>BDMV01000003.1:8615179-8923243 GCA_008326285.1 Oryza officinalis | reverse complement strand
ACCCCCCCCCCCCCCCTTTATAAGTTTTTTTAAACTCTCTTCTCTCCACTGCAAAAGAAAACAAAAGGAGGGATCTTTCCTCACCTTTTTGCAGCCTTTTACCCTATAACAAAAACGAAACGAACCAATCATAAAGGAGATCCCTCACACAATGAGGACATTAAATCACTCAAGAATCTAATCAACCATAAACGAACAAAAACACAGCCATTATAACAAAGTAAACCGCATGAGCTTCAATTGCTGACACAAAGATCTCTCCATATCTATGAAACCTACAATCCAATTCAAACCAAACCAAAACGATGAGAAAACAAAATTTTGCAAGAGATCCCCTACCGATCTGGTCTCGTAGAGCCGGAACTTCTGAAGGAATTTGTCGCCCGTCATAGCCTCCATCAGATCAGATCAGCAAAGCAACCACACGACCACCGCGAAATCCAAACCAAGAAATTCAGGGGGAAAAACAACTCCGCGCGTAGTTCAGCTCCTCGTCGGCTGCTTCAAATAAAGCATCCTGCTCGAGCACACCAAATGCTCCAGGGAAAATTCCTAACCAAATCTCTCACCTCTCGGATCAAGAACGCACCAACAACGCCCAGAGAACCACTCAGATAGATCGAAATCGATCCAATTCCACACGCCAACCCCCAAGATACCTCCAGAAAGGGCGCACCTTTGGATCTCCAATAGATGCAAACACCCGTAAATGGGATTATATCGAACCAAAATCAGCGGCTCGTCAGCAAGAAGACGAAATCACGCGTAAAAACGAGAGCTTTGGCCGCCCAGGGGGAAGAGAAGGATCGTAAATAGGACTAGGCTAAATTCCCTGTGCAAGAATGGATTTTTGTGAGAGAGAGGATGCGAGGAAGGAGGAGAGGGCGGAAGACGATGGCCACAAGAAGCTGGCGACGACGCCGTCGTCCACAAAAACACCACGCAAGAGAAGAGAAGGGGAGAAAATGGCAGGGGGCAAATACAATCAATCATTGCCGCAACCGCATCTCCTTGAGCTGGATTTATATACTTTCTTCTTTTCTTTCTTTTTTTTTATGTTAGTGAGCAACTTTGCTTTGTTTTGTTTTGTGTTGTCCAAGAGGAAACTGGTAAATGCCATCTTTTTGTTGCATACGACGAGGTAACAGTGAACATTATAAGAAATTAAGGATGCCTTTTTTTGTTTTTCATTACAAAGAAGAATGTGTTGTTTGTAATAAATGGAAAAAAAATAAGAAGCAGTGTGAAAAAATGCTGTACTCCCTCCGGTTTCTTTACAGAGAAGAATGTGTTTTTTTATTGAATGGGATATAAATTACTACTGGTATATGTGTCTCAGTTTTTCGCCGAATAACTGACTGAATAGATAAATGATCGCTATTCGAGAGTAAAAATAAATGAATTAACTATTATAATGTTATGAATAGATTTAAAATATTTTTAAAAAATTTATATGTAGAAAGTTTTTTTCTGAAGCTCACACGGTTTAGAAGCCCAAAAAGTGTGCCGCTCAATGCATCCTTAAAAAAGACACATCCTAGAAGTAGTATAATTAATTGTCGACGATAAATGGAAGTTAGGAATAGCTCAACACATCTAACCTAAGTAGATACTGTATATAAAAGGTATAATTGACTAAAGTAATGATGTAATATTCAGAAACCTCTACTTACAGATCTGAACCTGAAGTTATTTTTTATTTCGATATATGAATGAGGAAATAACAAAAAAAAAAGAACTGCAAGGCATAACGCAAGCTACTGAATAGGATGAACAGAATATGCTTAGGCTGGACTTCAACTAACAGAGCATCAGAGTACTTTTCAGGTACTAGTTATGAGCATCCATATGGCATTCTTTTATTCAAATACTGACAAGAATGACTGAGGGTTCATGCAAGATGCCATCTGTTGAAAAAGTTTCAAGCACACAAAGGTAGCACTTCAACTTATTTTCCTTATGAAAAGCTGCATATCCATCCAATAATAATTAGATTAAGATAATCCCCTTTTCAATATGCACTTGTTGCAGAACAGCATGTACCCCATGAACCATATGAATACTCCCCTAGGAGGAACTGTTGTTACCAAATCTATCATTGACACAATTTACAGTCTATCTGGATTCAGGTATAACTACTTAAATTAAAAACGAAGTTTTTGTTCCCTTTACATGTGTGGAGTGAACAGCATCACCGGTCTATTCTCCAGGACCACTCACCCTTTCATCACCCAACTCTCAAATTGCAGCAGATGTGTTCAAGAAAACGAACATCCTCCAGAATAGTCTACCAAATTAATGAGCCAGTGTACATGCATTTTCTTTTTCTTTTATTCCTTTTTTAAGTTTTTGATTTGGACAAAGATCTTATCCATACATTCGAGGACTCACTCATGACAAGCAGCAAGTCTATTACCATTAGATATCATCAACCTCCAGTTAACCACAGTACTTATCTCAACATTATCACATCATTGGCATCAACATCACTGTGCATGATCCTAACCCAGCTTTTTTTTTTACATGGTTACCTTTTAACCCAGCTGCCTGCTGGATTCTAGACAAGTGTTGCATCCAGATCATCTCGGACACATATGAGGCACGAGATGGTTAATCTCGTACATGCGTTTGTCAAGGCCTTTTTGACACCACCTCCTCTTCTTCTGCTTCCAATCTTTTGACCTCTTTTTGTGCATGTTGTTGTTGCAACTTTGTAGGCACTGGAGAGTGTGACTTTGTGGGGTTAGGTGTGTGACTATCCCTTTTCCACATGGATTTCAAGGTGAAGGAGAACAAGTGGCCATGGGCATGGCCATGTAGCAAGATTGGGTCACTGGTAAGTAGCAACAGGGATCACCTTGCCAAACACAAAGCCATCATCCTTTATGTCCCTTTTGGGTAGGTAGCTCTGGTAGGAACAAGTCCACAATTATTATAGTAGTTTTGCAAAAAGAATTTCAGAAAAAATAATAATGTTCTTGAAAAGCTGACATGATCTTTCTACTACTTTCTATAATTTCTGCACAATTGTTCATCTTGAGCCTCAGCTTGACATAGGATTTTTTTAAGAGTATATTAGTCAAACCTACGTAGGTTTAGCAGTTGGGACGCTGCCTTGGCTCTATCCTACATCCTAGTCCGTCTAAAAAAACCAATTCTAGCTACGAATTTGGACACGCATGTGTTAAGATTCGTATTAGGTTGGGTTTTTTATGGGACGGAGAGGGTAGTTTTAGCGGCCCAGATAGTAGTATTGTCTTCGTCCAAAAAAAACTTACTTTTTCACTTGTCCAAATTCATGTATATAAAAGCGAAATTTAGGATGAGGGATGTATATTCAGCTGACATATATACTACAATATATACTACAATCATAGATAAGATATATGCTACTTTCATATAAAGTATTACTATCTCATTAAAGAAGACTTCGCTTTTTAAAATTGAAATTTTTTTAGGACTGAGGAAGTACATGCATACGAGAGTACACCTGAGGTCATCTGACACATTTATCAGCTCAATTCTCATATTATCGCAGTTGATCAACAATCAGATCACTCTACTAGTGGTAATTAATGTGTAAAGCAGTTGCCTGTCGTGCTACACATTGTCTCCCAGAATAATTCAACGGAGAAGTCAAAAGCGAGCTATGTGCAGCTCGTACTTGTGAATAGTGTTGGCCAATTAATCACGGAGTCATGGTGTTATTGGCATTTAGCTCATTAGCTGGACCAATTATTTCCTCCTGGAATGTTGATTTGGTGGCACATCAAATAAGTCCTTAGCTTAGTGGTTTGATTTGATTACACACACATGAGATCCACGAGGTGTGGAAGTGTTATGTTTCTGACGAGGAAGACGCTAATGTTTTAGTTGGCTAGCAGGTTTGTTCTTATGTTCAGATTAGCACTATAGATTAAGGTGAAAAATGCGATGGAGTAAGTGACAGGACAATGCAGAGTATTGCCTAGTTAAGATAGGCCTAAGCTTGATTGCAAAATGCAAATCATGTGTTACTCACCAAACAGACTAGTAAGTTACTAATCAAACTGAAATTATCCGCATGCTCTAGATTAAATAGTTCTGAACTAGTACACATACCACTTGACCAGTTTAAAAGGAGTTTACACCCCAGATCAGTCGATAAAACAATACATTGACGTTCATGCATAGTTAAGTTGAGCGCCACTTAAACTGGTATGATTGGTCCATTGATCATAGTCAAGTCTCGTAATTTAACCAAGAAAAATCATCACAAATGCCAAGTGAACGATTTATAGCCCAACAACCAGGACATGACACATGCAATCCACCTGTCAGCAGCCTCTGTATTTTTATGGAGAGGTATCCATCTGTCAGTGTCACTTGTGCTAAAATTCCATGCCTGCATATGCTTGCGTCCCTTTCGGATCGACCTCTTGCTTAAGTCAATACAGGTTGGCTAACCTGAATTTTACTAATTAATTAGGTGTTTTTGTGTCGATACATCCATGTGGACAAGGCTAGTGTCTCCTTGCAACAACTTACGATCGGTTTTCTTAGTAATAGTATTGTGTATAGCCATAGGAAACAAAATTAACCCTGAATCATGCTAGAGAGCTGTTTCTAGCATTTAATTTCAAAAATTTAAAATTAAACAAAATTTTAATTTCAAGCAAAGCATTTGTAGTGCTCCTACTCCAGTAGAGCGAGCAAGCATATTGTATCACCAGAGTGGCAGAGTTTAACGTCAACCTAATTGCCAATTGTAATTTGTGACACAGTTACCGATCTAAGTTTCACGCTGAATTAATTAGGGTTTGTAAGTAAATTAAAGTGGCTTAAAATTTTATGTTTCGTCTAAAATTAAAATAAAATGATCCAGTCAAGTCTTATCAATGTACTTGCAACTTCAAAATCATGAAATTTTGGATTTAAAAATATCTAAGCCTCAATAAATATTAGATTTAGAGCTATTGTTCTAAACATGATCATACTGCGTTTCTTCCACTCTGTTTGGAGTGAAGGCAACTATAACTTCTCTTAGTTAATATATATGGACTTTCTGACCGGTGTTACGGCACCCAACAGCAAAAGCACTGTTACTGCACAGCAACAATCACAACCATCGTTATTAATTTCATCATGTGATCTAATCCTAAGGTTAATGAAATAACTATGGTTAGAAAGCAAACATCCATTCCGTACACACGTAGAACTAACACATTCTTTTTTTTAATCTGTTCATGCCGTGTTTGCATTCACCCCAGCAGGCAACGCATGCAAAACGTAACCGGTAAGCACACGCAATTAATCGTCAATCACATGAGATGAGATTAATTACGTGCACATCATCCATGTGGGAAATGCACAAACCCAACGCATATGTCCAGCGATCAGTCAGGCTGGCACGACACCGATACACCTATCGTCCTATCGATGGATGTTAATACGTGATGCTGTTTTCCATCGCTTGCTTAACGCATGTTTTTCTGATTAATTAATTATTCAGAGATCAGCAGCAACTTAATTTCAGTTGCCGATTTGGCCTTCTCTTGGACGGGATCACCGGTGATTGATTAATTAGCATGTTTAATTGGCATGTGATTAGACTAGTTCCGACCGGATTAATTACGTTAACTGATCGAGCTAAGCAAGCTTGTTTCCGATTCAAACACCCGTCATCTAGGTGAGGTAATATAATCCGTTTTCTTTGGAACAGAATTGGGGATTGCTGACTTGGCATGGATGGATTAGGGGGTGTTTGGTTGGAGGGACTAATTTTTAGCCCATGTCATATCGGATGTTTGAGTGCTAATTAAGAGTATTAAACATAGATCAATAATAAAACTAATTGCATAAATGAGTGCTAATTCGCGAGGCAAATTTTTTAAGCCTAATTAATTCATAATTAGCATATGTTTACTGTAGCATCGCATAGGCTAATCATGGATTAATTAGGCTCAATAGATTCGTCTCGCAATTTAGTCCAGGGTTATAAAATGAGTTTTATTTTTAGTTTACGTTTAATATTTCTAATTAATATACAAACATTTATGACAGAGACTAAACAAATTAAATTTAGTCCCATCCCTTAGCTGTATCATTCTGAATTGGCGCCAGAAGAGAGAGAGAAGAGCCCAGCTCTGACCGTGGTATCCAACTTGATGAGTTCGTGCCCACTTGTGTGATAGATTATACGCATAATTAGTTTGCTTTCATTAAGATGCTCCTGGATTATTATAAACAGTTAGCGTTAGCTACCTACCAGCCTGCAACAGAAGCATGCAAGTATGGGTACAAAAAGTCAGCTTGTGAGATCAGGCTTACCATATTGATGAAATTATTAAGTTAACTAACATGAGGTTTGCAGTCAATAGGTGATAGTAGGGTGTAGTTAGTGAGGGGGGCAAGCAGGGCCTCTCTCAATCTCTGTAAAATTACACACTGTAGCTTTTGTAAAAAAAAATTTAAAAACAGTATTATTAGCAAATAAACTTTAGTGTTTCTAGCTCCACCGGTTGATGAAAGCACACTTGTGTGACCCGTGCCAATCCATTTGTAGTTTTATCTCGAGCGAACACATCGTGATGATTTTGATGGTGGTAGGCCGCTGGATCGGAGGAAGAACATAAAACCAACCGATCGTGACTTGACGATATGGATGAAGAGCAGAGCAGGTTCCATGTCGATGGATAAAAATTTTGCTTGTCAGCGTTGTAACTAGCCATGAGCTCGGGATAAAAAATAAAGATTATCGTGGCACATTTTTCAAACTGCTAAATGGTACGTTTCGTGTAAAAAAATTTTATATAAAAGTTGTTCTAAAATATCAGATAAATTCATTTTTTAAGTTTGTAATAATTAAAACTTAATTAATCGTACGTTAATGTCATCTCGTTTATACTATATCTTCATTTTTATTTTTATTTTATTTTATTTTTAGGACTTTCGAACCCCATCATGCTCAGCGGCGGCAACCTGTCAGGTCGTCGTCGGCTGCATGATGGGTTTCGTTACTCCAAAGTGAGCAAAACGCCATGGTTATCCATCCACTTTGCCGGAAGCGATAACGGTGAACGTGCCCATGGTTATCCATCCACTCTCCCAGTCACCACACGGAGCGAAAAGGCCCAAGCGCGCGACACGCGGGCCGCATTGGCCGCTACCACGACTGCGAGGAGACGTTTGGTTTTGGAATACGTCCACTTACCATCCCTCAACTTTACGTTGAGTTTAAATGATATCCCTAAACCGTAATATTATAAATCTTCATCTCTCATCTTATCTAAACTGTCCAAGATCCTAGGACGGTATGGGCAGCTGATTTTGCTGACGTGTCATTCTAGTCAGCAATATATATACACACACATGCTTGAGGCTCACATGTAAAGAAGGCCAGCGCCGTAGCGCGCTGCTGGCAGCCGGACGGCAGCGGTGGTCTCCCGTCGCCGACCAACCCCCTTTACCAGACGGCCCTTCTCGCGACACCGTTGCCGCGCAACGGGTGGCGCAACCGTGACACGGGCGAGGTCGGCCTCGGCATCCTGGCCGCGCTCGAGGTGCAGGAGGAGGAGGAGCAACAACAGCAGCGGAGGCCGGTGGTGTCCGCCGTCGTCTTCGTCCTCCGCTACCACACGGCGCCGCGCCGCGCCGCGCTGCAGATCTTCTTCACCAACGGAATCGTAGACGTTTGAGCCGAAAGGAAGGACGCCGTGGCTGTAACATAAACGATACAAGGAATAATGTACTTGTTAGAATACTACTCATAATTTAATTCATCTAAGAGTAACTGAGTCGATTTTAGAGCGAAATGTTAATGCATCTTGAACTTTCCTGCTTGCCCGTGCTATGTGATGAATTAACCTTGAAATATCTGCTCGTTGCAAGAACTCCCTCCCAGCAACGAGCAGACGAGCGCCGAGAGCAATGACTAAATTACATGTCAAATTCTGTGGATTAGACATGCCTGAGCTCAGGAGGATGTTCGATCACGGCCGCAGACATGGACGTGGTGAAGTGTTTTTGCGGTCTCTCCGCCAGATCGAGTCCTAGCCGCGTCGGCGGATTCACAATGCCCGAAGCCCGCTCTTGCATGAACCGATCGGTCCTGCTCTCTGTTCACCACGCTCCGGCATTAAAGATACTTTTTTTTCCGGCTCACTTACACGTGGGTCTCACGTGTTTTTTATTTTTTATTTTTGACTAGAATGTCACATCAGCGAGAACCTATTTCGAATGGTTTTGATAAAATAAAAAATAAAAATTTATGATATTGCAGACCAGAGATATCAATTAAACTCACGTAAAGAATAAGGGACATTTATTCTCTTTGGTTTTTGCCCGAAACGGCCCGCACGAAGAGGGAGAATCGCGCGTGGTGGGTGGAGCCCGTCGCGGTGGGATTCTGGACGCGCGGCCCAGCGAGCGGTCGCGCGGCAACGACGGCGAATACGTGCGGGCCGCGGATTCGTGCCGCGAAATGGCGATGGATCGGCGATTCTGGCCCGCGTGGACATCCGCGGGAGGACGGGACGCGACACGCCGACACGGCTCAACTCCAAGGCCGATTCGGTTGCTGCTGCGGTACACCGGTGCGCATCGAGGGACCCAGCAGCGACTTTCCGTTTTCTTCTCTCCTCTACTACTACTACTAATGTCACACTGCACGCACGCGTTGCACTGTACGTACGACGTCTGCACGATCGGCTGCTGGTGGGAATTAAGCCGACCGACGTCGACGTGTGGTTGGCGCCTTAATTGGCGACGGACAGCGATCAAATTAAAGCTATACACGAACACGTACGTCACGGATGGTGCGTGTCGTCGGGTTCATTAATGCGCGCGACCGATCAGGGATATGTATGTATCAGGCACGTGCATGATATACATATATATATGGTAGAGTAGTATTCAAAAGCGACATACCAAACGCGTACATGCGCACGTACGTACGGACAAGACCCAGGAGTGAAAACTCAACCTGGACCGGAGGACCGACCGACCGCAGCACCCACCGTGGGAGCGGCTCGATCGGTCGGTCGGTCGGTCGGACGAAATCAAATAAACCCAACGGAGACGACGACGAACCGTGCATATAATTATACGTTTGGATTAATTAATGTGTTGTTCTCTCTCGATCGTGCGTAATAGTAATATAGTCTTGGTCTTTCGGTTGATCAAATTAAAGGCCAGACGCCGCTAGCTACAGGGTTTCAGCTATATATATGCAAGCATATGGTTTCGTTCGTTCAAGTTTTGAAAATGGAAACATTCTTTCGTTCGCGTACGTGTTGAATCCTTGACGTGTGCAATCTTGAATTCCAAAGCTTTGGAAAAGTTGAAGTTTATTAATTAATTTGAGTGCAACAGGGATCGAATCGAAGAAACAATAATTAAAACATGAATATTAGAAAACAACATAATATCAAATAATTAAAAGGAATGAGACTTCGAACCCAGGCTGATTAGCCCATCACTTTATGAAGCTAGTCGAAAACCCCTTTAACGTTTCTCGAAGAAACAATAATTTATTAGGACCAGTTTTGAAATGAAACATAAGAAAATATATATGCAGGAAATTCACGGACCACCAGCGTCGACCTAACCAACCTACCTAGATGGCCGGATTCATGTTGCAAAATTTCTACGAAGGTACATCGATCTGCCTCCTTTTACGTACATTTTCTCAGAAGGCTGTGTTCGTTGCTGTTGACTTTCAACGTGCTACAGTAGTTTTCTCCCGTGCACGCTTTTCAAACTGCTACACGGTGTACTTTTTTGCAAAAAGTTTCTATACAAAAGTTGTTTAAAAAATCAAATTAATCCATTTTTGAAAAAAAAATTAGCTAATACTTAATTAATCACGCGTTAATGAGCCGCTCCGTTTTTCGTGATCACTGTTGGTTTTCCCAACTCATTCTCACGAACAAAGCAGGGTCTGTTCGAGCACCTGCTTTCCCAAAACGATGACTGTGCACGGAAAACGAAACGGTTCATTAGCGCGTGATTAATTAAGTATTAGCTATTTTTTTTTTCAAAAATGAATTAATTTGATTTTTTAAGCAACTTTTGTATATAAATTTTTTGCAAAAAAAATATACCGTGTAGTAGTTTGAAAAGCGTGCGCGGAGGCAAAACACTGTAGCACGCTGGGAGTACAGAGTGCCGAACACAGATTTAACTTAACTATAACCTCTACCTTATACGGCTACGTACGCATGTACGCATTTCATCATTCCATCCAATTGTGGGATGGCATGCATCTTAATTTCGACACAGTTTCTATCCTATTTCTAGGGGCCATTCCCTAGCTAGCTAAATATATATTTTACGAGTACTGTTAACGTCAAAATTTGTAAGCCCCAAAATCATCATCGGCTTATAAATCGTATCGGCTTCAGAATCCTATGATGAGTCGATGGACATATCAAGTTGCCAACAGTTGAATTTTTGATGAAGTCGGTTAAGGAAATTAATCAATTAAAGAAAGTTTATCCAGAAGAGACCGAGTTTGAGGAGGATACAACATGACAAGTTAACTATTAATTAGGCAGAATCAATTAGTTTCTTTTTACTTTTAAGAATGATTGTTTAGAGTTCGAATAGGACTTGTATATTTTACTTTATCTTTAGAAAAGTTTGTGTCTTGTCCAATAAGAATTAGTATCTACTCATGGATATAAATATGTACACCCAGAGTCTATGTAAGATATCTCTTAATCAGTACAACTACTCTCAGCGTATCGTCACCCTTTTTCCCGAGGTTTTTACTTATCAACCGGCGGAACTTAGCACCTGACGCGGGGCTGCATCGGCTTTCGATCTCCGGCGAAGGGGTAAGTCCTACGTTCCGCCGGCCCTACCTATTTATCATATACCCTAGTTAATCTAGTTTGGCAACTCGATTTACTTGTATCGGTTGAGATCTCCTTTAGGGTTTTTGCCGGTATCGGCTAAACTGCTTTGCCAGATTAGATTAGCTAAGGTATTCACCACTCTTAAAATCAGTTGAAGGTTTGATTGTCTAGATATTATGTTTCTTTTCATACTTTACGCTGTATCAGCCTTAGTCATGCTTAGAACCATAATCTCTAACCTGCTTTTGATTGCCAATAAAGGTTTCATTGGGGTTTCAGCCGATGATTTATCTGAATGTTGCATCGGCTCACAAGGATTATATGCAAGTTGGCCGATGACAACAGAAGTTTCATTGATTATTTAATCGTTTGGATTTAATGACATCGGACCTTCAGCCGATGTATACTTAAACCTTCGGATCAACAGTTATTTTATCATATGATTATTAGCCGATTGGTTTCCATTAGATTATATCATTGTTTTATCGCATTATTATCAGTCAACTGTCTTTATATCGTTATTTACATTAACTGTCAGAATCTATATTGGATATATAGCCGATTGTTCAAAACCCTATCGACATCGACTAGTATCGGCATCGGCTGGAATTACTCTATCGGCTGAAATTTCTCCATCGGCTTGTCAGCCGATCGGCTCTTTGATCTGCTGTTTATATATTTTGTTAGTTGTATGTAACATCCCGCCTCCACGAGGCCGGGCCCGCTTACATCTAGCACCTTAAACAGGACACTTTAGAGTTCTTTGGAGATTGGCTTCTGGAAAAGAAGTTGCAACTTGTTAGCATGAGTATCCTATCAATCCTATTATGCCTTGGGCTGGGGTGTTACATCCTCACCCCCTTAAGAGATCGACGTCCTCGTCGATCAACCCCAAGCCAGGAACTCCCTCTCTTACGTCCTTGTCGATCAACCCCAAGCCAGGTTATCTAAACATTCAGATAACTCATCGGCTAACTCTCAGCTCTATCCCGGAGAAAATCGCGAAGTCGGATTTCGAATCCGAACCCTAAATCCTCCCCTCTCCCTCTCTGCCAAAGTCCATTTCACCTTTCCCCGTCCTCGGGCCGGATTCCCGCTCGGCCTGCTCCCCCTCTCCCTCCCCTTCTCGAGCCGCCGACCGGCCCATCCTTTTCCCCCCTCGCCCTCTCCTTCCCGGGCCGCTCGCTCGACCCATCCCTCCCCCCTGCTAGGCCACGCCGCCCGGCCCAGTCCGCGTGGCCTGCTGCGTCAGGCACGTGCGCCGCACACCCTGCGAGAGAGAGAGAGACAGCGTTGTCTCTCTCTCCCTCGCTCTCTCGGCCGTTTCTCTCTCTCTCCGTCCCAACAGCCTCCCGCCGACGTCCGCCCCGTCCCGTCCCGTTCCCGCCGACGCCTCGTCTCGTCTCGCCGCTGGTGCCGCGCCCGCGCGGCGTGGATGACCGTCCCGTCCGCCGACGCCGTCACCCGGGCCACCCCTGCGCCGCTTGCCTCCGCGCCGCGCCAAGCCGTCGACACCACTCCCGGCCTAGGCCGCCCCTACGCGCGCATGCCGCCAAGGGGAGAGCGCGCCCTCCCCTTCTCTCCCCGCGTGCCCTTGCCCGTTTCGGCAAGGGGGCCGCTCCCCTTTTCCTCCCTCTCTTTTCCTTTTTCCCGGACCACTGCCGACGTCACCGGCTGCCGCCGTTTCAGCCGCTAGCGCCGGAGAGCACCGGTCCCCTCTCCGCCTCGCCCCAGAACCGCCTTGCCCCCGAACCATCTCGCCCAACCGACCTAGCCGCTCCTTTAAATCCTTCCCCTCCCGCTCGGCCGCCATTCCTCCCTTTTTCGCCGTCAAACACCTTCCCCGTTCGCTGCTCGCCACCGCCGTGCCGTGCCGTGCCGCTGCCCTCGCCGTCCGCCACCGCAGCCGAAGATGCTCGAAGGGGACTTCGGGCGCCTCCTTCCCCTCTCCCTCGGCCCAGAGCCGTGCCGTGCCGCCCGCGCACCATCAACCCCCTCCGTCCCCGCGAGCTCCTCTCCCGCGGTAACTCCCTCTTCCTCCTCCGTCTCCCTTCGCTTTCCCCGGCCTAGGACGCTAGTTAACGCCACGAGACCCCATCCTCGGGCGCCGCCGTGGGCATCGCCCTCTCCTCCGCTCCCTCCCCGCGTCGCCGTTGCCACCGCTGCCTAGCGCCGTTGCCGGCCGCCGTCGCCCCTCCTCGCTCCGATCCGAGCCATTGGCTCGCTTCCCCTCGCTCCCCTCTCCGCTCCGGTGTCTTCCCCTTCGCCAAGCTCGCACCGCGCCGCCCCGAGCTCCTCCGCCGTCGCACGCCGTTGATCTCGGCGCCTCCCATTCGTCCTCCTCCCGCCGGCCTCCGTGGCAGCCACGTCGGCGCCACGCGAGCGCCAACCGCCTCCCTCCCTCCGTGCACCTCGTTCACGTGCACCGAGCCGCTGACGGGCGGGTCCCGCCCTAGCGCCGCGTGGTGGACCTCGGTCCACCGGTCCGTCCGCCTGCGTGGGCTGCGCCCCACCTCGGCCCACTCGGCCTCCTTCCCTCTCCGGCCCAGTCCGCTCCCCCTTCGGCTCGCACGTTCCCCCGGCCTTGGGCCGTCCTTCCCGCACGCCGGCCCGCTCGCTCGGCCGCGTCACTCGGCCTTCGGCCCATCGGCCTCCCTCGCTCGGCCTTGGGCCTTCTCTCCCGCGCGTCGGCCCGTGTTACCCGGCCGCGTCCGAATCGGCCTTGGGCCGAATCCATTCAATAAAAGTCCAATTCAAGTCCCTCTTTCTGTTTCTTTTTCAAGGGAATTAATAATTCTTTTTCCTTTAGACAAAAAATCATTTAATCTTAGGAAATTCATATCTTCTCAACCGTTCGTCCGATTTACTCCGTTCAACATCCAAAATTTCTCAAAAATTGAGATCTATCTAATGGCATGCTTAGTGGTCATTAATAGGGCTTCCTTTTTATCGTTGTGTTGAGTCGCCTCGTTTCGCGTGTAGCTTCGGAGCTAGAAGACTCGCAGTGCGCGGATTTCGAGGAGGAAACTCAAGATCTCGAGCAAGGCAAGTCACCTTTGATCAATTGAACCTATAATTTGAAATTAAGTATTTTGATTCCGCAAACTATGCATTCTTTAGGTTACACTTGACACTTTGGCCTCGATTTGTAATACAACCGGCATGCCCTACCCACTTGCTGCATTTAACCTCCTTGATTATTGAATAACCTAACACCCCTTTGTCGCCTTCAGGGCAGGTCTCGGTATTCGTACCTGCGTACGAATATCAAGGCTCCCTTCAAATTTAAAATAATCAACTGGGTAAAATTTGGATTTACAAAATCCTTGGAAAAACCCGACACTTGGGTCGATGCCTTGAAAATAAATTGAGTTTCTAAAACTCGCGGTGCGGGAGACGTACTGGAGGTACGGTCTGCCCGTTCTCGCCTTAAGGACCGATTCCTTGGGAATTACATCCAAACATATGTCAAGTACGACCACATGGGTGAAATGGGACTCCCTTGACTGAGTAACTAGCTAGGCCAGGGAAATCTTGATGCCAAGGGACAAGTGGATTCGCCGGGGTGGTGTCAGGGAGGACCACTGGGCTTCCTGGCACAGTATGGTCTGGGACCTAACCTGGTGTTGGTCCATGGGACCCCTCCCGTTGGCATAAGATGACCCTGAGTCGGCTTTCGAAATACCTTGTCGTGAAAGCCTCAAAGTCACCAGACGTAGCTGTTCTGCACGGGCTGGGTGACCCGGGTTAGTAACGTCTTGTGGGTAAAGTGTACCCCCTCTGCAGAGGTTAACAACTGTTCGAACAGCCGTGCCCACGGTCATGGGCAGATGTGAGGTGATTCTTTAGCGTAGTTTTGTTGACTACTTTGTGAACTGCTGTGGGTGTGAGAAACCTGTTCAGTGCTTGACTTGTGGTTGTTGGTACAGCTGGTGTCGGTGAACGATTGGTAGGGAGCCTCTCATGCCGACGTGCTTGACTTGTGGCTGTTGGTACAGCCGGTGTCAGTGAACGATTGGCAGGGAGCCTCTCGTGTCGAAAAGAATCAATCTATACATTCCACTGCTCTGGCCGGATGAGACGCACTTCCTCGTTCGTGTCGTTGAGAAGCACTCACTTAATTGTTTCCGAAAATTTTAAACTAAAATCGAATGTGAAAAATAACTTGCTCTCCTTTGAAGCTTGCATCAAACACTTAATTCCCTTGACTTGCTGAGTACTCCCGTACTCACCCTTGCTCTATATAAATAACCCCCCAGTTCTCGAAGACGAGGAGATGGATCCTGCTGAAGAGGAGTTCTTCCAGGAGCAAGCTGACTACGAGCTGTAGTAGGGTTTCGGCATTTCCCCAAGGCTTTGCTTGTGGCTTAGGGCTAGTCTCCGCCTTTTCGCTTCCGTCTTTTTTAATGCTGTTACGAACTCGGGGTCTGTCCACAGTTCCAACCTTGATTGTAATTCTACTCTTAATAAAGAGACCGTTGTTGTTGTGATATTCTATCTTCTTGTTGTATCAGCACTGTTTCCTGGGACTGGTATAGGTATACAGGTTAATTTGGATTGCCTTACTCTGGCCGCCGTTCGGGGCTAGTTTGGGGCATGACATTGCAGGATCAAACCGACTGGCACGCTCGCATCTCATCAACTTTAGGACCTGCACTGGAGCTAAGCAGATCTCCAGGCCTTCGTATGCCACACGCAAAATCTACGTCAACACGTCTTTTGGCACGCTCGACGGGACAGATTTTGCGTCAACAAGTACATATCATTTTCCTTCTTTCAATAGATGATATTATTGATTTTTAACATAGGGTTTCAACATTTATCTTATGAAAAGAATTTATATAGGTCTAATTTGTTTTGTTGTGACTTACTTTATTATTAAAAAAAATTTTAAACACAATTTATAAGATGATTTTTTTTAATATTTATGCTAAATTTTTAAATAAAAAGAATGATTAAATATTAATCTAAAAGTTAACAACGACGCCATCTATTTAGAAAGCAAAGGTGTTGCAACGGAATTCATCACTGGAACTATAAATGTCAATTGCATGCATCGCTGATGTAACGTTACAACTAATTAACCTACAAAATATAGTTTTTTTTATAACTCACACGTTTTATTTCCATTTCAGAAATTAAACAAAGCACAAGATTTATCGTACAATTAGCTGAATTAAAATGGTTTTTCAGATCTCTAGCATAACATGTGTTGCTAGGATAAGCTAGATAAGAAATATTTTCACATTCATAATTTGGAGTACTTAGTTGTTGGGCTCTCATATCTTTAACCAATTTTATCGGCTAAGCGATTCACTTCTTCTCTTGGTATCCACATCACTTGCAACGAGCTAGTTTTAGGAAATATTTGCTTGAATTTGAGTTAGCAAAGGTGGTAGGCTCCAATGATATGGCTCCTGTTCAAAGTTTCTCCTCTTAACTGTATCTACAATTGTTGACGTACAAATAGTTGAAGGTAACTATTTACATGCATGCAAACATTAATTAATCATGGAAAAAAAGAGAAAAGATGCATTGCACTGGAATTAAGTAGCTGCTCTGAGTGTCTAAATACACATATACTGCCTATAATTATATTTTTTTAATCTTTTGAACCTTTTAAATTTTTATTTTAAAAATAGACAAAAATAAACTATACCAAAACTTTCTAAACTGAATTTTTTGGCCACGACAACCAAGCTAATGTAACGAAACAGCGTTGCCATACCAATCTCTTATGACAAAACACTGTTGTTTCATCATGCCAACTAAACTGACGTGACAAGGGTTTTGTCACAATGGCGTGGCAAAACACCTGATGCATACCATATTGTTATTTCACCGCTTGACAATCAAAAGCAAAAGCAAATAGCTTAATTCTGAAAGCACATTCGTAGAAGCGAAATATGGTTTCTACTAAAATCCAAAAGCATTGAAGCTGCTTTTGTGGGCTGACGATGTTGATCTAAAACTATCACTAGAAGTATCATATAATTGTACATTTCGTATGTATCAAAATCTGAATTCGATCACAATCAGCTTTTGAGAATCCAACTCCTGAAAAATCACAATCCAGAGACAAGATTGTGACAATCAAAAACAAAGAGAAACGGAATGTAAGTAATGGGTTTGCAAGATGATGTGTTCGGTCATGTGCATAAATTAATTATGGATCGGTCGTTCAGTGCATCTGTCATAGCCAAAAATTAAATTTTAAACTTAGTATTAGAGTTCATTTTAAAGTTTTTTCATCTTAGTTCATTTTTCAGTATTGACTTTTAAATTACTAAGAAACACATATGTAACCTGTAAAGGGTTAGAGTAAACTATGAGAGGCTTAGCTGCTTGCCTTTTCAGAGGCCAAAACGACTAATTAAACTGCGTAAAAATTTACCATGCAGCTCGATGGTCAAAATCATGCTGAACCCACGGTTTTGACCGGTTGACGCCACAGCATGAACGGGCAACTTGTAAAAAAAAAAAAGAAAAAAAAACAGGGTATATACATTCATGAAACCTGCCTAGAATACATGATCTATATGTGTAGTCAAAACTTGCTTAACATCTGACTGTGGTGCAACAACCCGAAAGGGAGAGAACTATAAAATATTTAGAAAAGGAAAAAAAACCATATAACTACCAAGTACCGACTAATTGAAGCTAGCATTATTGTGGTCAACTCTTAGTTAAGTGCTAGTAGTAGTTTGTATACATAGTATCGACTATTTGACCATTTTGACTTGGTTTGATTGTATTTTAGGTATCATATATATATGCATCTTAGAAGCTATTGACTTGACCCGTGGAAAAGTTCAAAATGCCACGAATTGTTTAATTTCTTGGCTATTGGTTGCCATTTGCATTTAATTAAAAACTAATCATACTCTCAGATCATTAATAAATATTAAACAAACTAATAACTTTATCCTTAAATTTAACCAATGTAAGAAATATAAAGCAGGGTAGTACACGGCTGATCCCATGAAATTCACACGTACAGGAGGGATCGGACAGGGGATACGATTTCAGACAATAAATGAATTTTATTGAATTCATCAGACAAAAAGAATGATTACAAATTAAGAGGTTGGAAAACCATGCACCTATATGATCATGCACACATCGTACAGATCGTACATACGGACCTAACTTACATGGTCCCGTTCTTGGATATGATTTGATTCCTCTCTTGACACCGAGATCATATCTCTCCCGGTCGCGGCCGAGACCAGATCGACCTCAGAGGAGTCTCGAGTCCTCACCAAATCAATTCCCCAGTTCACATGACACATGAACACGACCTAGCTAGTCCTCGATTATTATTAACTAATTAATCAGCCCTTAATTAACTTACTATTATAAACAAATAACGAATCTTATTATATTATTTTATCGCGCTACATACGCGCGCATAGGTATATATATATATATATATATATATATATATATATATATATATATATATATATATATATATATATATATATATATATATATATATATTAATTGATAGATACGACTGAATTAACGGTATCTTGACTAATTTTTGCATGGCATTTGCACACCGAATTTTGTGGCTACTCTTCCTTGTAGTCCTGGTTGTTGTAGGGGGCGAAGAGCTCGGCGAGGAAGTTGGACTTGCGGTGGACGCGGGAGCCGAGGTCGGCGCACATGGCGTCGCTGTCGTGGATGCTGTAGGTGGAGATGCAGTGGCGGCGGTAGAACCGCGTGGTCCGCCGCATCGCCTCCGTCTCGCCGTCGACGTGCCTCACCATCTCCTCCACCGCCGGCAGCGCGAACCTCCCCCCCAGCAGCCCCGCCAGCCACCTGCACCTCAGCTCCGACGTGTGCAGGTTCGACACGCTCTCCACGTACCCCACGAACGCCATGTTCGGTATCAGCGGATGTATCGTCCCCCTACACAAATTCATCCGTTAGCTTGTCGATCGATGCTGGTGTGTGTGCGTGTGCATGTGCGTCTATCGTGTAATCAGTTTGCGTACGTACCGATAGAGGGGCATCATGGAGGACTCGTTGACGACGAGGCCACGGAAGGGCTCGGGGAGGACGGAGCGGAGCTTGTCCTTGCCCTCGAAGCCGGTGGCGAGGAAGACGAGGTCGGCGTCGACGTGGGTGCCGTCGCCGAGGACGACGCCGTTCTCGGAGAAGCACCAGCCGCCGGCGGAGCGCCGGAAGCGGATCAGGTCACGGTCGGCCATGTCGAAGAAGCCGTCGGGGAGGATGGCCATCTGGCAGCTCGCGTAGTCCTCCACGAACGGGTGCTCCGGCCTCAACCCGTACTTGCTCAGCGGAAGCTTCCATGACAGGTACGACTCGATGAACTTGGACACCCCAGCCTTCTGATCTCCCACAGACAACAAAAAAAAACATGGTAAATTATGATGCTGACAAGCTAGCTACTACAAACAAAATAATATCGTCAACCAAATTTAAGCTGGCTAGGTCTTGAGCATGCACACACACGTATAGCTCAGCTACTTCGTTCAATTCTGAACTTAATATATTCTGATATGATGTTCACAAGCAATGAGTAGAGTGAGTATGTACATACCAGTGGGGTCATGAGGCGGCAGAGGAGTGATCTGAGGATGCCCTGGTTGGGCCTCTCGTAGAAGAGCTGGGAGAATCGAGTGGAGTAGAAGAGGAAGAAGGGCAAGCCCCAGATTGAGTAAGATGGCACCACCCAATGCAAGGTCCTCACCAGCATCGTGCACGGCTGCCCTCCCTCACCTGCAACAACCATAGATAGTTCATGACACGTCAATTAATCAACCAATTAAATCAATCCATCAGAACTGATCAAGGTTCAAAAAGGATTAGTAATTCTTCGGAATTAATGACAAATATTTTTTGTTGCTGCATGCCATAATCGGAATTAATTACTACTTGCTGGCCAATCAAAAGGAATAATATAACTCTTTGGTATGGTCAAGTTCACAGTCAAGATGGTGGAGTCATCTCTGCGCAGTTTCAGAGTAGAAAAAAAGATCAACAAGTGGAACGCGTAGCTAGCATATAAAACACTTCAGCTTGAAAAGTCAGAGTATATATGCGTATGTGTTGTGTTTAGTGTACTTTGAACTTGTAGAGCAAGAGGAGGCTTGGCTACATGTGGTGTAAAAGAATTAAATTCTGGATGGAGTGTACGACGGATCAAGACAAGAGTGACCTTTTCTGAAACAGAGTGTCAGAGCTAACTAAGATTGGGTCTCCTGAATTTCGTTAGGACAGGTTGCTGTCACGGCGTTACATGCATGTCACCAAATTGGGTATGCAAATTAATACTACTACTATACTATGCAAGTGTACAATATTCCATCCCAAGTTCATCAACTGATTGGACGCTTCTACGATAAATATGTAATCCTTTTGAGTTAGTTATGTATGAACTTGGCATGAATCTTCTTTTTCTATGATTTTACCTGTAAATCTCCGCGTTCATGCATGCATATGCATGCATGATAGCTCATCCGACTGCGCCTAGCTAGTTGCATGCATGTTAATTTCCTAATACTCAATACATAGATAGTCATTTATTAAGAACATTCTTTTGTGGAATTGTTCATGTAGCAAAAAAATGGTTTTTGTCTTTGTGAGAATTAATTTACACCTAATCTACAATGGTAAATACATAGAACATGCATGCATATTGATCGATCTTTTTACTGAGACGAATTAATATTCAACGATCGATGGTGAGTAAATTATTATCAATTTATTTTATTTTTACCTTGGTTGGCCTCGGCGCATTCAAGGGCTAGATCAATAGCACTCTTCTTGTACCCAACCACGACGACCTTCTTGCCTCTCATGAGCTCGACGGTCTCCTGCTCGTTGAGCTTGCAGTAGTCCAGCGAATGCATCACCTGCCCCTTGAACACCTCCGGTCCCTTCCCCGGCGGGAACACCGGCATCCTCGCCACGTCGCCGTACTTCCCCGTGCACATCACCACGAACTCGAACTTGTACCACTGCATCCATCATCCATCCATCCATCCATCGATCACCATGAACGAAATCAAGCTAGCTACGTGAGGTGAGAACATCGTATGTTAATTAGCTACCTGGACATCGTCGGAGTCATCGTCGCCGTTGGAGACGCCGACCTCCCACATGGGCTTGCCCTGGAGGGGCTCGCCGGTGCCGCTCCAGAGCTCGGTGAAGCCGGCGGCGGGGCCGCCGAGGAACTTGACGCCGACGACCTTGGCGCGGAGCATGATGTAGCGCCACAGGCCGAACTTGTCGGCGTAGTCCTCGAGGTAGTCGACGATCTCGCCGTGGGTCGGGAACGTCGGGTCGTCGCGGTTGCGCCACGCCATGTCGGAGAACTCGTAGTCCGGCCGTGGCGTCTGCAGCCGCGTCGACCGGTACGCGCAGTGCTTCCACACCCCGCCGATGGACGCCGTCGCTTCGAACACCACCGGGTCGTGCGCCGCCAGCTGCTTCGCCGCCGCCAGACCGCTGATGCCGCCCCCGATGATCGCCACCCTCGCCGCCGCCGGCACCTCCTCCCTTGTGCACCGCTCCTGCTGCTGCGCCACCATGATCTCTCGATCGCAAGCTAGCTCAAGTGTTAATTTCTACGTGCTCTGAGCTAGCTAAGCTGTGCGTGAGCTGTTCTAGCTAGTGATCGCCGGAGCTCTTAGCTAGCTAGCAATGGCTATCACAGCTGAGAGCTAGCTAGAGGATGAGTAGTTGAGCTTAGGCTGGGGGATGATGTGTGGGAGGGAGAAGAAGCTAGGGGAGGGTATTTATAGGGAGAAGGCGAGGGTTTAAGCATGTGAGCTTAGGCTAAGCAGCTTCCACTACGTGACACAGAAAATGTTGGGAAATATTACGAGGGAAAAAAAAACCATATAAAGGAGAAGGCCAAGATATCGTGCACCCACCCGGGAGCTAGAGATCATGCATATGCCACTGACAACTGGACCCATGCATGCGTTTGACTTTTTGCAGCATACTATTGGCTGATTGGCTCGTCCTAGCTTGCTGCATGGCCAGAACTTTCTTCAAACCATTTCTTTTCTTGCAAGTAAAATCTTTTTATCACATGACAATAATAGTTACCGTGAATTAATTCCTATCCATGTTTATATCTTTTGAGCGCACGTTCATAAGTAGCTATCAAAGGAAATCGGTCAAACAATTTTAATAACGTGGAGGAGAAACTACATAGATCAAGAAGTTTATCATAAAGTGATTCGACAAGAGGTTTTATTAGTTATTTAAGAAAAAAAAATCATGGAAGTTGTTTTGTTGTCCTTATATAGGGCAGTGTAATTTTACTGTGAGCTAGCTAGCCCGTAGCTCTTAATTACTACCCCAATATGATACGAATATCAAGAAAATATCACTTCTATTTTTTTAAGTATGTAACACCAATAACTTTTGAACATATATTTATTTAATTATTCGTATTGCTGATTTTTTATAAATATAAAACATATAAATTATGCTTAAAATATCTTTAAAAATAAAATAAGTCATAACAAAATAAATGATAATTAAATATTTTTTTTAACAAAACAAATGGTTAAACATATGCATAAAAATCAATGCCATCATATATTAAAAATAGAGGGAGTATGAATTAATAACGGAAGGTAAGATATGTTTGCTCCTTGATTAAAAACACGAAAAACTAAAATAATCATGTTACTCCTTCCGTCCAAATATATATATATATATATATATAGCTTCTAATAATTCTAACACAAATTAAATAGGAATGCAAAAGTCCATAATTTCTCTCATTAAATAGGGGGCTACTTCTAATTCATTAATTGTTGGTTAGTTTCAGACTAATCCATGCTTGGGAGAGTGCATCAGCTATAAAAGCCCTTATATATTATATGATAAATTTTAAAGCCTTAAAGTTCTTGTACTCCCTCCAAGTTGATACTATTTATCATTGTTTTGAATAAAGACATGATTTTAAAAAACAACTTTGGCCATCAATTTTATTATAATATGTATAAAAATATCAACAAATATAAGAATTTGTTGAAGTATTTTTTAAGATTAATATGTATATATGGTCTCTATATTTCTAAGATAAATATTTTAGAAATTATTCTTATTCAAAAATTTTAAAATTTGACCTCACCATTATTCAAAACAACATGTATTATTAACCCGAAGGGAGTATCTTACAACGAAGAGAGAGTGTTAGTGAGGAACAATGTGTAATACTGTTGATAATTAGCTAGGATTAATCTGACAAGTGAAAAAGGCCCGCTATATATTGTTGGATCTTTCAACAAATTCCGACAAGTAAAATATAGCTGGTCGATCAAGAAAACAGTTATACGATACGCATACAACGACACAGTAAATTAGTCGTGTCGCTTTCCTTAATTCGTTCATTCGGTCGGTCTGTCGATCGATCTCGATCCGGGGCTTGGTCGTCAAAGATTTTTACTGGTTTTCCTCTCGGCATGTACAGATTCGAGACACGGGAACGACGACCTTGTCTCGTTCAAGGGAGAACTCTCGATTATTCGATCCTGTTGATCATCTCGATCGGGAGAATTATTGAACGTCTCGTCGTCGTCTCCAAGAGAGCAAGAAATCGATAGCTTTGGACCGGAAGAAACCCAAGGGACCCATGCATATATGCAATGTGCTTGGGCAAATTTGGTTGCATGCCTATGGCTTATATCTTCCCTGTCACCCTCCTGCAAGTGAAACGGACAGCTTTCTCTCTTGTCCTTTTGGCTGCCATGGACATGTCGCCTACTACTCGCGTGTCACTGACTGGCTCTATAGCTAAGCTAGTACTAGCAGTAGCAGCTAATAAGCCTAACGCTGACTATTCTTTCCCTGTCACCGCAGTATGGAAGCAACAAACTGAAGAACAGAACAGCGGCAGCCTGCAGCTTATTGCAAGGGTTTTGATTTGATCACAAGTGCTTTTGATCTGTTTCTGCATTTTCCCATTGGATGCCTGCATTTTTTACAAGGGGATATCGTACGTTAGGCCAAACTTTAGTTAATATGTTTGTCAACTTGGCGTGGTACATGTTTGCTAACTAAGGACACAAAACCCATGAAACAAAAAGTAGTGAGAAAATTAAACTTGCTAGCTAGCGACATTCCTAAATGTCAAACATGCAAAATACTGACAGTTGTATGGACTGGTAATTTACTAAATGTTAAATGCCAAACATGCAAACAATTAATTTATGCCAACTTCACTCCAGCATCAGGTTAAAAGCTTTTCGCCCTAAGTGCATTCTCGTCTTTTTAAATAATCTTTCTAATTAAATCAAAAGTGTCATCTAGCAAATTATCAGTTTTTAAAGGTGTCTTTCAGCTGTGACATGTTTTTCAATGTCTATCAACAAATTAAATAAAATTTGAGTGTCCACTAGCAAAATTGGCTAGATAGATAATGTATAGTGCTAGTATATATATGTTGTCTTCTTCATACATAATTAAAAAGGTTGCTAGATACTTTATATATATTTACTTTCAAAAAATACTCTCTCTCTCTCTCTCTCTCTCTCTCTCTCTCTCTCTATATATATATATATATATATATATATATATATATATATATATATATATATATATATCTCACAGTCTCACAGTGTTGTTTAGAACATTTTGGACTTCTCTCTCAGAAAAAAATGTATTTCCAGCAATTCACACTTTTCCAGACCATGAAAGCTACGTCATCTGCATGCAACACCAACGCATATAGAGTTCCATTGTTTACCGAACAAAAAAGATTCTGATGATTAACTATATATAGGATATAAATTATAAAACAGTACCAGCTTAATTTTTTTTTGCGAATACTTAATTAATTTGTTATTAATTTATTAGACCACTGTATCGAACTGGAGTAGTACACAAATGTGTATGTGTGTACACTATGAACTCAAGAAACCAAGACTAGGTAGCTGCTTGGAAGGCTGACCTTGAACATGCACTTGGCGTACCAAAACCAAGAATAATTAGGTTGATCATCAGCATCAACAAACATAGCAAGTGTATTTTTCATCTGAACTTCTTCTGAAGACCCTGATTATAATGGAGATTAGCTTTGACCTCTGCGTGGACCGTATACATTGCGTTAACTAATTAAGTAGATCTCTTAAGTCTTAATTAGATCGATGCATTAACAATGCATATACGATCGATGCCACATGGCGCAGATAACCAACATCCTCCACATGGATCTGATTCCATTGGTCTAGTTGCTCAATAATATTTGGCAATGTATTAATTAATTGAGTGTATTAGGTGCTGATGATTGTACAGATACCACTCATTTAGCAAGCTAGCCATCCTACATACGCAAGCTAGCTAGCTCTTGATTATTCCTTACATTTACCACGAAGTTTGATATAATTTTCTTGGTACTTTCTCATATGGAGATGAATTGTATATTAAAATATACTTATAAAATGTGGATAAACATATTTTTATACGTACGTACGTGCCAGTGAAAATGGTAAATTTGATCAGTTTCGACATGTGCAGGAGTCTTAAACGGAAAACTAAGAAACTGCAAAGTAATTAAGCTGAGTAGAATGGATGCATGGCACATTATATCAGCACGTCGAGTTGCAGATGTAAGATTGAAAATAATTAATGCACTCAGAAATGTCAGAGAAAATGGTCAGCTGGTTTTACTACTCTACTGTACTAGTAATTCTTTTGACTTTGTGACATGATATATTAGCATGTGAAAGAAGCACGCACGTACTGTTTAGTTACTGGCCCATTTTTGGAATGTGAAATTAAACTAAAGAAACATGCATGCACGTATGGTTTTATTGACTATATCTCTCTCTATATAGATAACTTTCTTTTATTCCTAAAGACAAATTAACAAACGTTGCAATAATACAACTTGTTAGAAAAGAACAAACTATATATTAACTGCATTTATTCAAAGGAGTTCTAGACAAATTAGCAACTGGCGACCACATTGAAACTCATTTTGACCTTGAGTTTTCACAAAAAAAAGTAATTAAGTGCTATGATAGAAATATAAAATCAAGCATATATATGCTGATATCCATGCGCGGATGATCGATCTAGGTAGCTAGACGATTCACTACCATTTGGCTGTGATAATATTCGCGCTAGCTGTAAACATAACAAATTAATCAAGTGGAGTATTTGAGCAAGGATGCACGCACTAGTTAATGCTATAGAAATTACCACTAAGTTTGTGGCAAATTTCGCGTGCATTTCTTGTACATATGAGACACAACAAATCAAAGAAAAAAATATATATAATGCTCAGTGTGTGCATATATATACTCTTCAGTCATCACTCGTCAAGATTGAAGGGAGAATGGGAGATAGCTAGCCACAGCACATGATTTTTCAACTTGGGACATATATTTGAATAATAATACGGACGAATGTGGTAGAAAACTTTGAATTGTTGGAGACCAACTACTTGACCGTATAACTAAAGGGAACGCGAAGACAGATAATTAAAGTAAAAGTACTTTCAGCTGACTAATATGATTGTTCATATTTTCCCGTCCTTTCCTAGTATTTCTGCTTAATTTTTCTGAAGACCATGCATGTATCGGAGTATATACTATACATACTACGTACGTACTCTAATATCGTAATTAGAATTGATTTCTCCCCAATGATTTAACGCATGCACTAACTATATATATACACAAGCAGATCAAGCGTACCGCTCCAATATTCAATTAGATACTGCAGAATTAAAGAGACCGAACTAGACAGTAATATGTAGAAGTTGCAACTAGCAGCTAGCTAGCTAGCTTAAATTAAAGACCTTCCATGGCAGTGATAAAATAATTAATTAGGCGTTCCCTTTCTGTCAAGAGACTAACTGAAAACAGCTAGCTAGCTAGATTGCTCTTGCAAGCGCACAAGGTTTTGAGCCTTTGAGGTGGTCAAGCTGTATCAGCGTTAGGATGGCTGATGACAATATTATTTAATTTGGGTGCTAATTAAGTCCAGTGTTGTTTATTGCCTTGTGGGATTTTGTGGCTAGATTAGCTAGGTCTTACGAAACTAATTAATTATGAATTAATGATTGTTTTTGGTGGTTAATAACATACACTTGCATAGTTTAGATCGATGAATTATTATACTCCATGATTGTTGCATACTACATGATGGAAGTGGTATGTATATATGCACGGTTAGCCATGTGCTTGACTTGTGGACCGGCCGGTATGAAATGTAGGATCGACTTAATCTGGGACTTTACTAAACCGGCAGACTAGTAGACGTAACCAGATTACCAGACCAGACCATGTCTCAATAACTACATGATCAAACGACTCAGACGAGTATGGTGAATGCATGATACGTACGTATCAATGCATGTGTAGTCAATTTAATTAGTCAAGGTCGACGATCATACTACATGTTCAACACTAAAAAAAATAATGATTATGCATGATATATAAAAGACGATATATATATAGGACCAGCAGGATTATGTTAATAAGGAAGTGTCTAGATTTTAGATGCCTAAAATTTTCAGTCATTTTTTCATTCCTTGGATGATAATTCGATCAATTATTCTCGTCACTTCCATATTACTTAATTACTACATTTGTCCAAAAAAAATTCTGGACATATGTCTTGTGCAGATTTATGTCTAAAAGTATAGGTTTTTTTAGGACGAAGGTAGTGGTATTAATTACCAATGATCATACAATAATGTTTTTTTCTAAAAGAATTATAAAATACAATGAAGTAAAACCTATAACACATAAAGATTTACAAAATTAAATGAAAAAGACTCAAACATAGGAAAAACAAAGTAAAACCATACATATATAACAACAAATTAACTACAGTTAAAATGAGCTAAAAACGTTTGTTGCACAGCACTGGTGACTGAAATCTAGCAATTCTCTCTGACGGCTACCAGTATATGCGTCCGTATTCAAAGTAGATATACATTAATACATATTACCCGTATTTACGCAACGTATACGTACGTATACATAGTAGTGTAGTAATTGGAAAGCAACACAATATATATTGGCCATCATCATCATGTATGATAAGTAGTACGTGGCTAAATTAAGGTAGTATAAAAAATGGAAAACTTGTCGTTTCCTTGATAAGCCTGTATACTGAAACTTCCTCTAGATTGCATATGGCCGGCCGTCGTGCACGCTCGCACGTTTGATATGATCGCTGCTACGTATACTAATCTCCTCGAACCGTGATACGCACACTGTTAGCCTAGCTGGGTATACGGTAGCTGGTCGCCCCTAAGACCATCGATCGTCCATCGATCAAACACGGCAGAATGCAGCATCCTGACCACGCATATGCATGCATGCCGGCCGGCGCCGACCGACCGATCGATCGATCCAGAGATTATATTGATCTCTCTCTGCTTGTACTGTCGTCGACGACGACCACTGGAGGTGAGTTCTTTAGCCAACTTTCTCAACTCACCTCTCTTTTTTTTCGCGCGCACGTTTTTCAAACTGTTAAACGGTGTGTTTTTAGCAAAAAAAAATTTCTATACGAAAGTTGTTTTAAAAAATCATATTGATCCATTTTTAAAAAAAAATTAGCAAATGCTTAATTAATCACGTGCTAATGAGTTGTTTTGTTTTCCCTACGGAGAAAATATTTTTCCAACGCTAACTACCGAACACACCTACACACCTAGATCTTCTGGCGAGCGTACGTACGGTGCATGCAGCACCGACTAGCCGGCCGGCTTGTCGCGCGCACGCACTCATCGCACCGCGCCGTACGTTAATTCCGCGCTAGCTTAATTTGCGTTGCATGAAATAAACGCGCATCGTATCGGCGGCGCATGCATGGAAGGGGCCCGGAAATCTGTCTCGCTAGTATCTCTCGTAGCTGTCTTCCTGGTGCGTGCATGTATGGGTCTTCGCGAGCTGAGCGCGCCGCCCGCAGCCAGCCAGATCAACCCCAGGCATGCACGGCGGCGGTGCAGATCGATCGAGCGTTGAAGTCGTCAATTAACATATGCATGGCACGGTACACCGTCGAGTCTGTCCAAGTTTGGGCCCATCCTATGTGTCACGGTGTTGCATATGCGCCCGCGCGCTATAGGAAATTGAGGCTGGATGTGGATTTTTATCCCTTGAGAATGATCTCCTCGTTGTTTGTATGTCAGTTATCAAAATTTTTTTTAAAAAATAACAAAATAGATTAATATGATATATATCACTTAAAAAACATATAAAACATATAAGGATAAATTTAACTTTTACAAGTTATAACAAAAAAACAAATTAAATTTAAAATAGTTATCGTACAATCATAATTATTTTTGTTACAATTTGTAGAAGTTGAATTTTAGTTTGTATGTTTGTAAAGAGATATATTTTATATTAATCTATCTTGTCAATTTTTTTCAGATTTTTTAATGACTATGCATGAAACAAAAAAAATATCTTCTCGAGGATAAAAATACTTTCCCATTCACGCACGCGGTTGGCCATGCGACCGACCGTCTCCATTTCTTTTTCCGCTTTTGTTACTGCACGTGCACGCACACCGGCCAGGCCTTTGTCCCCGAGCCCCGCGGCGGCGCACGCCTGTTGGGCCGAATGCAAGCCACACGGCCATGAAAAAACCGAGCGCGCGTGCAGGCCAGAGTAGTGGCCGTCACGACCGGACCGCGCGGCCTTTCGGCCACCATGGAAGAAGGCCCAGAATTTTTCTTCCATCGCCGCGTCGTACGCGGCCCGGGAGCGGGACGGGGTCTCTCGCTTTCGCCTTTCGGGTGAGACCACGTGCGTGCATGAATTTTTTACATTTTTAATTTTATTTATTTAAAGATTTTGCAAAAATAATTTTCTGTTTCAAAATATTGCAGAAATAATCTCTCTCGCCCTCTGAGAGGGCGATGGCGAGTTCTAAAAATCGCCCTCCCAGAGGACGATTTTTCCGACGTGGCAGACGACCGTTGGACGCCGTCTGTCGCGTCGCGGATTTTTTGCGTTTTAGTCCCTTGCCGCCCTCGGCAAAGGCGTTTTTTCACTGTTCATCAGGGGGGCCGGCTGCAAAAGGGCGGCCGCCCTGGCAATTTTGCAGGCGGCCCCCTTGCCGTCCTTACAGAGGGCGATTTTTTGCCCTCCCCTAAAAAATCCTCATTTCCAACTCCGCGGCTGTCATTTGCAGCCGTCGAAACTCGAGAAAAATAATAGAGGGAGGGGTGAGGAAGAAGAAGGAGAGCGGCGAAGCCCTGTCGGTGTGCACACTCGATCGTAGGTAAATACAATATCCCGCTATATGTTTGTGTTATTTATTTTGTGTAGAATATATAAGAAAATTTTTTTTTTCAATATTTGAATAGTTGTTTAGTAAGATATTAGTTTATAAATTAGGGCACGATTTAATTTAAGGAGTTTGACCTAGGATGAACCGATTTAGAGGAACCTACGTACATATTCGTAGTATGAAGTAAATTAAGTTTGAACCTGTTTATCAGGCACAATGGCAAGCAAGGTCATATTTCAGATAGTTCACGGTAAAGGCAATGTTAGATATGGTCGAGATGGTGTTGATCTGTCAGAATTTAGTATGAAATCAAAGGGCATCGATAGGCCAACCGATAAAATATTTGAGTCAGTCTATAGTTGGTTACTACATGGATTTAAAGTAGATACAAGAGTGAACACAATGTCTCTATCCGTTGTAGTCAGTCGTGCAACGGAAGGATATTATTGGGAACTAATGCCTGTAGATAACACCGAGTCCTGGAGACGTTATGTAGAGATGACATTTGAAAGGTCCTGGCCCCTTGTTATTTTTGTGGCATTGCATGAAATCGATAGCAGTGTTACAGTGCAAACAGAGGATGGTGAAGGTCCTAGCAATGCTGTGGAGAATGTTGGACCATCAATGCGAACTGGGAGTAACGAAGCAAGGTTGGAGGAGGCAATAGGCGTGGCGGATGAGGAGGAGAGAATCGAAGCAATTGTTGAGGAAATGGAGAGGGAAGATTCTGAAAATGAGCTGGCGGAGGACGATGAATCATCGGACGAGGAGGAAGAAGTACTGCCCGTTGATTGGACAAAAGCCAATTTCTCTCAACTTGTTATCTCAGAGGGGCAGCAAGCACCCTTTGAATACAAGGATAACGAGGTAATCCAAGGTGCCAGGTATGCGCATAAGCAAGACATGAAAGAGGCGGTGAAGCATTGGGTGGTGAAGTCTACCAACTGTGTGTATGACGTGAAGTGCACGCAGGATGATTGTCCGTGGCGCGTTCATGCATATAAGGAAAAATGGAATGACTATTGAAAAGTGAGCATTGTTGGTGAGCACACATGTTGGTTCCCAGGGGTTGATAAGTATCACCGCAACATCACCTCAGCTTTTGTTGCCGATGAGATGTACAACGATGTGGTTTGTAACACGGACTTTGAACCGGGCTCCATTATTAGGCACATTGAAAACAAATTTAAGTATACTATAAGCTACTACAAGGCTTGGAGGGCAAAACAAAAGATTTTGGAGATGAGGTATGGCACATTTGAAGCATCCTATGATAACTTGCCTCGTCTGTTAGGCACCATTGCTCAGAGAAACCCCAATACCTATTACGACATTCAGACCTTTCCATTGTCTAATGACCCGAGCAAGAGCGTGCTGCAAAGAGCCTTTTTCTCGCTGGGTGCTTGCATCAACGTATTTGTGCACTGTCGCCCTGTGTTGTGCATAGATGGAACCTTCTTGACATACAGAGGTCAGATACTGACGGCGATTGGAGCCGATGGGAACAACCAGGTGTTACCTATGACGTTTGCATTTGTCGAGAGTGAGAACACCGAAAGTTGGTATTGGTTCTTGGAGAGAGTTCGCTGCCAAGTCGTGCGTATGAGGCCCAATGTTTGCCTCATTCATGATCGTCATGCGGACATGTTGAAGGCAATTGACTACCTGCAGAATGGTTGGCCGGAGAGGGGACTTCCAGCTAGGTGGCATGATGTTCGGAGTAGGTGGTGCATGCGTCATATGGGAGCCAATTTCTACAAGCAATTCAAGAACAAGCACCTGATGGATCTATTTAAGAGGCTATGTGGTCAAAATCAGGAGAAAAAATTCAATGAGTTGTGGAGGAGGTTGGATGAGCTGACAACAAAGCAAACTGACGAGCAATCTCGTTGGCCACAGGATGACGATCCTCCAGTACCTCTTGGTCCACTACATGATGACCCTCCAACAATAAGAATAAGGTCGGCATCATCAATACATAATTTCTTGCAGTGGATAGAGAATGAACCGAAAGAAAAGTGGTCTCTGTTGTATGACACTGACGGGTCTCGGTATGGTATAATGACAACCAACCTGGCCGAGGTGTACAACTGGGTGATGCGAGGAGTGCGAGGACTCCCACTGGTCGGTATTGTGGAATTTATCCTTCATGGCACTCAGGCATACTTCAGGGACAGATACAAGAAAATTGCCCCTTCGATGCAAGATAACAACATTGTATTTGGGAGTGTGGTGACAAAGTATATGCAAGATAAAATAGCAAAGGCTATGAAGCACAGAGTTATTCCCCAAGGTACCCAAGTTCATAGGTACGAGATAATGTGTGTGGACAGGCGAAGGCGCAGCATCAACCGCGTTCAAGCTGTGCAGGAATGTGTGCTTCATGCGGAGGGCGATTGCAGTTGTAGCTCCATGAAGCCCAAGCTTAGACATCTGCCTTGCTCACATGTACTTGCAGCAGCTGGGGATTGTGGCATACTTCCCGATATCTATGTGTCACCCTACTACAGGAAAGAAGCAATATTTCATACATGGAAGGAGAAGATATATGGGTTCGGGATATCTGGATCTCATACAACTCTGAGGCCACAGGTGTTCTACATTCCAGATCCGTCGAAGTTAAGGCTGAAAAAGGGCCGGCGTCAATCGAGACGCATCAGAAACGACATGGATGAGTCGGAGGCAGGGGGAGGACTCTACGGTGCAGCAAATGCGATGAGCGCGGGCATACTTACAAGAAATGCCCGAAGAATTTGCAATCTCCAACCGTCCCAGGTTCTGATCTATCTGGACAGGCAACCGATGGCCGCCGTCCATCGGGAGAAGGAACAACAATGAGACGACCACGTCCTAGGCGTTCTCGTGCGGCGACTACGTCATCCGCTGGCGATGCAATGACTTGATTATTCCTGTCAGCCTTTTAGTCTAGCGGTGATCCAATTGATGTAGTATTTATAATGCTGTTGTCATTTGTCATGTGTATAATATTTATCCTTGTGAGACATGAACTATTGTAATGCTGTTGTCATTTGTCATGTGTGTAATATTTATCCTTGTGAGACATGAACTATTGTAATGCTGTTGTCATTTGTCATGTGTGTAATATTTAGGGTTCTGAGACATGAACTATTGTAATGTTGCTATCATTTGTGTAGTGTATCTTTAGCGTTATGAATTACCATTGTAATGAACAATTTGTATAATGTTTTTTTCTTTATCAATTGTTTATTTGTAATCACTCTTATGTATGCAGGTATGGCGGACGAGACATCAGCTCTCCTCAGTAGGGCACTGGACAGGAGCCACCGTTCGTACTTGTCAGCGGTGCAGGGTGCGCAGCTTACCACCTTTCGTCCACGCCCGTCGCGCGAGTTGTTGCGGGCCAATCCGCGACACGTTCCGTGGTATGATAGAGCTTAATTACTTGATGGCATTTTTTGGCTATTTGGAAATATGTGGTACTAATGTTGAACTCCACGGTACGCAGGTTGCGTGAGGCAGGTCTGATAGCGATATGCAGGCTTGTTGAGGCGCGGGCGGACGAGAACGACCCGGGTAAGCGCTGGGATGCGGACCGGTCGCTGCTGGCTGCTTTGGTAGATCGGTGGCGGCCGGAGACGCACACGTTCCATCTCCCCTGTGGGGAGATGGCACCTACGCTTCAGGACGTCGCGTACCTGCTTGGGCTTCCACTAGCCAGGGAGGCTGTTGGCCCAGTGGACGGTGCTGGTGGCTGGAGGGAGGATATCATGGAGCGATTCGCTCCCGTGATGAGGCTACCTGGGCTCCCTGGAGTTGCTCCCCCGAACTTGTACACCACCGCCGGGCCTACGAAGGCTTGGTTGCTGCAGTTCACAGTAAGTTAACTTTTACACTTTTTAGCATTTTTAATTTTTATTTTTAAAAGATTTGCAAAAATAATTTTAGGTTTCAAAAATTTGTAAAACTAATAATGCTTATTCGACACTTTAAATGATCTTAAATAAAAAAGTTGTTAATAACAAAGTTGTAGATCTTCGTGAGATCTATAACTTTCATATAAAGTTTATCTCCATCCGATATCGTTTAAAATGTAGATCTGAGATTCTTTTAAATAGGTTTTAGATTTTGTAACGAATATTTGGATATCGAAACGATCTTAAATGAAAAAGTTATTAACTATAAAGTTGTAGATCTTTTAAAAGATAAAAATTAAAAATGCTAAAAATTACACTTTGTTACTTTCCTAGAAATCTTACGAGTTTTAACATCGTTTGCTTTTTGTTGTAGACCGACCAGCTTCACCCCGACGCCGACGAGTACTCGCTCAGACGGTCCTTAGAGGCGTACCTACTGTGGATGTTCGGCTGGGTGATGTTCACCAGCACCACCGGGCACGCAGTAGACACGGGCCTGATCCACTACGCCCGGGCGATCGCGGATGCGGAGCTAGGGGCCGTGCCGTAGTGGAGCTGGGGTTCGGCAGTCCTCGCAGCCACGTACCGTGCGCTGTGCGAGGCCTGCTGCAAGACGGATCCTGGAGTGATTTTCGCGGGCTGCCCTCTGCTTATTCAGCTCTGGGCAGCTGAGCGGTTCGCGATCGGCCGCCCGATCGTCGACACCGCTGCGTACGCTTCAGGACCGGCAGCCGACCACCCAGCCGACGGGCCGACGATGGGCACGTACTGGTGCCGCCGCAACGTAAGTACAAATTGTTTTCATTTCAAATTTCAGATTATGTGCGACTGATGTTCTGACGAGTTGGTTCTCCTTGTGTCGCAGCGCCGTTATGCCCACGTCCAGGTCAGACGGAGCTACCCGGAGTTTGTCTTCGAGTTCGACCGTCTGCAGCCTTCGGACATCGTCTGGGAGCCCTACACGCACCACGTGGTCGCGGAGAGAGCACCTCTAGGTCTGTCTGCCTTGTGCACGCGTGACGCGGCGTACTGGTTGACGGTGGTGCCGTTGGTTTTCGACATCTTCGTCGAGCCTCACTGCCCTTACCGTGTTATGAGGCAGTTCGGACTGAGGCAGGGCTTTCCAGTGAACGTACCGATACCCATCGCGCCCCAGGACCACCAGTGAGTATTTCTCTTTCACCTTTACTATTGTTATGTCGACTACGCGCGGAACGTTCGATGACCATTATGTTCTTTGCAGGTTGACTCGACGGGGACAGCACGCAGGGACACTGTGGGCACCTCGGATCTTGCCGTACGTCGAGAACTGGTTGGTAGCCACCGAGGAGGTCATTGCCGAGGTCCACCCACACTCGGAGGAGAACTACACTGCCTACCTTCGGTGGTACTTGCCGCGCACACGTGCCCGCGTCACCTTCACCACGGCAGCTCCACAGCTACACCAGGCAGGCGTCAGGGACACCTACCCCGTGCACCGTGACCAGGAGTACTTCCTGGGGGTACGTCCATGTTTCTCGGACTTCTTGTTTTCGTACTACGCGGTTGGTACATATGAGACTGACAAACCTTATTAATAATGATTCCCGCAGGTCGACGCTGCACGCGCCATGAACGCCGACATCAACGCGGTGATGCTGAGGTTGGACGCTGGACTGCACCTGAACGACGTTGAGCAGAGGTTGACGTTCGAGCGGATGCAGACGAAGATGCGTTCGATCTTGCGCGTCCTCTCTTGTCGTTCAGCCGTGGACACGGTACCTCCACCGGCAGCTGCTGTTCCACGTTCACGCGGCCCGACACCAGGTTAGTTCCGTACCTTCTCACTATGCAAAACCTTCGCCATGTTATTATAAACTGAATGTCAACTAGGTCCGACGCTGCCGATAGGACACTCTGCTGGAGCGAGTGGATCGTCGATCCCTCGGCCGTTCGCGACTCCGCCCAGCACGTCGGCCTTTGTTCGAGCGAGCGGTTCGTCCGTCCCTCCTCCCTTCAGTCAGCCGCCAGGTGAGCAAGCGTCTTCCGATGAGTGCTATAAACGTACTATTCGGGCGGAATGTTGCTTAACTTTTGACATCTGCAGGAGAATACTACCCGGTGGGGATTTTCTGTCACGCCCGGAAATTCACTACCAGAATTTCCGAAACTGAATGTGTATTAAAACCCCTGTCCAGGACCAGCCAGGGTACACAGACGACAATGTTGACATACAGATCCACATCTTACAAACAGAATAAAAGTCTTACAGAAATGCAGCGGAAAAACGGAAAGGCAAACTAAACTAGAACGGGACTCTTGCAGCGGCTGGCACCAATCCACAGGCATCCTCGACGGCGGACGAAACCTACTCCTCTGAGAAGCCTCCATCAGACGCATACTCCTCTTCTGGTGTGGGGAAAAATTAAGCAAGGCTGAGTACTACCCACGGTACTCAACAAGTCATGCCGGAAAAGGAGGCATGATGCAAGATATTCCAAGGGAAGGCAGGGGTTTATTTGCATAAAGTAAGCATTTAAAAACAGTAGTTGAAAGCAGTAGTAAAACGTTGAATTAATTGAACAATATTAAACCATCACTGTCCAACGCTATATCCACGTTGCGACAGGCCCAAACCATCCACCTGAACTAAACCAGTTCCAATAATTCCAGTTATTAAGAAAGTGAGACTAATCACGGTGAATCTGGTTGATCGCCCATAACCGCGGGCACGGCTATTCGAATAGTTCTACTCTGATCAGAGGTGTACATCTGTACCCACAAGACACAGCCTCAACATCATGTCAACCATGCGTCGCGATACTGGAAAGTACCCGAATAGAGACTGTGACAGGACCCTTCGCATAACCCCCTCTAACCAGCCGTACCACACCACAGGTTTCGCCCCCACCTTTATATCCAAGGTAGGCAGCCCCCTCTCGTGCCACGGTGAATCCGGCAGCCGATCAACGGGTATGTCCCCCGCCGACCCAACTCCATCACGCCCACCCTCTTCTGGTACGTCAGCCAGAGACAGCTACACTACAAGTCCAGCCGTTGCCCACGCTGGCTTGTGGTACGCACGGTATTTCTTCCAGGGTTTCCCGCGAACCGGTCCTTAATTGCCATGGGTGCTTCCATCAAAACCATGCACCCACAGCCCACCATTAGCATATTTTAGTTAAATATTATTACCATGGTGGCTCCTAAACCAAAGTGTCACCATAGGGACTACATTAATTAATTATTCAAGGTGATCCCCTTTAGTGAGCTAGGTTAGCTAAGCATGGCTAAGCACTCCTAAAATCAGCGAACAATGAATTAATTACCCAAGCTATCAAAGATACAAGATAATCAATATAATTGGCTGAGCACCATAGGTATAATCCCACATGAAATGACATTGCGAAATAATGCAGTGTTTACGGAAAAATAAGACATTTGTAAATATAGGTACAATATGATCAATGTGAAGCATGACTTGCCTTGCTCCTGAGCTGAGGCTACCTCTGCGACGATCTCGAAATAAACGGGCGCGTCGGAGGTTTCGGAATCTACGCGACAAACAAAGCAAACAACAATACACGCTATAAGTCTACTGAAACAAAGCACAAAAGTATTTTTAATGGATTCTCTGCATTTTTATGAATTTAATGAAATTTGAATGGACTTAAACGGAGCTCGGATGAATTAGTTATGAATTTTTGAAGTTATCTGTGTTTTTACTAAAACAGAAAAATCCTTAATTAATTTATTGCGCAATTAATCCCAGGGCTGGCGTCAGCGGCGGCGGCGGCCGGTCCACCGTGGACTCGGTCCACGGGACCGTGGCGGCGGGGTGCACCACGTGGCGCACACGTGGCGCCGACGCGGCAGCCACGGGGCAGCCACGTGGGCGGCCACGCGGGACGGAGGGGGAGATGGCGCGGGCGGTCCCGATCGGCCGAGCGGCCGATCCGACGGCCAGGAGCGCGCGGGCGGCGGGCGGATGGAGCTCGGCTAGGCCGAGGGCGGCCATGGCGCACGGCGGAGGCCGACGGGCGGCCGGCCAGCGCAGCGGCCGGCGGCGCAAGGGCGCCGGCGCCGTGCGACGGCGCGCGGGACGAAACAAGGGCGGCGCTCGCGCGGGAAGGGGACGGCGCGGCCGGGGAAAAAGAGAGGAAGGGGAGAAGGGGGAAGATTTCTCACCGGGCTCGGCCGGAGAGGAAGATGACGACGGCGAGGGCGGCGTCCGGTGGCGGAATGGCGGTGCGGAGACACGGCCGAGGGGCGGAGGCGGTCGGCGAGCGCGACGGCGGCGTCGGCGCGGCTCGGGGACGGCGCAAGCGGTGGAGAGCGGCGGCCGGAGACGGCGGAGGCGGCGGCGCACGGGTTCAACGGCGCGGCGGCGCTAGGGAGCTCGGGAGCGGCGGCGGAAATGGGGAAAAAGAGAGAGGAGGACGCGGGGGTGGTTTTTGTAGGAGCGGGAGGGGCGGACGTGGCCGGGAACGGCCCGAATTCCACGCCGGAGTGGGGGAGAGAGAGGAGAGAGAGAGAGACGGCCGGGGGAAAAAACCCCGCCCTCTCGTGCGGCGGTTGCGGGCGGAGTGGGGCGCGGATGGGCGCGGCGGGAGCGCACGCGCGTGCGGAGCGCGCGGGGCGCGGGGAAGTGGGCGGGAGCGGCGGCGCCGGCGGTTGCTCCCCTCCGGATCCGCCGGCCGGAGGAGGGAGACGACCCCGACAGGTGGGGCCCACCTGTCGGTGGTCCGGGCCGGGGAGGCCGAACGGGCTGCGCGGCTGGGCCGCGGCGCTAGCGGGCCTCGGCCTGCGGCCGGCCCGCAAGAGAGGAGGGGCGCGCGCAAGGAAAGAAGGCCGGCTGGGACGGCCCAGCGGGAGGGGGAGAGGGCGCGCGGCGCGCGGCCGGACTGGGCCGACGGCCCGAAAGGAAGAAGAAGAGGAAAAAGAAAAGAAAAAGAAAAAGGAAGGAAAAAGGATTTTCCTGGGATTAAACAATTTCCGAATTTGATTTTAATTGGTTTAAAATTATTTCCAGGGCTCTGAAAATTCCACTAAAAATCCTGTTAATGTATTTTGACATGGGGAACTCAAGAAAAATTCCACCTTGCCATTTCCACTTCTTTAATGCATTAATTAATTGGATTTTTCTCCAGATTAATTAAACAATTTCTCCGATAAATTATTAAACTCGATTTTTACGATTTAGGAAAACTTCAGGGTGTGACAAACCTACCCCCCTTAAACGGAATCTCGACCCCGAGATTCGGAAGTGCTGGCGAAGAGGTGCGGGTGGGCGGCCTTCAATTCATCTTCTCTTTCCCATGTGGCTTCTTCCTCAGAGTGATGGCTCCACTGAACTCTGCAGAACCTGGTAACTTTGCTTCTGGTTCTCCTCTCGCTGGTTTCGAGAATACGGATCGGCTTCTCCACATAGGTCAGGTCCTCTTGAATCTCGATCTGGTCCGGGCTGGCCTGCTCTTCTGGTACTCTCAAACATTTCTTCAATTGCGAGACATGAAACACGTCATGAATACCAGCCAGGTTGGGTGGAAGCTCAAGCTGGTAGGCAACTTCTCCTCGACGTTCGCGGATCCTGTATGGTCCCACAAAGCGTGGTGCCAATTTGCCTTTAGTTTGGAAACGGTGTACTCCCCGAAGAGGTGTGACGCGAAGGTACACATAGTCCCCTGCTTCGAAAACCAACTCCCTTCGACGATTGTCGGCGTAGCTTTTCTGTCGAGACTGCGCAATTCTCAACCTTTCCCTGACGGTTCTGACCTTTTCTTCTGCGTCGCTCAAGATTTCAGTTCCAAACAGTTGTCGCTCTCCAGTCTGATCCCAAAAGAGCGGGGTGCGGCACTTCCTGCCATACAATGCCTCAAATGGTGCCATCTGCAAACTGGCTTGGTAGCTGTTGTTGTAGGAGAACTCGGCATATGGCAAACTCTTGTCCCATGCTCCTCCAAAATCGAGCGCACAGGCTCTCAGCATATCCTCCAGTATCTGATTTACTCGCTCAGTCTGACCATCGGTTTGCGGATGGTAAGCCGTGCTAAAATTCAAACGGGTTCCCAATTCTTCTTGTAACTTCTGCCAGAACTTTGAGGTGAACTGACTTCCTCGATCCGATACGATCTTCTTAGGCACTCCGTGCAAACACATGATTCTTGCGAGGTAGAGTTCCGCTAGCTTCTTTCCAGAGTATGTAGTGTGCACAGGAATGAAATGAGCCACTTTAGTGAGTCGATCCACGATGACCCAAATAGAATCATGTCCAGACGACGTTCTTGGCAAACCGGTGATGAAATCCATTCCAATTTCTTCCCATTTCCATTCCGGAATTTGGAGAGGCTGTAACAGTCCTGCAGGTCTTTGATGTTCTGCCTTGACTCGCTGACATATGTCACAGAGTGCGACGAATTCAGCTATTTCTCTTCTCATGCTAACCCACCAAAATTTTTCTTTAAGATCCTGGTACATCTTGGTACTCCCAGGGTGGATTGAATACTGGGTTTGATGGGCTTCCGTGAGTATTAACTCCTTTAACTCTTTGTTTTCCGGGATGCACAGTCTTTCTCCCATCCATATCGTGCCATGCTCATCTTCGGAGAAATCTCGAGCCTTTCCAACCCTCATGTTCTTCTTAAGCTCTGCTATCTCCGGATCTTTAGCTTGAGCTGCTCGGACTTGCTCCACGAGCGTTGGTCGTGCTTCTAAAGCGGACACAAACCCATGTTCCACAATACCGAGGTTCAGCCGTTCAAAGTCTTGTTGCAACTGGCTGCTCATCTCTTCCATACTGGTGGAATTACAATAGCTCTTCCGGCTTAAAGCATCTGCCACGACATTCGCTTTTCCGGGATGGTAGTGGATTCCCATATCATAGTCTTTAATCAATTCCAGCCATCTTCGCTGACGAAGATTTAAGTCCGGTTGGGTGAAGATATACTTCAAACTCTTGTGATCCGTATACACTTCACAACGGTTCCCAATAAGATAATGCCTCCAGATCTTTAGGGCATGTACCACTGCGGCTAATTCCAAGTCGTGAGTGGGATAATTATTTTCATGTGGACGCAGCTGGCGTGAAGCATACGCGACCACTTTGCCTTCTTGCATCAGAACACATCCCAGCCCTTGGCGAGACGCGTCGCAATAAACCTGAAAGTCTTTCGTCTGGTCTGGCAGAATTAAGACTGGTGCCGTTACCAACTTCTTCTTAAGTTCCTCAAAACTTCTGTTGCATTCATCTGACCACTTGAATTTCTCATCCTTTTTCAACAACTGTGTCATTGGCTTGGCAATTTTGGAGAAGTTCTCAATGAACCGACGGTAATAACCCGCGAGTCCTAGAAAACTCCTGATTTGTGAAACCGTGCGTGGAGGCTTCCACTTGGTAACTGACTCCACATTTGACGGATCCACTGCCACTCCTTGAGCTGTTATAATGTGACCCAAGAATTGCACTTCTTTTAGCCAAAAGTCGCACTTGCTGAACTTGGCATACAACTGATGCTCCTTCAATTTCTCGAGCGCTAAGCGAAGATGCTGCTCGTGTTCCTCCTTAGACTTGGAGTAGATGAGTATGTCATCGATAAAGACCACAACAAACTTGTCCAAGAATTCCATAAACACCTTGTTCATCAGGTTCATGAAGAACGCTGGTGCGTTAGTGAGTCCAAAGGACATAACTGTGCACTCGAACAGTCCATACCGAGTGACAAAGGCAGTCTTCGGTATGTCCTCTTCTCGGATCCTCAACTGATGGTAGCCTGATCGCAGGTCTATCTTAGAGAACACTGTTGCTCCTTTTAGTTGATCGAACAAATCATCGATCCTGGGCAACGGGTATTTGTTCTTGATAGTGACATCATTAAGTGCGCGGTAATCGACGCACATCCTCTTGGTCTTGTCCTTCTTCTCCACAAAAATTACCGGAGCACCCCAAGGTGACGTGCTCGGGCGAATGTATCCCTTCTGTAGCTGCTCGTCAACTTGCTTCTTGACTTCTGCCAACTCGTTGGCTCCCATTCTGTAAGGTCTCTTGTGTATCGGAGCGGTTCCCGGTACTAAGTCGATCCGAAATTCGATCTCTCTTTTAGGTGGCATCGTCGTCAGATCGTCCGGAAAGACTTCAGGATACTCTTTTACAATTGGGATATCCTCCAACTTCTTAGGGATTTTCACCACTTCTCTGGTCTGCTCCTCGGTAGCAACCTGATTCAAACTTGTTGCGGGCTTATGTGGTGCCGGAGATCGGAAAGTAATCTTTTCTCCCTTGTCATTGGTTAGAGTGACGGTGCGTCTTGCGCAATCGATCACTCCCCTATGTCTCGTCAGCCAATCCATCCCAAGAATGACATCTAGGCCTTTTGATTCAAGAAGGATAAGGTTGGCTAGAAATTGTGACCTTTGGATCTCTATGGTCACTGAGGGGCAGTAGTGAGCGGTGTTCATGTTGTTACCAGGGGTATGAACCCGCATAGGCACTTTAAGTTCCACTACTGATAACCCATGTGCCCCAACAAAATGCTTGGAAATAAAGGAGTGTGTTGCACCAGAATCAAACAATACTGTAGCAGGAGTTGAGTTGACGGGAAACGTACCCAGTACGACGTCTGGTGCTGCCTGGGCTTCCTCGGCCGAGGCATGATTGACTCGTGCCTGCACGAACTGGGGCCTGGCGCGCTTGGGCTTCGGGCACTTGTCGGCGAAATGTCCAGGCTCGCCGCAGTTGAAACACGTCAATGGTTTTCCTCCAGGGTCTCTCCTGGGTTGAGCCGGCTGAGTCGGCTGTGCAGGTGCCATTGGAGGGCGTGGAGCTGGATTGCGATGGTGCTGTCCACCACTATTGTTAGGGCCACTGCTGCTGCTGGAGTGGAAGTTCCCGGAGTTGTATGGCCGGTGCTGGCGGACAATCATGGTGGAGGGTCCACCCTGCTGTCCGGGCACGAAGCGGGGCCTCTGACTGTTGCCCTGGTGTGCCTTGAAGTGGGCCGCTTTCCTCTTGCGGTCCATCCTGTTGCGCTGGTCTTCTTGACGAATGGCCTTGTCAACCAACTTCTCAAAGTCAGCGTAATCCCCCGAGATCAGCTGATTAGTCAACTCATCGTCCAGGCCGGAAAGAAACTTTTCCTGCCTCTCTGCATCAGTGCGCACATCCTCTGGGGCGTAACGCGCAAGACGGTTGAACTCGTGGAGGTACTCCGTCACTGTCCGGTTACCTTGATGGAGTGACCTGAATTCCCTCTTCTTCTGGGCCACGATGCCGTCAGGAATTTGGGCCTTCCTGAAACTGCGGCAGAATTCCGCCCAGGTGACTTCCATTCCGGGCGGACGGGTGACCAAATAATTATCCCACCATGCTGAGGCGGGACCCTGCAACTGGTGGGTGGCAAAGGCGACCTTCTCTTGGTCATTGCATTGAAGAAGGTTGAGTTTCTTTTCAATGGCATGGAGCCAGTCATTCGCCTCCATGGGGTTGGTGGTGCTTGAGAAGGTGGGCGGTCGCACGCGAAGAAACTCTGGCAGCTTCGACTGGGGTGGTGGAGGAGCATTCTGCTGGTGGTGTTGCTGTTGCTGCTGTTGCATGTGATGCATCATCTGCTGCTGCATCTGCTGGTGCTGCTGCTGCATCTGCTGCATCATGGCAGTCATCATTTGGGTCTGAGCTGCCAACACTTGCGCGATCGTCGGGTTTTCCGGTGGTGGTGGTGGTGGTGCATTGCCGGTGGAACCATTGGCATGAGCCCTTCCTGTGGGCTCCTCGTTGCCGCTGGTGGAGCCGCTGGTTCTGGTGTTCACCATCTGGAGTAGGCCGAACCACAATAGAAGAGAAGAAAAAGAACTGCTTAAGAACTAAACTTTATTTCATTAAAATTAACTGCAATTGTTCTGATCTGAATTAAAAACACTGAAAAGATCAAGCAACATCCTTAATGGGCAGCCATACCAACACATGACATGAACCACCGACTACCCCACAAACAAACACACCTAACACACAGAAACTAGCAGAAAAACAAACTAAGCAAAACGGTAAAAACTAAGGGTGACGGCTCTAAAACTCCGAGCGGCTCCTACGGTCGGTGGAGTCGAAGTCGCTCTCCTGGTCGTCGCCCTCATCCTCTGAGCGGCTCCTGGAGTCCAACATGTAGGTGTCTCCGCTGGTAGGCTCGGAACTGCTGCCACTGCCGTTGCTGCCACTGGGAGTAGCAGACAACCAACCTCCACTGCCACTGCCTCCCTGGTAGGCCGAGGCTGGAACGAAGGTAAGGAAAGGTGACGAGGATGGAGCTGGAGCTGCTGCGGGCGTCGGGACTGGTGACGGCGGTGGAGCTGGAGCGGCTGCTGGCGGTGGGTGCCTGGGCGCCAGCTGGATGCGGACAGGAGCGGTGGTAGTCTTCCTGGCGGTTGTGCGGATCCGCGATCCACCGGGTGCTGGCAAACCCCTCAAGATGGCATTCTCCCTCCTGAGGCGTGCTACCTCATCCTGTAGGTCCACGACCTGTCTCAGCTTCTGGTCATTCAGGGCCTTCGCAGCCCTGTGGAGGTCGGCGTGCATCCTATCCAAGCCCTTCATCACCGTACTCATGTGACCGAAGGTGGTGTCGTTCTCCTCCGCGGCTGACTGGTAGGTGCTGCTGTTGGAAGAACTGCCGCGGCGTGGGTGGTAGCGGTATGCCGAGCTGTGGAGAGCATGGTCATGCAGCTCTCGTATCCTGGCCATCATCAGGTAGGCCGCCTCTTGACAGGCGTGCTCATCAGTTCCTCCCGAAGCTGTGACCACCATGTTGGGGAGATTGGTGCCCACGAAACCATGTACCTCCAAGCGGACTCGGTGTGGCAACTCTCCCGTGAGAGGCAGCAGTGTGGTGTACTCAGGGGCTTCTGCGTATCCCACTGCCAAAGCCATGCGGGCCAACTCTGCCACAAAACCTTCCATGTTCTGACCGTGGTGCGTCGGGGGATGGCCTACCATCTATAGAAGACAAAGGGGTGGGAATCAATGCATGCTCAAATCCAAATTAAAATAAACAGCAAAAGACTAGAATAAAAGACACAGTAAAGCTGGAATTTTTATGCATAAACTATTTTTGCATGAATACCCATAAAGACACTATCGACTCTAAGCAATAAAATAGCATGAGAAAATAAACATAATAATAGCGGTATTTGGAACAACAATAATATTAGTAACATAAATAAATTTTGCAACCCATAAATCCTATTCCAGACCTAATGCAGCTTTCCCCCAATAATTTCCCAACCAACTGCCGAATAAAGTTCCGATAAACCGAAGCCGATTTACCCAAAAAAAATTTTCAATACTCTACACCGACGTAAAATTTTTAACCAAGGACCCCAAAATTTTTTTCTAAAACTGGGGAAACCAATCTTTGAAACAACTCCAAATGCGAAAAGGCATATGCATATGAAAGAGTTTCAGAGGGCTCTTAGGGTTTCCAGTTGGCTTGTCCTACGGTCAAAATCGGCTCTGATACCAACTAGTCACGCCCGGAAATTCACTACCAGAATTTCCGAAACTGAATGTGTATTAAAACCCCTGTCCAGGACCAGCCAGGGTACACAGACGACAATGTTGACATACAGATCCACGTCTTACAAACAGAATAAAAGTCTTACAGAAATGCAGCGGAAAAACGGAAAGGCAAACTAAACTAGAACGGGACTCTTGCAGCGGCTGGCACCAATCCACAGGTATCCTCGACGGCGGACGAAACCTACTCCTCTGAGAAGCCTCCATCAGACGCATACTCCTCTTCTGGTGTGGGGAAAAATTAAGCAAGGCTGAGTACTACCCACGGTACTCAACAAGTCATGCCGGAAAAGAAGGCATGATGCAAGATATTCCAAGGGAAGGCAAGGGTTTATTTGCATAAAGTAAGCATTTAAAACAATAGTTGAAAGCAGTAGTAAAACGTTGAATTAATTGAACAATATTAAACCATCACTGTCCAACGCTATATCCACGTTGCGACAGGCCCAAACCAACCACCTGAACTAAACCAGTTCCAAATAATTCAAGTTATTAAGAAAGTGAAACTAATCACGGTGAATCTGGTTGATCGCCCATAACCGCGGGCACGGCTATTCGAATAGTTCTACTCTGATCAGAGGTGTACATCTGTACCCACAAGACACAGCCTCAACATCATGTCAACCATGCGTCGCGATACTGGAAAGTACCCGAATAGAGACTGTGACAGGACCCTTCGCATAACCCCCTCTAACCAGCCGTACCACACCACAGGTTTCGCCCCCACCTTTATATCCAAGGTAGGCAGCCCCCTCTCGTGCCACGGTGAATCCGGTAGCCGATCAACGGGTATATCCCCCGCCGACCCAACTCCATCACGCCCACCCTCTGCTGGTACGTCAGCCAGAGACAGCTACACTACAAGTCCAGCCGTTGCCCACGCTGGCTTGTGGTACGCACGATACTTCTTCCAGGGTTTCCCGCGAACCGGTCCTTAATTGCCATGGGTGCTTCCATCAAAACCATGCACCCACAGCCCACCATTAGCATATTTTAGTTAAATATTATTACCATGGTGGCTCCTAAACCAAAGTGTCACCATAGGGACTACATTAATTAATTATTCAAGGTGATCCCCTTTAGTGAGCTAGGTTAGCTAAGCATGGCTAAGCACTCCTAAAATCAGCGAACAATGAATTAATTACCCAAGCTATCAAAGATACAAGATAATCAATATAATTGGCTGAGCACCATAGGTATAATCCCACATGAAATGACATTGCGAAATAATGCAGTGTTTACGGAAAAATAAGACATTTGTAAATATAGGTACAATATGATCAATGTGAAGCATGACTTGCCTTGCTCCTGAGCTGAAGCTACCTCTGCGACGATCTCGAAATAAACGGGCGCGTCGGAGGTTTCGGAATCTACGCGACAAACAAAGCAAACAACAATACACGCTATAAGTCTACTGAAGTAAAGCACAAAAGTATTTTTAATGGATTCTCTGCATTTTTATGAATTTAATGAAATTTGAATGGACTTAAACGGAGCTCGGATGAATTAGTTATGAATTTTTGAAGTTATCTGTGTTTTTACTAAAACAGAAAAATCCTTAATTGGTTTATTGCGCAATTAATCCCAGGGCTGGCGTCAGCGGCGGCGGCGGCCAGTCCACCGTGGACTCGGTCCACGGGACCGTGGCGGCGGGGTGCACCACGTGGCGCACACGTGGCGCCGACGCGGCAGCCACGGGGCAGCCACGTGGGCGGCCACGCGGGACGGAGGGGGAGATGGCGCGGGCGGTCCCGATCGGCCGAGCGGCCGATCCGACGGCCAGGAGCGCGCGGGCGGCGGGCGGATGGAGCTCGGCTAGGCCGAGGGCGGCCATGGCGCACGGCGGAGGCCGACGGGTGGCCGGCCAGCGCAGCGGCCGGCGGCGCAAGGGCGCCGGCGCCGTGCGACGGCGCGCGGGGCGAAACAAGGGCGGCGCTCGCGCGGGAAGGGGACGGCACGGCCGGGGAAAAAGAGAGGAAGGGGCGAAGGGGGAAGATTTCTCACCGGGCTCGGCCGGAGAGGAAGATGACGACGGCGAGGGCGGCGTCCGGCGGCGGAATGGCGGTGCGGAGACACGGCCGAGGGGCGGAGGCGGTCGGCGAGCGCGACGGCGGCGTCGGCGCGGCTCGGGGACGGCGCAAGCGGTGGAGAGCGGCGGCCGGAGACGGCGGAGGCGGCGGCGCACGGGTTCAACGGCGCGGCGGCGCTAGGGAGCTCGGGAGCGGCGGCGGAAATGGGGAAAAAGAGAGAGGAGGACGCGGGGGTGGTTTTTGTAGAAGCGGGAGGGGCGGACGTGGCCGGGAACGACCCGAATTCCACGCCGGAGTGGGGGAGAGAGAGGAGAGAGAGAGAGACGGCCGGGGAAAAAAATCCCGCCCTCTCGTGCGGCGGTTGCGGGCGGAGTGGGGCGCGGATGGGCGCGGCGGGAGCGCACGCGCGTGCGGAGCGCGCGGGGCGCGGGGAAGTGGGCGGGAGCGCGGCGCCGGCGGTTGCTCCCCTCCGGATCCGCTGGCCGAAGGAGGGAGACGACCCCGACAGGTGGGGCCCACCTGTCGGTGGTCCGGGCCGGGGAGGCCGAACCGGCTGCGCGGCTGGGCCGCGGCGCTAGCGGGCCTCGGCCTGCGGCCGGCCCGCGAGAGAGGAGGGGCGCGCGCAAGGAAAGAAGGCCGGCTGGGCCGGCCCAGCGGGAGGGGGAGAGGGCGCGCGGCGCGCGGCCGGACTGGGCCGACGGCCCGAAAGGAAGAAGAAGAGGAAAAAAAAAAGAAAAAGAAAAAGGAAGGAAAAAGGATTTTCCTGGGATTAAACAAATTCCGAATTTGATTTTAATTGGTTTAAAATTATTTCCAGGGCTCTGAAAATTCCACTAAAAATCCTGTTAATGTATTTTGACATGAAGAACTCAAGAAAAATTCCACCTTGCCATTTCCACTTCTTTAATGCATTAATTAATTGGATTTTTCTCCAGATTAATTAAACAATTTCTCCAATAAATTATTAAACTCGATTTTTACGATTTAGGAAAACTTCAGGGTGTGACATTTTCCGTTCGGGCGAGTCTTCGTCGCAGGCGGGCGGGTCCGATGCGGGCGGGTCTGGTGAGGGCGACGACTTCGACGACCTGGAGGACCCAGAGCAGGACGTTCTCCGCGCCTTTCAGCTTGGTGGAGCACCACCACCACAGAGCCAGGAGCAGCCGCATCACACGCCCGTACCAGATGTCCGCGCTAGTCGTGCCGTGCCCGCTGAGAGGCTGACGTACTCTCAGGGGCACATTAGGAGGGGTAGGGGTAAGAGGCCTCGCCACTAGGCTACTAGTGCTACATGTTTGTAATATTTACAGTTAGTAACTTTGTGTTACCTCTTTGTATATAACTCTATTCGATCGCCGCACTCATATGTCACGAAAACATTTCATGTCATTCGTTACATCTACTCAACGAAACGACGAAAAACTTTCGGCGCGTAACAGAGGGCTACGATTGGTCGCTATCAAAGTAAGTGAATGAGAAACACAAACGGAGTACAACGGCGAGAAGGGAAGGGAAAATGGAAGACACGCGAAATAACATTTCAAGTTCGTTAGTTCGCTACACGTTGCGAGGTTACGCAACATTATTTATCGATACACCATACAACTACCAACTCATGCATACTACTGAGTGCAACGATGCCACTTTCCCTTCCTCTGCGCATCAGGATTCTCCTCCATTGCTGCCTTCGCTCGCCGCGCACGCTCAAGCTTCCGCTCCCCTCCTCCCTGTACGCAGCAACACGCCTCCTTTCCGCCTCAGCCTTGTGCTCTTTTTCTGCGGCCTCCTCCTTGCGTCTCTGCTCTATCTTCTCCTTGCGCTCTGCATCCCATTGCCGCATGTACTCCAACTACTCCTTGTTTTGCGGCTTGATGTCGGTGTCAATCCACTGCTCAAAATCACATAGCGGTGGAGGGGTCTGCCACAAATGCAATGTTTACTAATCAAATAAGTTGTTCAACACTACTTAATACACCAAATAATTATTACAAAACATCAGTTCCTCACCATTAAGTTAATGCGGCGTATCTCAGGTGTTGGCTCAAACTCAAAATTGGCACACATCCAGTATCTCTGCATGTACGTCTCCTCTTTATCGGACTTGGCTACCTTGCAATGATCACCGCACCAGCACATGGGCACTGGAACACCGCTAGGCAAAGGCAATGGGTTGAAGGCATTTCCAGTCTTCGGGCGATAACTACAAGTCAACAATAAATGAAACACCCTAACCCGTTAATCTAGGATTCCTCATTTCACGCACAACGAATAACACAAAATATCACAGAAACGATTTACGTTACCTTGAGTTGGTAGCTTTTCCACGCCTTGGCATCCTACAGTTTAAAAAACAACTATCAAATATTATAAACGCTCTTCATACGGTCAAATATAGTACTACTACAAACCAAACGTGTGCACAACAAATCTAGCCTAAAATTATTCACACTTCTAAGTGCTACAGATCTACTCACAAATTTCAACATATCTACTCACAGTGCTACAGATCTACTCGCAAAAAATTTAGAGTCCACATCTAAGTGCTATAGATCTACTCACAAATTTCAAATACATGGTAATTACACTAGTATGCGACACAAAATATAACCATACGTCAGGATATTGTACTAACCTGCGATTGAATAAGCACAACAACAACGCTTCGCGGCTCTTCTTCTTCTTCCTCACCTCTCTCTTTTTTTTCCTTCAATTGTGACCGGTTGAAATGAGCACCTCCTCGGGCCATTGGGGCTTTATGGGATGCCGACCAAAAATTGCCCTTGCAGAGGGCGAGATTACGCCAAAAATCGCCCTTTGCAAGGGCGGCGACGGGGCTACCTGCAAATTTGCCGCACCCCTCTATAGTTCTTGTTGCACTTTTTTCATATTCTCATCGAGAACACAAAACTGATCAGCTTTGATGTGTTTCAGTAGCAAATTACAAGGACATTTGTTTTCTTACAAAAAAAATACTACAATTTATCTGTTACATGTTTCATATTACAAGTCGTTTCGATTTTTTCAAATCAATCTTTTTATAAGTTTAATCAAGTTTATAAAAAAATGGCAACATTTATATTATCAACTTAGTTTTATTATATTTAACGTTACATATATTTTGATAGTTTTTAATGTTACAAATGTTGTTATATTTGTATAACCTTACTTAAATAAAGTGAAAATAGTTTAACTTTATAAAAAATCAAAAAGCATCCTTTTTAAAGGCGGCCCCCTGCACAGGCAAAAATCGCCCTCTGTAAGGGCGGCAAGGGGGCCGCCTGCAAAATTGCCACGGCGGCCGCCCTTTGGCAGTTGGCCCCCTGAGGAACAGTCAAAAATCGCCCTTGCCGAGGGCGGCAAGGGTCTTTTTTGCAAAAAGGCGGCGACGCGACAGACGGCGTCCAACGGCCATCTGCCACGTCATAAAAATCGCCCTCTGGGAGGGCGATTTTTAAATCTCGCCCTCCCAGAGGACGATTGGAGATTAGTTCTGCAGTATTTCGAAACGAAAAATTATTTTTGCAAATCTTTAAATAAATAAAATTAAAAATGATAAAAATTCTGCGTGCATTGCCGAGATATTTAAGGATTTGCCACTCTTAACGATTGAGAATTAAGAATTTATGACCTGACTCATATGTCATACACACATGAGGATCCATATGTCATAAATTATGAATGATAAATTTTTAATTGTCATATTTCAAAAGTGACAAAAAAAAAAGTTAAATGCCCCGTTCTGCCTGCGTTCCACGGCGAAATACATACACGCGACGCGCGGCCGGCTGCACAGCATCGACTCGAGCACTGGCTTAGCTTTCACAGCTCGAAAGCGGCTTCCCCCTTGGAGCTTTCCAGCTGCACACATCAGTATGTCACTGCATCCATCAGGGCGTCTCATTGTGCTTTGCAAGCTCATGCGGTGGTCCGTCCAACCGAAAGCTTGATCGACAAAAAGGTGTGGATGTCATCACGACGAAAGAATAGCCTCCACCGAATTACCTCTGTTAAGTTTCTGCACTTCTGCTGTTATGTTATACTGTTATTGTCCATGAGCACGGCCTCCTGCTGCTGCTGCTGCTGCTGCAGCAGCAAAAAGCTCAGGATACTCCTCAAATATGTCCCCAGTTCTGAGAAACTTGCATACAACATAATACGGATCAAGTGATGCAGACAGCAAAAGGGAGGTTTGATATGTTCGGCAACCCAGCATGACCTGATTACCAACACACAGTTTATCCATTTTGATGCAAGGTGAAAATTGCAAAGCTTCAGATTTGTATTGAGCAAATATGAAGAGTATCAGAGATTGCCAACACGCAACAGCAACATGACAACTGCCCAAAAAGAATAAATTAATGCATAACTTAAATTGGACACACACACACACCGGCAATTTACACCTCAATCACTCCCTACGTCATGTTGTACATCAGTACAAGTGGAATAAATAACTTAGATGATCGGTTCCTTCACTCTCCTTGGCATCAGGATCGATCATATGTATGTTGCAGTGCTGTTACAGCAGAGTACTCCTTCAGCTGGTTCCAAGCCAAAAATAAACACAACCAGCCCTGAGCCCCTGTGACAGCGTCTACCTGGCTTCAAGCGCTGATGCCGCAGTCTCGACAGTCCCGAGTAAGCAGGTGTATACCTTCTGCTTCAGCTGCTCAATGGTTTCAACCAAAGCATCTTGAGATTTATCAACCTCACCGTGAAACTGGTCAAGCCAATTACTCGTCTCCTTCAGTTGCGACAACCGGACCGCAATTTGCACGTCGCCGCCCTTGGAGTGCCCTCTTACTCGTTCTCTGGTGTTTTTGTTTTGGCCCTCAAACTTGAATCCAGCTTCAAGAGCATCTTCCAAGAAACTGAGAAACCATGACTCTGATTCTTTCTTTAGAATAACCCATGATCTGCAGATCTCCTTGAAACCATCCTCTCTGGCCCAATCAATCTTTTCACTAGTGTAAGCATCGTCGGAGTTCTTTGCTGTACTACCTGCAACAGCTTTGTTCTGAGATACAGAGGCTTTCCTTGATGGCTTTTCCTTCTCTGCCCGAGATTCTTTGACAGATGCTGATGAGTAATCTTTCCAAACAACACTTTGCTGGATGATAAGCCGGTTTAGCTGAAAAAACTTGGTAATTGCAGCATGTGGATCCTCCTCAGCAGACTTCCTGATCTCAGCGAATATTCTGGAGAAACAGACACGAATATTAGAAGTTCTCACATAAAGTTTCAGATAAAAGGTGTTTGTCACTTTGAAAAGGATTGGCACAAAAAGGGAACAAGGGGACACCAACAAACTACACCAGCTGGAGTAGCTGTAAAAGAAACACCTGAGCTAACACGAATTTAGCACAGAACTATCTGTAAATTGTTTCTTTGTAACCACTTTTCTTCCCTAATCTTAATAAAATTTAGTTGGCCGCGTCTTTCTGCCAACCAGCTAAAAAAACTTACCCAAGGCCTTTAACAAGCGATGCTGCTGCAGTAGCCTCCCTTTGAGCCTCAGCTGCTACTACAAGAGCAATAGTTTTCCTCCTTGCAACAACCTATTCACACAAAAGAAATGAATATGCAGCATGGATTACAACTTCGTGAAGCCTCTTTTCGTATATAAATCGAATGGTTCAAATAACATTTTGAAGTTCATGCCTTCATACAGTCATATAGACAGTACATAATCATGTCATGAGGGCCTCAACTTATGCTCGATTTTTTTTTTAAAAAAAAGATGCCCTTAAAAATACAATGTAACAGTATACCTTTCCTGACTTGATTAGACTTGTTGGAAGAGAGTCCCAGGAGACAGTTTCAGTAACTCTTCGTTTAACAGTCGGCATAGAAGTAACTGAACCGGAGGTACCATTAGGCTTTGTTGCCAAATTGAGATTTGGTGGTGAAGTCATCGCAGGCGGTGTTGGTGTTGGTGTTGGTGGCAAAGTCCTATAAAGCTTTGGCGGTGAGCTTTTTTCAGATGCAGACTCCTTTTTGCTGTCCTTTGGCATTTGCTTCTTCACTACAGCTGAGCCATTCTGACTAGGTGAAGAAGCGCTAGTCTTGCGTGTGTCCTTGTTAATTTCTTGCTTTGCAGAAACTAGCTTAGCAGGACTGCGAGATGGAGTATTTGGTCGTTCCTGCAATACTAGCAGCAAATGGAATCACTAACCATCGTAGAGATGCTTTTGTCGTTCCTATCTTTGTTCATTTTAGAATATATAAGAACTTGAATACTAGCTGATGTCATTCAATTACCATCAGTACAATTTCGCTCATCTCAAAGACCCATAGTAAATGGAATGATTCATCACTATGGAAATGCACGGGGATTGTCAAAGACAATATATAGTAGAGGTCGGTGTTTTGGCTGATAGTAGCATCTTAGTTCAAATGTCAATTAAACCTACGCACTTAAACGTACCTGAGGTTTTGGTTCTTGTTTGAATTTTGTAGGAGCTGACTTCTGATTTGCAGAACATATGCTACTTCCTCCATTACTTTTGTCACTATCAATGCTGGAGTTTAGATTGGCAATTTTACTATTGTTGCTAGATATCCCAAGCATGTAACGTGAAGCTACAACTGCCTTCTGCTCTTTGATGACTACCTTCCTCTGAGAGTTCTCCTTTTCACTCTCGGACAGTTCAGCTGACTTGGTAGCCTTCCGTTGATGATCCAATGCTTCTGAAATCCCAGTGGGAGTTGACATCTGCATCAAATCCTTTGGATTTCCAATGCAAGGGTTCCTTCCTGGAACAGGTCGAACCCCAACAAGAACTGGGACAGGGATACTAGATTGGACCTTTTCAACATATATAAACTGTCCAAGTTGAAGTTTGTTTGATAAGATAAGTTCGTTATCCTCCTTTGATAAAGAAACATATGTTGAGTGCGATGAGTCTGAAACTTTTATAAAGAAACCATGGTCTGGCCAAAGTTCTGAACCAGTGATTGCAGGAACTATGCTAATAACTTGGAGAAGAATGGACCGATATTCTCCACATACTTTCACATCAGAATTTATATTTTTTAGTACTTTTAACAGTACCCCTGGAGTAAGAGACGCCATATCTTCAAGCCAGCTTATTCTCTCTTTTTTTTTCTGAAAAAAGGTACCGAATAATAAATCACATATATGTTAAAAAAGGGAAAAACATGTAATACTGCTTAACAACACAGTTTGACCACTCTAAAGAAAGAAGCATAACAGCCTTGGACAAAGCATCAGAACTACGAAAGGAAACCATACAGATATAGTTAGAACAGTATTCTAGAGTCACAAGCCAAATCTTCAAGCCAGCTTATTTTCTTTATTGTTTTGAAAAAAAGTTAGCAAATAATAGAACACATATGTTAAAAGAGGCCAAAGAACATGTAATCTACTGCTTAACAACACAGTTTGACCACTCTAAAGGAAAAAGGAAAAGAAGCAAAACAATCTTGGACAAAGCATCAGAACCACGAAAGGACACCGTACAGAGATATACTCTAGAACAGAATTCTAGAGTCCCCAAGCCAAGAACATTTACAATCTAGATTTTGCCACATGTCTGAAGATGAACGCAACAAGACAAAAACACCAAAAGGCAAGGAATACAAAAGGACACGTAGAACCCAAACCGCAAGGAGGCCTGAAGCAAAGTTTGTTCTTTTTGGTGATGAATAAAGATGTATTCAATTAGAAATCCCACACATATGTCCTTTCAAACAGTCGCCTGCGACAGCAGCATATCCAACTAGAAAAGTCCAATCACATACCTTCCAATGCACATCACATAGAGACCTTAACTGAACAAGCGAAAGCATTAGAAGAAAAGAAATTGACTTTATGAATGTTTCTTAGCTTTCCAGCAAAGCTTTGTAGAGCCCATCAACTAAAAACGCAACTAATAATTCTTATGAAGCTCTTCATGGCCATGTACGTGGACACCTAAAAGGCCAAAAGCTACCAACTTTCCCAATTGTCATGCCTCAATTCCCTCAGGAGAGGCTGTGAGAAATGTACTGCCTAATTCTTGGAAGAAGACACCATCCTAAATGGGTTTCTTCATTTCTTGACTTAAAGGCTAGGAAAGGAGAGACCTAACAAGCCAGGAAACGGCAATTCTTGGGAGGGATGAGCATTTTGGAACTCCTAAATTTACAACGCCTAACATTTGTAGAGCGGCTCTTAAACCAACTTCTGTTAGGTTTTTGGCACAGAAACGATATTTAATGTCTCATACAGTCACTTGCACGAAAATTTCCATGAGAAAAATTTGTCCAGCAAAACTGTACTTGGAGGTCTTTGGTCTCCAAACTAAGTGAAGGCGTTGATTGACAAGTACTTTGAGGTTACCAATAAGGTAAGCAATCCTAGTACGGGAAACACGAAACTGAAAAAAGCATAGGACTAAGTTACACCTCCTTGTTGAGGAAAGAATTTCTTAACCGAAGGATTATCCCAGAAAAAAGAACTACGAAAGCAAGACGCAAGAGAAATAAAAATAATCTATCCACAGCCGTCTTAAGAACTTCTATTTACCCAATCCGCGTGGTTTTCCGCCCTTTGGTCCGAGAACAAGAACCAGGCCGCAACTATAGAACCACCAAGAAACAGCCTAATCCCTCGAACAACAAACATAGTACATACCAATCGAGCAAGAACACTTGTTCCTCGGCCACAGGAGGAGAAACCCGGCATCAAATTAGCAACAGCGGCGCAGCGTGAATCGCGGCAGGAAGCTGCTGTTTTGGCTGCGGCATTCCATCGAACAGGTGGCGGGCAAGGAAGGGTGGCGAGGGGAGGAGGAGACGATTAGTATACCTTTCGGCGCGCGGAGTCGGATGCTCGGAGCAGAGGAGAGGAGAGAGGTCGAGAGGAGCGGAGAGGAAGGAAGTCGCCAAGCGGCGGTTGGGCTCTCCCGAGGAGGAATAAAAAGGGGCGACGAGGTAGACGACACGAGGCGACCAACTGCCCGTATAACTGTCTCTGACACCTGGGGTCAGACTGTCAGATCCCCCCGCCCCCACGTGTCCCCGCTCTCCCTCTCCGGCCGCACGTTGCCGCTAGCTCCCACTGACGCGCGGGCCCGCGAAACCACAACACGGCGGTGCCCGTCTTTGCGTTGCTCATTGACACGTGGACCCCACAGACCCTCGGGCCCACGTGTCAGTGGGCAACGTTGCGGAGGAGCACAACGGGTGGGTGGGGTGGGAGGTCCCGATCCCCGGGCGAGCTCGGAACCAAACGCAAACCGGTGCGGCGTCGGCGTCGCAACCGATGGGCGGTCAGCCACCGCGCGCGCCATGCCATGCCATCCCTCGCCGCGGCGGCAGAATCGAAGCAGCCGGTTATTAGGCCAAACCGCCGCGTCAAGCTCGCATGCGTCCACGGCCGCTTCGCCTTCGCCCCCCCGCGCGGCCGCGCCCACCTCCACCGTCTCCACGGGGTCGCGTGCACGCGCGCACGTATCCGCTTGCGTGGTTGCGTTTGCGTGTGCCCGCGGCTGCGCGGTCGACAGGTTGACCCGGCTCGGGTTGGGTTGGTGGGTGGGTGGCTGTGACGCGAGTTCATCCGCGCATGTTCGCGGCGCGCCCATTTCTTCTACCGTTGTACGCACCCCGCGTGCCAGCCGATCGTTTCGCTTTGTTTTAGTGGAGGCCACGGGGATTTTCATGGCGATCGGACGAGACGGGAAAAGATTTCCAGTGGAAAAGCTCGTGCCGACCAGCTGCTTGAATTTTGCACCGAGATTGCGGGAGTGATTACGCCAGTAGTAGTAGACTACCGAACAGCCGATAATATCTGCTTCTGTTCTGCAACATGGCTACACCAGTAGTAGTACTACCGGGTTAGTACTTAGGCCGTTAGGCGTAGGGGGCATTTGGTAGATAATAAATGGAGATGGTACTGTATATATTTTTGTCTATCATGCCGTAGCAGGTTAGGATAAGTGTTTAACGACATCACTCCATTAACAGCTTCACCAAGAATTATGAGCTGTACTTATATTCAGGCTAAAGCTGAAGAAATTGGACCCTGCAATAAGGGGCAAATATTTTCACGGATAAACGAGGATCTTAAACCTCTGACCTCATAAAATCGTGAGGCCCAGAGGGGTTGAATCAGCGATCGTGCTGTGACGAAATGTCAGCCTCTAGAGAAAACGACACTTTATTCCCTACTCTCATTTCTGAACGGACGAACAGGTTGCTTGTTTAAGGGTTATAAACCGTTTTGTTACAGCATAAGTCAGCTTTGAGATAATATTACATATATATTGTATAATCTACAGATTTATGTCTTATTAAAGACAGTTAGTACTGCATATATTTATAGCTAATAAAATGGATTGCATCAGACAATTAATTAATGCAATAATCTCCCTTGGACCTCAACAAGTACTACTAGCAGCATGAACCCCACTTCAAATGAAATATCAGAATCTCTGTGCAAGACAAAGACATTATATCATGCTTATGCAAGATGTTTGTTGAATTGGCCTATGCAATCTGCTTTTGGTTCAGCATAATGCTGAGCACTACCATGAAAAAAGAAATACGGTGAGCAAGCAAACCACCCAATCATTGGAGCAGCTCTACCATCCAGTCATCCATAACCCAGGTTGCTCAACAAATCCATCTCAAGGTGATGGCATGACCAAATCAATCCGCTTAACTAATGCCATCAAAACAGCAGCTCGCAGGTCTTATCAGAGAAGATCTCTCATCTTACTTCGCTGCAATCTCTCTCCCTCACAATATTTTCTCCCCATTTTGCCGCATCATTGTCAGGAATGAAGAGTTCATATATGGTCAACATGGACATTCCATCTAATTCGTATACTTCTGAATATTTTTATTAATATCGTGGTCTTGGTAGCATCACTGGAAAATTATATATATTGACACACATATAGTGGAACAATCATCACTTAATCAGCATATCCCAAGTAACCTAATTAAGAAATCACTCCAAAAAAAAAGGGCATAATATCCGTCTTGGTAGCATCACTGAAAAATTTTATATATTGACACACATATAGTGGAACAATCATCACTTGATCAGCAGATCCCAAATCCCTAATTAAGAAATTCACCAAAAAAATACGTCGTAGTATCCAAATTACTTAGCAATGTGGTAACCTTTTTTACTTGAACGCTTGTGCCTCCTTCTCCGCCTTCACCATGGCGGCGTAGAGGCCGTCGCCGTGGCCTGCGAGGAGCGCGTCGTGGCCGCCGAACTCGACGACCCTGCCGCCGCTGACGACGGCGATGCGGTCGGCGTCGCGCACCGTGGAGAGGCGGTGCGCCACGGTGATCGCCGTGGCGCGCCGCGAGGCTCTCCTCAGGGCCTCCTGGACGTGCCGCTCGGACTCCAGGTCCAGCGCGCTGCTCGCCTCGTCCAGCAGCAGTATCCTCGCCTGCTTCACCATCGCCCGCGCGATCGCGATCCTCTGCTTCTGCCCACCCGACAACTGCACCCCACTCTCCCCAACCTAAGCAAAACAAGCAATTTCAGTTCAACGATTCAACTGAAATTCACCCAATAATCATTTCAAAATCGTAATTTAGAGTAAATTTTACGAACCACACATATCATGGACCAAAGTTACATAAACTATCCAGATATTAGCATGTGGTACAGAACTTCAGATATTATGATTCTAAAATTTCACAAAATCATATTTTTTAGTTCTCCAATCACATCTTAATTTTATGAGGATTTTATCCATCATATAAATATTACACCCGCTTTTCAAAATTTTGATACAGGAGTATATCAGAAATGGTTAACGGTGTGGTTTTATAAAACTTTAAGATCATAATACCTGAGGTTATTTGTCACGTGTCAAAATATTTGTAGTTTTATATAACTTGGATCATAATATGTGGGGTTTTATGAAATATACTCTATAATTTATGAAGTTATTTGAATGCTTAGATTTGAAAATTTTAGTAGTTACCTGGGTGTCGTAGCCTTGGGGGAGGGAGGAGATGAACTTATGGATGTTGGCCTCCTTGGCTGCGTCCTCGATTTCGGCCCACGAGGCCTTTGGGTTGCCGAACCCTATGTTGTCTCGGATGGACCCGCTGAACAGGGCAGGCTCCTGGCCCACCATGGCGCACTCGCCGCGGAGCCACTTGACGTCCAGCTCCCGCACGTCCACGCCGCCGACCACCACCTTCCCGTCGCCCGGGTCGTAGAACCGCTGCACCAGCCACACCACCGTCGACTTCCCGCTCCCGCTCGCGCCGACCACCGCCACCGTCGTGCCGGCCTTCACCCGCAGCGAGAAGCCGCTCAGCACCGTCACCTCCGGCCGCGACGGGTACGCGAACGTCACCTTCCGGAGCTCAACGTCGATGGGCTTCCCTTCCTTGATCGTCCGCCGCTTGGTGCCGTCCTCGGTGATCGCCGGCCGGCGCCTGAGAATGGATAGTATGCCGGCGATGGCCGCCGGGGCGCCGGAGGTGTCCGGGGCGAGGCCGGCGAGCTGGCCGACGGAGAAGGAGCTGAGGACGAGGATGAGGAAGATCTTGGACACGTCGCCGAAGGTGGACTGGCCTTTGTTGATTAAGTGGGCGCCGGCCCAGAGCGTCGTCGTGTAGGCGCCGTACATGGCGCCCTGGGAGAGACCGAGGATGACGCCCATGAGCTGCGATCTCCATCGGGCCTTGGCTGCCGGCCCCTCCAGCGCGCGGTTGAACGTGCCGACGATGCTGCCCTGGGCGCAGAGCGCCGCGACGGTGCGCACGTTCGACACGGCGCCGGCGGCGATGCTGCTGGCGCGGGCGTACGCGCCGTCGTCGGACCTGGCGCCCACGTTGATGAGCAGGTTGAGATAGCTGGCCCCGAGCGTCAGCGGCGTGCAGGCCATGGCCACCAGCGTGAGCCGCCAGTCCAGCCCGAAGCAAATGCCGAGGCCGACGCCGGCCGAGCCGACGGCCATGAGCAGCACGGCGTAGCGGTCGCCGAACATGGAGCGGAACGCGACGGCGTCCCGCGCGAGCCGCGTCACCAGGACGCCCATCACGTTGTCCTCCTCGTCGAACCACGCGGGCTCCTGCCGCATGATGGCGCGGAAGAGGCGGTCGCGGACGCGCATGGTGAGCCGGGCGCCCGCCCAGCCGCACAGCCCCTGCTGCCCCGTCATGGTCAGGATGCAGGCCACGCCGAGGCCAACCACGGCCATGGCCAGGTACCCCACCTGCCGCTTCATCTTCGCCGTGTCAGCGTCGAAGTACACCTCGACCGCCTGGCCCAGCAGCAGCGGGAACACCGAGAACACCGCGCCGGCGTGTATGCCCATCAGGAACCCCAAGATCAGCAATGGACCTTCCCGCCGCTGCAGCCTCCAAATCTCGGAGACGGAGACCCTCACCGTGGCGTCCCGCGCCTCCTTCTTCTCCGCCTCCGCCTCTTCTCGAATCGTCTGGAAGCCGTAACTCGACTTGGACACCGACACGTCGTACCCCGACTCATCGGTGAAGCTGGTGTATGCCGCTGCAGCGCCGGGCACGGTGGCATAGCCGGCGAGGTCGGGCCTGCCTGCGCTGTCGGAGGCGAGGTTGACCAGCGCGGAGTAGGTGCCGCCGCGGGCCATGAGGTCGGCGTGGCGTCCGGACTCGACGACGGCCCCGCGGTCGAGCACCGCGATGGTGTCGGCGTTGCGGACGGTGGCGAGGCGGTGCGCGATGACGACGACGGTGCGGCCGGCGGCGAGGCGGTCGATGGACTGCTGCACCACGGCCTCCGACTCGGCGTCCAGCGCGCTTGTGGGCTCGTCCAGCAGCAGGATGCGCGGGTCGCGGATGATGGCGCGCGCCAGCGCTATCCGCTGCTTCTGTCCCCCCGACAGCTGGGCCCCACGGTCCCCGACCTAATTAACAGATTATTATCTATGATTAATTAACAGATAATCTGTGAGATTAATGGTATATTATTAGTTTGTGTGTGTCACTATCACCTGAGTGTCGTAGCCGTCGGGGAGGGCGAGGACGAAGGTGTGGGCGTTGGCCATGGCGCACGCCGAGATGGCCTCGTGCCGCGTGGCGTTCTCTTTCCCCATCATGACGTTCTCGATGATGGAGGTGGAGAAGAGGACGGGCTCCTGCCCGACGAGCCCGATCTGCGACCGGAGCCACCGGAGGTTCAGCGACGCGAGGTCATGGCCGTCCAACGTGATCGACCCTGCACACCCACGGACGCAAGCTTCGTCATCACCGACGATCTCGTCGTGCTCTGCGTGCGCGTTAATGGCCATTCGCCTCAGGCCCTCACCTCGAGTTGGGTCGTAGAAGCGCTCGATGAGCGCGAACATGGTGGACTTGCCGCCGCCGCTGACGCCGACGAGCGCCAGCGTCTTGGTGGCGGGGATGACCAGGTTGAGGTTGTACAGCACCATGGCCTCCGGCCGCGACGGGTACGCGAATTCCACGTCCTTGAACTCCATCCGCCCCCGCACCGCCGGCAGCGCCCGCCCGCCGGCGCCGTACGCGTCGATCTCCGGCGCCCGGTCGATGACCTCGAACACCCGCCCCGCCGCCACCGTGCCCTGCGCGAATTGCGCCATGTAGGACAGCGTCAGCGCCAAGCCCCTGCACACAACCATTCCGAGATCAGACATCAACCACACCAACTCCGGCGGCCGGCGCCATTGACGACAACAACAAACGGTGCGAGGAGGTTGATGCGCGTGCGTGCCTTCCTCCGACCATGACGCCGAAGAAGCAGGCGATGGCGTCGCCGCCCTTGATCTCGCCGTTGGCGACGAGCTTGGAGCCGTACCAAAGCGCCAGCGCCCACTGGGAGTAGGTCACCAGGTAGATGACCCCCATGCCGGCGCCCTTGGCGAACCCCATCTTGATGCCGATCGGCGCCGCCATGTCCAGCCAGTCGGCGTACTTGCCGGCGAGCCGGTCCTCCATGACGAACGACATCACCGTCCGGATCGAGCTGATCGCCTGCTGCGCCACGTCGCCGGCACGCTGGTACGATGCCTAGCGAATTCATCAAATTGGTTTTCAGTTCATCTGCAACACTGATCATCCGTAGGAGAGAGAGTGAGAGAGTGAGTAGCCGGTTAAACCTCTTCCTTGGCGGTGAGGCCGCCATAGATGCCCTTGTAGGCGATGCCGCACGCCATCATGACAGGCGTGACGGCGAAGACGGCGAGAGCGATCCTCCACGATTTGGCGAAGCCGACCACGTAGCCGAAGACGAAGGTGAAGACGTGGTGCACGAAGCCTGGCATCTTTACAAATGTACACAAGATTTATTCATGTGTCAGGAGTGAATTGTGATCCCTCGAAGGATGTCCTTTTGTGTATCTTTTTCTTTCAAATTCGATATAAATAGTTATGAAAAATTCTGAAAAAACAACAATGTAGAGGATGATCATATCAATCAGTCTACCAAAAATCAAGTTAAAATTCGACTTACATATCGAGAAATAAAAAGACCAATTCAGATGTAAACAGTATGCTACTATTCATACATTAAATTTGTCTTTTTTTATATCTTGCAGTGTCAGTTGAGTTTGGACCTCAGATTTTATGAAGTTGTATAGATATATTGTAGGAGTGTTGTCAAATTTTTCTAAATTTTTTATAACCGTTTGGATGGTTTATAAGCAAACGAGAGAACATCCATCGAGGGATCAAAAATAGTTTCTGTGTCAGCTTTGCGCATATATGTTTGGTAAATTTGTTGTGTGTGCTACCTTCTCTCCCATGAGTTCCTGGATCTGGGCGACATCGCCGGAGATGCTGTGCATCACCTCGCCGGTGCTCACCTCCGTGTCGAAGAATCCGATCTCCTGCCTCAGCACCGCCTTCAGGTACTCACGCCGCATCCGCAGCGCCGACCTCTCGCCGATGATCCTCCAGCATGTGATCTCTGCTTGCACAGAGATTCAGAATTGAACTCAATAGGCTCACCAAGAACTGAAACTTGTCATCTGTAACCAAGATGCTCACCAAGATAGGCTCCTATGACGACGACTACAGCGAGGAACGCCATGTACACGCTGATCTGCAGAAGGAAAAAAAAATGTTGGGTTTTTAGTAAGGTGAAAATGTTGCTTGACTTCAGTGATGGTCATGGGCTCATGGCGATGCGTGGCGCACCTGCTTGACGTCCTTCATCATCTGCGTCTTGTCGACGTTGACGATCTTGTTGACGAAGTTGCCGAACAGGTAGGAGTACCATGGCAGCGAGCCGCCGTTGATCATGGCGCCGACGCACCCGAGAACGAGGAGAACGATGTCCATGGCTGTCGAGTACTTGAAAAGCCCCGCGACGCCGACGGGTTTCCCGACCCTCACGTCGATCTCGTCGTCGTCGAAGTCGGCGTCGTAGTCGCCGCCGGCGTCCTCGTACCGGCTCTGGCCGCTGAAGGACGCGATGCTGATGTCGTAGCCGAAGCTGGGCGGGTCCCGCGGCGCCGCGGAGACGTAGAGCTTGTCGTGGTTGTCGCGCGAGAAGGAGACCTCGCGGGAGGCGGAGGCGGCGGCGGCATTCGTCTCGCTGTACCTCACCATGGCTCCTCCTCCGCCACCGGCGTCATGGCCGCGCGCGGAGTAGACGGCGGAGTCGGCGACGGCGCTGTCGTCGTTGCTGGCGAAGGAAGTGTTCGGCACCACGACGATGGCCCGGCTCGCGTCGGTCACCACGCTCTGCAGCTCCAGCCGCCTGCCGCCACCGCCGCCGGCGACGGGTCTGTGCGCCGACGAGGAGATGTCGCGGTAGTGCGGCCGGGTGGACCGCCTCGACATGTAGTAGTCCCTCGCCGTCCGCCGGAACAGCGCGGGGCCACGCCGGGCGGCGCTCCCCAACCCGGCTGGCGCCCAGGGCCCAACGGCCGCACCGAGGCCGTGGGGCTGCGCCCACGACGTGTCCGGCTGCCAGGACATGGAGCTCTGCCACGACATGTCGTCGACGACGTCCCGGCGCCGCGGGGAGACCACGCCGGCGAAGGAGGTGGAACTGTCGGGGACAGGGTAGGGGCTGCCTCGCCGGCGGCGGCCTTGCGGGCCGGAGCGGGAGAAGGAGAAGTCGTCCATGCACGGTGGCGCGCGCACCGGGTGGTGGGCGTGGTGTTCGATAAAAAAGGGTGGCTTCTTTGGGTGTAGCTTCTGATGCGCGCGCGGCTTTGGACGGCACCGGCGGGAGGCGGCCTCGGATACGACGCTGCGCGCTGTTTCGTTGGATCGTTGCGCGCGAGACAGCCCGACCGTGTCCGTGTGAGCTCTGAGCCTCTCAACTTTCTGAAGATTCTATGATGTTCCTAGCAGTATCTGACAATTTGCTCGTGTTTTTGAGGTATAAATCTGACATTGTTTTCAGAAAAAAATGACGCTGACATTGGGTACTCCTTTCGTTTCATATTATAAATTGTTTGACTTTTTTTTAATCAAATTTTTTAGGTTTGATCAAATTTATAAAAAAATATAGTAATATTTTTAACATAAAACAAACATATTATTAAAATACATTTAATATCAGATTTATAAAATTAATTTAATATTTTAAATGTTGCTAAATTTTTTTATAAAATTGATTAAACTTAATAAAGTTTGACTAGGAAAAAAGTCAAACGACTTATAATATAAAACGGATAAAACGGATGAAGTACTTGATTTGATTATCCATTGTTCTTTTTTTGGGATTGGGTCCTTTTTGCTATGAACCACACGTTAATGACTCTAAAGTCATCTTAACGTAAGAATCTCAATCCCTTTTTCTGAACTGATAATTAATTATGTGCTACACTTTCTTTACAGTTCATCCATGCAGGAGTAAAAGTACGGTAATTTTTCAGTATTGCATACCAAGTCTAAACTAAATATACACAGAGAAAGAACGACACCTTCGACAAATGGAGGTAGAAACTTGTTAGGTTTCAGGTATTGGTTTGGAGGTAGCGTTTGTGTACTTTTGTGATGTGGATTCATCAGTAAACATGTGGAGTCTGGAAGGGATGAAATGGTATTTTGATGTGACCAAAGCTGTCAACGCCAACGAATCAACAAGCTTATTAAGGCCATCTTTTCCATCGGCTGCAATTTGTTTGATTGGCTCAGGAACAGCGATCATCAAATTCGTCCGAAACACCCATGACAGGCCAGGAGGAGAGCAATCCAAGAACATCCTTCAGAGCTTCACCGAAGAACTGAACAACACATCATTTTCTTATCTTATTCCTATCTTTTGTTCCCATTTTGACGCCGTCTCATTTCTTGTTTATCTACCGCATACTGTAGATCGTGTGTGTGTGTGTGTGTGTGGTGTGTGTGTGTGACAGTGCGTAATACGATGATTTGGACAGCAGAAGTAGAAGTATTTGCTAGTACCTGTACTTCAAAATTCAGTTCTGTTTCCTTAGGTGGTTGTGGTTGTGCTTCTCTTTTTCATCTGTTTTTGCAGACGTGGAGCAATTCAATGGTACGGTCGTCAACGCTGAACCTGACTGCAAAATAGTTTGATTGTCTTCTGTACTAAACTTGTTCCAAATGGCAAGGAGACACATAGTTCATCAACAGTGGGAAATCGTCTTCCTTTGAGTAATGCAGGCACATGGATTTGATTATCTGGTTAGGTAATCAGTAACCACAGATGTCAGTCAGGTTATGGAAAGATGACTATCCAAAACATGTGGCATTCTGAAAGTACCTTTTTCTTTTTTAAAAAAAGATCATTTACTAGCAGAGGTACTACTATGAGTGCGCTACAAGATTCTAATAAGGAAATTCAAATAATCCACTACGCCAACACTGACAATTGGAAACATATATTAAAGGAGTGCGGTTTCGAGTGGCCATTTGGCAGCGAAGTAATTGAAAGCTTCTGCAAAATCACCAGAAGTACGACTGTATATACTAGTACATCACATATGCTAATAATACAACATTATTTTAGACCAAAAATCAGAATTATGTCAGCGGATACTTCCTCCAAGGTCCAACAGCGTTTGAACTCTGAACGAAGTTTCCTGAAAACTATTGAGCTTGTACATTTGTGATGCTATGAAATATGAATTAGAATTTACAAGGGAGTTGTGAAGGCAGAGACTAGAGACTGTTTCGATATCTTGTGTCATTATCTTTGGAATAACAGAGCAAAAAAGTTTTTGCAAGACAAGAACAGGGCAAAAGCGCCAGTTCCGTTTTTCATAAGAAACCTGTTTCATGGTTCAGGCGAAAACTTCCAATAAACTGCTGCTGCTGATGGATCCCTGCTAAGGGAGCATAACCCTGTAAAACAACCAAAAGTCAGAAAGGCAAACAAAAAATATTCCATATAATCATGTCTAATTTAGAGTAATGCTGAGTGTTTCAATTAATAGAGACTAATCTTCTATATAACTAAAAGCCAGAAGTGCACAAAAAGGTGTGAGCATATTCTTTTGTCACAAATGGTCTCAAATTGTATGCAACCACGGAATGTGGTGATCTTGAGAATACTTTTCCAACAAAATTTGAGTGCATAAAAACTTAATGGATTGGCTGCCTCAGAAGGCGGCATAGCACTGAACATGTCATAACAAAATACTATGAGAAGAGCAAAAGCACCAATATTGCTTTTAGAAGTTAAGTATTGCACAAGTGAGTTAAGTTCTACCGAAGGGTCATACCTGACTTCCCTGTGCACCTCCATGAAGGGCCTGCTGGTGGAAGTTAGAAACAGAAGTGTCCTGTAATTGATCATGCATATTGACCTCAACCTTTACTAAGGATAAACAATAAACTTAATGAATAGTTAGTTACATTTGATCAACTTACATGGTTAACCTCGTTATTTGATTGCACATGTTGTGGATCTATAAATGGCACGGGAACATTCAAAGAAGAGCTGGGAGTTTGTGGAACTCCACCATTCAGAAATTCTTGATTGCCTGTACTTGCAGACTTGACATCCTTCTTCCATCTTCTCATGAAATATTTTTGTGGTAACTCCTTTATATTTCTGAAATCAAGAACTTTCAACACATGGCAACACTGGATACCCATTGCTTCAAATTTTTTACAACTGCATACAACAGATAAGTCGCCAGAATCAAACCTAACATAGTGTTCGCCAGGTCTATCTGTTACTGCCACTCTATACTCGAATGCACTTCCATCCTCCCCACAGCTATAAATCACAGAATCGACAAACATCTCAAACTCCCTGCGAAAAATTTCAAAGACCACTGGTGTGTACATATTAGCAGCTTGTCTCAGCATTTTGGATGGAGGAACTCTAGGGAAGCTTTGGCTTGCATGAAAATCAGCTTGTAACTCTGCATAACGATGCTCATCAAGTACTCTTTCATAATGCTTAAAGAAAGACAGCAGGTCAAATTGTGGACTCAAGGACTTTTTCAAGACATTTCTAACACTTTCTGACTGCAATGAACTTCTTATATCTGCAGTGAATACATGGCGATTGTATACTGGAGACCATTTATCACGATCATCAAATATTCTTTTAATCCACTCATTGTTTCTTAGATCATACTTCTCTAGCATAGTTTTCCATCCAAGCAAGAAGTTCTCTTCATCCTCGTAGTCATAAACACATTTCCCAAAATCCTTTGCAAATGTTTTGGAGCCTTGGAAGATGTGATTAAGGTGCTTGACAGAGTTTTGGTACACTTGCCATGGACAAAGGCGATGAACTGTTCCTGGCCATGCTGCTGTTGTCACCGCAGCCGTAGTTGCTGCCATAGACCAATCTGTCAATATTGTTTTTGGTTGCTTTCCATTTGTAGCAATCTTGAATGTGTCTAATAGCCACTTGAATGACTCTTCTGATTCATCATAAAGCAAAGCGGCACCAAATATGGAGATTTGCTTGTGGTGGTTCACTCCAAGGAATAGTGTTAATGGTCTGCTATGTTCATTTATCTTGTAGGTTGTGTCCAAACAAACCACGTCACCGTAGTAGCTGAAGTCAGTTCTAGATTTGGGATCAGCCCAGAAAATGTTTGTCAGTTTGTCATCCTCATCAAGCTGGAAAGCATAAAAGAAAGAAGGGTTGCTTAGCTGCATGCTTTGCAGGTACTTTACAGTTACTCCTGCATCACCAGGTTGCATATTTTTCTTGCGCTTTGAATGAAGAGAGCACTTGTAGTCAGCAGGGAGAAAAATGGTATTTCTAATTACTTCTGCTTGCTTCACCAAAGAGCAACTAGAAAACCTTGATGGTGTTGCAGAATCTTCTGAGGAGTCTGCTTCAGTTGTTTGCAGCTCAGTGAGTATCCTCTGAGACCTCAGCATATGCATGGTTGATGGGGGTGCTGGCTGATGGTTATGGTCTGGTACAAATTCAGAGATACGATATTTACCATCTGATGTAATCTTAATTGACATCCGTGCAGGACACCCTATTCTTGTTTCTGGCCTTGGCCTTTTGACTTCCTTAGCTCCTTTCTTGTCCTTACGAAAACCTTCTCTCGAGCATACAAAAGTTCTTGACCTTGTGATGTTTTCAGCTGATTTGTCCGATGAACTTTTACGAACACTGAAGCCCACATGTCCAGCGTACCTGTTGTAGAGCTCATATGCTTTATCTTCATCATCAAATTCCATGCCAAGTTCTGGAACCATTTGTGCAAATGTGGCATTATCCATAGGGGTATCAGAATCAATAACTCTTCGCACTTTTCCCTGCATGTAGAAAAGCAAAACGACTTACATTTGGAATTTGAGTGAGTATAAACAATAAGTGGTGGAGATCAGAACAACTAGAATACCTTTGCCCATGCTATACCACAAGCATTGCATAAAGTCCTTCGTCCCTCTGGTCCACGGCGCATATGAGGCGTCGCATTTGCACTGATGCCACAGCGTAGGCATCTGAAAAACTATAACATAAAAGTTAGAAATTGTCTCACTGCCATGCATAATTGAGTCCTTGATTCAAGAAAACTGATCTGTACCAATTTCCAGCATGCTGCTGAAAGTTGATAGTAGTAGAGTTGTGCAGTAGACGGTAGCACAGTGGCCAAAACAGCAGCACAATTAACATGCCACCATATGCATATGCATGGACCGACAGAGTCTTAGATAATTTTATTGCTTACATACCACATGCATATGCATGGACCGACAGAGTCTTAGATAATTTTATTGCTTACATAACCCGATCAGAGAAAACACATTTGTGATGATCAGCTATTACTCCTTTAAATTTGAATCCAGTCTCACATTTCCATGCTATAGAAGACTCGAATTGGAAAAAAGAACTGCAAAAGGTTAATAAATACTAACATCCAGGGCCTCTCCTCTCTCCTGATATCTCCTAGGCCCTAGCTACAGCTATAACTAGCTTCGCACGTTAGCTCAAACATATCACCGCAAGGAAGAGCTTTTCCCTAAACATTGCAAAGATGAAATCTCGATGCTGAGCTGCTGAGTGTAGAATACAGTAAAAAATAAAATTCTTCACCTGGTAAGCTCATCCAGTGTGACCCTGCCACCATCTTCACCCTCACCGGCACCAACACGAGCATCTCCCCCGTCCTCGAACTGCATCGCTTGCAAGCCACAACGAACCAGCAAATACCAAGCTTTCTTCAAAACTCCGCGCGGGGGTAATACACCAATCACCTCTGGCAAGTCTGCAAGTAAAACCTCTAGCGCTGCAAACCCGAAGCAAGCAATCACGCTAGAAAGAGCAAACACCGTCCAAATCCCCTCCCACACGATGAGCTCAACTCCAGCCACACCGAATCCTAAATCCACCCCGCACAAAACCTCACTCCAGAAGGATCAGATTGTTGTTGTTCAGAGATTCCTTCCAAAACCTTTGCCCCCACCGAAATCGACGGGCTCCATTGCAGAAGTCGAAATCTGCCAGGTTTTTGTCGGAAAGAGAGCCGCCCAGGAGCAGATCCTCGCACGAGGTGCGCGAAATGGCGGGAATCGGCGCGGGAATTGGTGGGATTCGGGGTTTTAAAGCTAGGGTTTAGCCAGGGGTAAGGGGATCCGGATTGGGATTTGGTGCGGGAGGTGGGATACCGGAGGAGATGTGACGAACTGCTCTCCGCTTGCCACGAGAGCCGCCGCCTCGATGGGAGGCGAGGCATCTTGGTTCCACATGGGCCCAAATTGGGTAGTGGGCTGCAAAGAGGGGGGCTCCTAATACGCGCACGCGCGTCGGAAGATCAAATCACGCGCGCGTGGTGCGGACTAGGAATCGGTGGTTTGTCGTTTTCCTTTTCGCAAGTTTCCCGTTCTCGTTAGCGAAAAAAACTCCAATTAACCCGCGCACGCTGCCCCTTTCGTACTAACGCTAATCATGTGATTAGCGTTAATCACATCATTAGCACTAATAAATAGTTGACATCAGGTTTTAAATTTTAAATTCGAGTTGAAACTTTTGAATTTTGGAGCCAAAAGTTTTCAATTTTGAGTCAAAATTTTTCAAAAATTGAGTCAAAAGTATTCAAAATTTGAGTTGAAAGTTTTATATAATTTGACTTGAAAGTTTAAATTTTGACTTGAAAGATTTCAAAATTTGGGTTGAAAGTTTTTAAAATTCGGGTTGAAAGTTTTAAAATTTTGACTTAAAATTTTTCAAAATTTGGGTTGAAAGTTTCCAAAATTCGAGTTGAAAGTTTTCCAATTTTATTTGAAAGCTTCAAATTTCATGTAGAGATTTTTAAATTTTTAGTAAAAAAAAACACCTCTAATTAGCGCTTCCGGCAAAGAGGAAGTTGTCTGTTCCATCCAAGAGGACCTCGGGCGGTAACCTTGTGTTGGATAATGGGCCTGATGAGCAAGTAGAGTGGGGAAGCTAGACCAGTTTGTGGGCGGAAAAAGTTTATCTCACAGACACGGTGCCTCTAATATTAGGCACTTTGAAATATCTCATATTTTAAATATTAGAGAATTCATTATATGTCACTGAGTTTATTACGGGTCTACGATTTGTCACTGACTTTGTCATGTTTTACAGTATGCCATCGACTTTTGCTTAACTTCTACGATTTACCATCGCCGTCCGGTTAACCTTCGTTAGTACAATACAATTTTATCCAAATGGCCAAAATACCCCTAGGACAAAAACTTTCAAAAGTTGGACAAAAATTCCGAAATATTAGATTTCAAGTTTTCGGCTAAATTTTGGATGTTTACAATCTTATGTTTATAATCTGATATTTCGGAATTTTTGTTCAAATTTTGGAAGTTCTTTGTTTCAGAAGTATTTTGGTCATTTGGACAAAATTGTATAGTACTAACGGAGGCTAACCGGACAACGATGGTAAATCGTAGAAGTTAAGCAAAAGTCGATGGTATATAACAAAGTCAATGATAAATCGTACGATATAACAAAATCAATGATAAATCGTACACCTGTGACAAACTCAGTAGTATATAATGGATTCTCTCTTTAAATAATTATATATTTTAAAAAATCGGTCAAATTTTAAATATAAATATTTGTGTGACCAGTATTTGAAAACGGATGAGGAGATATTATGTACAGTTTACTTTGGAGAAAAAATCGGATTGTATATGCGACAGGGCAGATTACCTCTAAAATTAGCCAAAAACTTAGTGATGCGGTGCAATGTTCCCTCTACTTTCAAAAGATTTCTTGGCGCTGAAATAAATTAGGGGCATATGGTAAGTCGTCTGGTTCACATTTTAGAAGTTTTAGGCTTACTTTTCATTCTTAGGCACATGGGACAATAGCTCATAAATGGCATGCCGGACTTTGAATATAATGGTTATGTAAATTTTCGTTAACTTTGGATTAAGATTTTGTGATATGATTGCTTTTTTATTATGATGTATCTCCTTATGTTTGTTTGCTGTGATTTAAGAATGTTTTCTCATCATCTTTTATTAGTATATGCACATTTACATTTGGTTCAGTTAAAATTTTTGTAATAAGTTGCAGTAACTTCTGTTAAAGATCGGATTATCAATTATCTTTTTTAAACAAAGAAAACCAGCGACGATTATTGATATATCGTCTCTCAAGCTTGTGTCTATTGGGGATCGGTCTGTGTATACACGTGTCTTTTATGTTTTTTTTTAAAAATAAACTGTTTGCTATATCTTGCTAGTCCAAGAACCAGGTGCAGCACATAAACAACTACAGTCCATAGCAGCCACCATATTAATTTAACGAGCATGACACTATAAATAATAGAATCAAATTATCAAACGTAGATAAGTTCACATATCACCGAACTCGCACACACTGGTTCAGTACATGTCTCGCACAACTTTTATGGTAGTCTATGACTCATAAACCGACTGCTAATGCACCAACACAAATTAATCAAGCTTGAACCTTAACCGGCATCACTCCATGCATGCAGAATTGCAGACGCGGTTACATGCCAAGTCCCGTCTCTTGACGTTGCAGTAATTTCCGTTCATTAGCCTGCATACTTACCACTGCAGCTTCTTGCTTTGCCCTGCTTAAGCGTTCATGCGAGCTGGGTACTGGTCGACGGAGTCGAGCCACGGGCTGCGCGGCGGGCGGCGCACGCGGCGGACGGCGCGCCACACGGCGCTGTTGCACTTGAACCCTGAGCCGAAGGCGAGCTGCCAGACGCGGTCGCCGCGGCGGACGCGGCCCTTGGCCTCCAGGTACGCCAGCTCGTACCAGATGCTGCTGCTCGACGTGTTGCCGAAGCGGTGCAGCGCGGCGCGGGACGCCTCCAGGTCGCCGTCGCGGAGGCCTAGGTTGCTCTGCAGGTGCTCCAGCACGTCGCGGCTCGCCGCGTGCATGCAGAAGTGCTCGAACGCGCGCTTGAAGTCCGGGATGTAGGGCGCGGCGGCCGAGGCGTCGCCATCGGCGGACGGCGGCGGCGGGGTGGAGGTCTTGGACGGGAACAGGTGGCGGAAGAGCACGCCGGCGAAGAAGAGGATCTGCTCCGAGAATGGGAGCACGAGCGGGCCCAGGGTGGTGATGTTGGTCTTGAGCGCGTGGCCGCCGACCTCCACGAGGTCGCGGCTGATGGACAGGCCCTTGATCCGCTGCTCGTCCTCCTCCTGGTACACCGACCGGAAGCTCCGGTCGTCGGCGCCCTTGTGGGTGCGCACGATGTGCTCGAGCTGGTACTTGGCTCGGTGGAAGTCCCTGCGGCGGTTGGAGAGCAGCACGGCGGCGCAGCCGGCGCGGAAGAAGGCGTTGGGGATGAGCATGGAGCGGCGCTTCCCGGCATACCAAGTGAAGGAGACGGCCTCCGTGCTGACGACGACGGCGAGCCCAGCGCCGCTGGCCTGGAGCATGTCGCGGGCGAGGTCGACCGCGATGACGCCGGCGCTGCATCCCATGCCGCCGAGGTTGTAGCTGAGGATGTTCCCACGCATCTTGTAGTGGTTGACGATCATGGCGGACAGCGACGGGGTCGGGTTGAAGAGGCTGCAGTTGACGACGAGCACGCCGACGTCCTTGGGGCGGACGCGGCACTTGTCGAACAGCTCGTCCAGAGCCGCGAACATGGCGGCGGACGCCTCGGCGCGGCCCTCCTTCATGGTGGCGCAGTTGGTGCCCGGCTCGAACACGCAGCGCGGCATGTAGGACTCGTCGCCGATGCCAGACTTGGCCAGCAGCCGCGACTGGAACGCCAGGCTATCCTCGTCGAACTTGCCCGACTTCCTCGCCAGGTCGATGAACTCCGCCTTCGATACCTGCAAGCAATTGTCCATGCAAAATCACATCCTTAGTTATAAATCACCAGCTACCATAATGCATCAAACTGATTACAAACTGTAAGTGCACATCATGAAAACTCAAATCAGGTTATTTGACTCAAATCCATCATGCTTGCATTGATAGTTCAGGTTGTGGTGTGTGCTCGCAAAAACACTTACGGTTTTACCTATCGATACGGTTCGGCTCATTGAATGTGTGTGCCCAATTGCCCAACCGTATTTGATGACACGAGAAAGTGAAAGCGACCGACTGATCGAGTCACCGGCTGGCCTGGCCATAACTGAAAGCATCCTACCAGCTCGTCATAACTTCTATCTTGCCCTGCTCATTCACTTCCAAGGACTGGGGCCCAATCAAAGGTGCCTAATTTGCATCCAAGACTACAACAAAATAATGGTAGCCAACAAACTGCTTTTTCTTGCCAAAATTTAGTGCTGTGTATAGCATATAAATCTGCAAAGATATAACTTTTTTGGAGGAGCTTCTTATCAATGGTATCAAGAAAGTTTTGGATCTATGTAGTATCATGTAAATACTTCAGTTAATATTTTTACCATTTCTTTTGCTAACACAGAGTAATCAGGGAAAAAAAGCAATGGTCAAAGACTGTTTACTTGAGAGTGATGGCAGTATATATACTAAAAGTGACATATTGTACACGATAACTGAGGCACTCGGGCGCAAGGAAAAGCATATATCTAGTGTAAACTAATTAGGTGTAGAATCAATATATGATAAATGAATTTGATTCATACAAAATAGCACGACCTCCGTTCTTCTTTAATTTTTTTTTTTGCGATTTCTAAGATATTGCTTTGACCATTGCACATTTTATAACGTTGCATTAGGATATAATAATAAGCATATACTACGACGAAAGTATTTTTTATGATGGATCTAATGATATAATTTCTAAAAATTAATTATAGATGATTTCAAATATGCCAATGTGGTGAAATCTCTGGGAAAAAAAACGAATCACACAGGTTCTAGCTAGGGCTGTCAAGTAAAATGGAGGTGGTAATCGTATGAGCGCGGCTCAGATATTTCAGTCAGTGCCGGGCAGATTTGTCAGTGCTCAAATAATGAATATATATACATATATCCGTATGAAATGTGTGCTACATTAAAAGCATTTGAGTTGGTAGTAGCTGGCAAGGATTATGACCGTATTAAAGGACCAAGCGGAGTACTGTAGATACCACTATACCAGTAAAAGTAATTATTCACAACTAAAATCCCAACTGACGATGAGTTTTTTCTTCTTGTTGTAGTTGCTGTCAAGTTCATCCAGCAGTTAATACTACTGCTGACATGTTCCAAGAGTTTTCTCTTCACACTTCAACTTGAATAGCTTTCACAGTTTTGAGATTTCAGCTACCACGTCCGGTAAATCCAAAAGTATATTTGCATTTTTAATTTCCGTTGTTTGATTCGTCTCAAAAAAATTGTGCTGTTTGAAAAACAGTTGGCTAGATCACTGAAGGACCATGTGGGTTTGATGAATCATGAAATTCGATCCTATGCTCCATATGAGACCTTCATTTAGTCCTTGATGAGTACTTTGTATTACGTCAATACGTTTTATCCGATCTATCCTTTTGCACCAGAAATATGTTTTTATTGTTTCAGAATAAAACTTTGGCCGGTTTAATTTACGTGAGATCTGAAATGTTAGAACAAACAAGTTTCTTGCGCAGTAACGAAGCATAAAGAGACCCTAGGAGCTTCACACATTGACATATGCTTTCATTTAAACATAATACTACTACTACTACAATACTAATCTACTCCGGTAACTCCGAATATGTGTACGTGATTAAGCATGCAAGCAGTAGTATTACCTTGAGTTCGTCGGCCGGTTTGTAGCAGGCGAAGTCGATGAGGTAGACGGGCCTCGGCCTGGACATGATGTAGACGGAGATGGTAAAGGCGAGGACGGCGAGGAAGGCGAGCACGGTGGCTAGGTCGTAGGTGGCCTCGCCCCAGACCTTGCGCCACAGCTCGTCGCGGCTGAGGCTGCCGACCTCGGCGCCGCAGACGAGCACGATGACCGGGATGGTGGCCAGGTACACGCCGTGGCTGATGAGGTAGTGGTACCCGAGCCGCACGTACTTGAGGTTCACCGACTGCAGGAAGTCCGGCAGCCGCCGCCGCACCCGCACCGAGAACGTCGGCGACCCGGCGTCCGGCCCCGACGGCTCCACGCCGCGGTTCACGATCTCCGTCGACAGCAGCGCCTGCTCCCTCGCCATGGCCGCCGCCTCTCCTGCCTAGCTAGGCACCTTAGCTAGCTAGCAGCTGCAGCAAATGAGAAGGCAGTGATGAGAAGATCTCAAAAGACTTTAGATATAGGGAGGGGAGTGCAGTGCAGTACAGAGTTGGGGGAGGAGAAGGTGGTGGGTGGGTGGGTAGATGGCAGTTAATGCCATTAGAGAGCAAGCCAGGAAAGGTCTGCCTCAATGCATGGTGTTCTTGCATATACATGCATCTGTTTGCTGTGAGGCTGTGCGCCATGTTGTACTGCAAGTACTAGCATAGCAATTCATGGCCAACTTTGGCTTAACTGATCACTGCCTTTGTAGCAGTAATAACTACTACTACAGAACATGTGCAAACACCGGCACTGTCTATAAAAAAAAATGTGCATGGATAGTCTCTGGCTGTTCTTCCTTCGACTTTTTCAACTCGTATTTCTCGTTTTCCATGCGTAAGTTTTTTAAAATGATGTGTGTTTTATAAAAAAAAAATTTTATACGAAAGTTATTTTAAAAAATCATACTAATTCATTTTTCAAAAAAAATAGCTAATACTTAATTAATCATGCAATAATACATGCTTCATATTACATGCCGAAGATCCTCCCGAACATACCCAATGTTCTTTTCAGCCTATTCACCGGATTATTAAAATGAATTATTTACTCCACACTTAAAAAAGGTTTTCTAAAAAAATTGATTGTATTATTTAGACCCTTTTTTAAATTCATTTGTTAAATCTATTTCTCAAAATATTAGATTATCCCTATAATCAAATTGATAATCTAAATCAAACGGGGCTCAGAGATTCAGCTCCATATGCTTATCTTGACATTAAACACGTTTATTGTTAAGATGTACTAAATCAATCCTGTTACTGCTACAAAGCTGTGAAATTAACTATGTTGATGGGAGGAGGATGTACATGTACCTCCCTTGGAGACTCGGACGCATATGACAGAGTGCTGCACCTGCACTGCTGCTTGGACACTGATCTGGCATTCTTGATCAGCTAGCTGGCCCTTATTGATTGACCGCGCAGTGGTAGAAGGAAGAGGCGGAGGAGATTTCATGGAGGGCCTCTTTATTAGGTAGCAGCGAAAAACTGTTCAGCTTTCAGGCTGTTCTCTGCTAAAAAAAAAATTCTTAGTTCAGCTCCTCGACGACCATCTCTGGTGACTTCTTTGGTGCCAGTTCTGCAAATGTAAGAGTTAATTAACCATTCGGTGAGAGTGCTGTAGCAAGCTGCCAGTTTTCCATGAAGCAAAGGAAAAGGATCCAAAAATATCCCCAGCACTTACTGTTCGGTTTAGCATGAGGCCCTTTTCGGTTAGTTCTCCCCAAACCAATGGACATGCAGTTAATGTACGACTGTACAATCCAGAATTCGTCAAATCATCCATCTGTTCAACTGCTAACCAGTAACCACCAGCTGCGCCGATAGATGGTAGCAATTGACTGATTGAATACACGGTCCGCCATGTGATGTTACTGCCTGCAAACACAATTCATTTCACCACCGGCTGCTGCTTTGTTTCTTCAGACTTCAGAGTTTTGGTTCACAAAACTCGGGCCTTGTATACAACACAGTTTTACACATGAATTTCCTCAAAGTTGGTGAGTTCTAGAGGAATTTGTAGTAGTAAAATTACCAACGGCACCTTGAAGGAACTTTTGGTTAAAACCTCCTGAGCGTGAAAGCAACCCTGACAGCCACTTCCCTGACTGAAGAAGACAACCGTCAATAGGTCTTCAAGAAGAAAAACTCCAGATACACAATGATCTAAGCATCGAACACGAATACACGATCAAGACCTTCAGCTCATATATTCGAAGCAACAGCGACATGGATTAATCTATGAGCACATTTATTTATGGTGGTGCATATGTGCAGTTGAGAGTTCTAACTTAACCATCACCCACTTGAAACTGGATTGACTGCAACGAAGTTGCAGGTACGTACCACACTCTTGAAGAAACATTGGTCACGATCAGCAGGATAACGATCATGTAGTGGCACCAACGAGAGTCAGCCAATGGGTCTTTTTGGGTTGGTCAGATGCATATATAACACTAGTGCGACTTGCTTATGAAACAAGAATGATATAGACAAAATTAATGGTTTGATCAGCAATTTCTGGCAGTGGCCTGCAACTACTTCAAGCCCGCTTTAAATTGGCACGGCAAATGTTAAGCCATGATGGCCCCGCTGTCACAGTCTCAACGGGGAGAAGAATTGACTTGATGATAGATCAAAAGGCTAAGGTCGCGGCGTTAAGCAAAAGCCAAAATGTTAAGCTAAGAAAATGGTTTGCAAAATAAATGCTAAACCTGAGATTTGTTTTAATGAAAAAGAATACTGGACCTTTTGGCCTGTATGCACCAAGATGCAGAAACTAGAGATATAAAACATTTCTTCATTATCTTGATAAATATAACCATGAAAATATGATCATTCATATGAGTGATGGCCACCATACCATGAAGTGCCGAATCTGAACGATGAGAGAATATATGGATTGTGCCGACGATGTCCCACTGGGCACTGGCCAATCTGATAAACCTGCAATAGTATGTATATCGGTGGTTAGGTTAGTCATAATGCATGGCTGTGTTAAGCCTTAAATAAGGAACATGGCTCCGTCCAAATGAGCATCCCATATTTTTCAACCAAAAAATGAGAGAGAATCTCGTATGGCCGGTTGGCTGTATGGGAGATCTACAGTGCAGTAAGAACATTCATGGTTGCAACCATCCAGGAAATAAATGTGACACCATGCCCCCATGTGATAGCATTAAGCCCTTACTCTGATCGCCATGTGAGCATGTTTGTTAGCAGAGGTGATGGATCTCCCAATAGACTGGTCACTTTTGGTCACTGAACGCTCAAGTGAAATATTAACTGTTTGTGAACAGGAACGAATTTTTCAATGTAAAATCTGTAATCATTAGTGGAAATAAGCAGAATGCATTCTACAGCAATTTGTCATCTCGAAGCTAGTGTTAAGATAAATAAACAATATTCCCTCTAGTAAAATATTCTAAAATAACACATTAAAAATGGAGTACATGCTGCAAGGAATATTATTCGTCTTCCTAAATGTTGTTATCAAAAGACAACCAGGTAGATAGTAGATTTCCTTTCTACTGCATACAGCAGCACCACCACCATCACCAAATACTCTTCGTCCCAAAATATAAAGGATTTTGATTGGATAGGACACATCTTAGTACTACGAATCTAGACAAGACTAGAATATGTCCCATCCAATCAAAATCCCTTATTTTTGGGACGGAGGGAGTAATACATAAAGGAATGTAACTGGGACCTAGTTTCATCATATACACAAGTTGCTAGATTTTCAAGTTTTTGGCAAGAAATGAGCAGTACAGACATACAGTATGTTAAAAATTCTGACACTTTTAAAGTCGTCAGTAAAATTTCTGGCCAATGTAAGAATGGATTATGTTAGCAGGAAGACAAAACAGAGCATTATCAGGTATTATCACTTAATATAGTCTCCATATACCATTATTTTAGTTAATTGATGAAAGTGCATTCCAGTAGCTCAAACATAAATTCATTGTGTATACATACCATTTAGAAGACTTTTACTTTATCCTTTTTTACCTCCGTACAAACCTTAGACCTTATAAAAGAACAAGACAAACATAGACAATCCAGTTACTCCTGAAACACATCTAATGGGCTACAGAATGTTTTTTTAAAAAAAAAAACAGCAGCCACAATGAACACTTAATAAAGCACATATGAAAACTAATAACAACTAGAGCAAATAACTAATTTACTGGAGTAACTACTCCCTCCATTCCATATTATAACGCAATTTGGGTTTGTCTTAAAGTAAAACTTCTTTAAGTTTGATCAAATTTATAAAAAAACATGGCAACACCTACAAAATCTCGTTGTCAATAAAATTGTGTACTACAGTATGTTTTCTTTTGAGTCTCTAGAAATGCTCCAAACAGAATTTCTTACCGAGCACTACTGTTCAAGTTCCACACTTCCACGTTGGCCGGCTGTTCAGCTGCTTCAAAACCCTTTTGAAAGTCTTATTATGACACCATAAACAAAAATATTCCCTTCTTACAGCACACAGTCAACTATGTGTAAATAAAGCTTTCAAATAGCCGATGACAAATAGTAGCGATGTACTTATTTGAATATTGAATCCATCACCAACTGGAAGGCTAGAAAACTGAATTCAGACATAGCGATTACTGTTAAAACAAATCTTGCTTGGACTATTTCATAACTTCAATATATAATGCTTTGGCACAACTCTTTGCAAATATCATCTTCTGTGAATAACAAGCAAGAACCAATTGATCTACATAAACATAAAGTACGCATGGTTTAGGTTTTTAGCAGTAAGCAAACATGACATATCCAATCAGCAACTGTCTCTATTTAAGCCCTGGGTTAATATAAAGAATCCAAATATGACATGAGCGAGGGAGTAACAGAATATAATATAACCATTGCCCTAGGATGACAAGAATTTACTTTTGGAGCTTGATTGTTAGGGAACAAATATCAAAAACTGCTCTTTAAATTAATGGATGTCACTTATTCAATCTATGCAACAATCACTTAGATCCCCTACATCCATCTCAGTATCATCTGCAAGAGCGCCATCATCCATGGTATCATCTGAATCTTCACTTTCAACATCCAATATAGAATCAGTAGCACCGCTACTATCATCATTACCAAACAAATAGTCCTCTGAATCAGACAACTCAGCAAATTTACCAAGATTCTTGATCCTCCCTCTATAGCTGGTAAGTTGAAGGACTTTTTCCTTCCACCTCACCAATGGGCACTTCTCTATCAATTCTGTCCCATCATAAGACTCCGTCAAGAATACGCTAAACCGCTTCCCCCTCTCAGACACATAAAAGATGCCATAATGCTTCAGAAGCAACCTCATCAACTTCTGCGGCATAACAAACTCACGACGGAAATGTGTGAGGTGATCGGTCACCAGCCTCTTTTCCAATGTGAAGTTCAGTATCTCATGCATTACTGCAACTGCCCTCTTGTCAAACTCTGGCGAGCCAGGAGTCAATCCTCCAGCTTCTGCATAAGGAGATAGGTATGTTGTCTTCTGAAACTGCTCGGTATTGCCTTTTTTCACATAATGATGAACTTTTCCACGGAATTTGTAGTAACTTGTAAAATTTGGTGGGAACTTCATGGGGAATGATAGTGAGAGCTCTCCTGGTGGACTGGCAATGCCGTTAGCATTTGCATCACCAGTCAATGCTGCCATCTTTTTCTCAAGCTTGGTGACTGCCCAGTTTGGGTTCCAAGAGACAAGCTCCAGGTAATCGCCGTCCTCCAACCTGACCACCCTGAACTGCTCGGGGAACATGTGAACCCATCGTGTCTTGAAATCATAAGGAAGCCCCATGTCGCGCCTGAAATGTGCAATCTTGTCGATGGCCAGACGACGTTCCACCGACATCATCAGCAGCCTGGTGACGTGCTCGGCGGCCGTGCGCGAGTGATCCTCCAGCAGGCGCGCCTCCTCCTCGACAAGCGCCTCGGCCTGCGGCGAGAGGCCCGCCCACATGACGCCGCGGCTGTCGCGGCAGACCTCGAAGAGCAGCGGCGAGCGGCGCACGAAGTGTGCCACCTTGTTGGGCTTGGTGAGCCCGAGCTGCGGGCGGAGGATCTCGAGGCGCTTGAGCGGGGTGACGTGCTCCTCCTCCTTCTTGAGCGCGTCGACAACGGTGAGCACCTTGGAGAGCACCTTCCACCGCTCCGTGGCCACCTCGAGCGCGTGCACCCGCTTCTTCTTGCTCCGTTGCCTGACGCTGCGGCTCCGCGTCATCCCCCGCGCGAGAGATAACTGCGCGGGGCAGTAGAATCGGCCCTGGCCCTGGCGATGGCCCCCGCCGCGGAGCAGCTCGGTCAGGCAATCCCGCAAACACGTGGTGCGCATGGTGTCCCGAACGGCCGGAACAGGCGTACACTGGAGTAAGACGATGATACGAACGCAACCGGAGCAGGAAGCGGCGGTGGACCGCAGCTATCGGCGCTTCTAGCCGGCGGCGAGAAGAGGAGGAGGAGGAGGAGGCCGGGAAGGGGCGGCGGGGTGGCCGGAAAGAGGAGGGGGAATCAAGCGGAGCCAGAGTCTGCAATTGCAAGGACGGCAATGGCGATGCTTAAAAGTTAAAACCAACCCATTGGGCTCGATATCAAGCCCACAGCCTTATTGGGCTAGTTAGGTCTGGGCTAATCCAAGAAATTTTTTTCAATCCAAAGTCTATACAAATTGCTGTTTAAAATCCAACCCATTGATAAATTCGGCTTTGTGGTAGTTGAAAACAGTAAGAGACTTTTTGTTGTACCACAAATCTAGCCCAATCTTATTTTGGGCCTCCCTTTCATTGAAGCCGAAAAGGTAAGAACGGCCTGTAACATTTTTCTATCGAGAAACGCCTCATTCTACATTTCACCATCGAGTTTTACAAAATATCACCTTCTTCTGGCCTACTACCGGCTCACCCTCAACTCCTTCACCAGACACCTCCATCTCGTCCTTAAAAGCGTCATCGCTGGTTCGATTCCCCATAGGCCGCCAGCTATCCATCCTCGCCCATCGACAAACCATTGGGTCCCCGTCGCCCGCACCTCTCCCTTAGTCACTGAGGCTGTGCGAATCCAAACGGGATCGACGCGATTCGAGTTGTCGGATGTGCAGTCCCACCATGTAGACAAGTGGCAAGGTGAGCCCAAGCATAGAAGCAAAATGGTCTTTTCACACGAGCTAATAAAATGCTATGGAAGTATGGATGGAAAGATGACAAAGGTGACAGTAGTGACATTTTTATAGACAAAATCAATTATGCGATGTCACTTTAATAGATATTACACTCGTTAATAGAAAAAAAAACAGAGGTTGACACTTGTGAATGCCAAAACTTAGATTTTCTAAAAAATAAGCCATGACCGAATAACTGACTATTGTCCCTTTGCGCAGTTCTACAAAAGCCTACAAAAACCTAAGCCATGTATAAAAGAGAATAATGGTGCCTTCGATTCATTGCCATTTGTAAGTTGTAAGTTGTCAAATTTCGGTAACATCAAACTTCTTAGTAAATAAAATAAACTAAACAGAACTTACAACTATTCGACCATTCCAAAGTTCAGTAACTACAAAATCATTCACACTTAAATACCAATCCTAAATTCTGGTTAGACTTATTTTAGCACGAAACCAAGCATACCCTAATTACCACTGTCACAAAACCAAATATCTCCATTTCATACAGGGTTCCTTTTTCTGGGGGACATATCCCATCACACACGCCCCTGAGTCGTGGACAACAACGCTTTCGTTCACCATGTGGTTTTGTGTTTTTGGCTGTGTTCCTCACCCTCTTTCTCGTTTTTCGCACGCATGTTTTTTAAATTATTAAACGGTGTATATTTTGCAAAAAGTTTCTATACAAAAGTTGTTTAAAAAATCAAATTAATTCATTTTTAAAAAAAATTAATTAATACTTAATTAATCACGTGCTAATGAATCGTTCCGTTTTTCGTACTTACGGCGTGTTTGGAGCACAGCCGAAACGAACAAAGCAGTAGTAGAAGATGCCAAGATGACGTGATGTGCAGGCGAATCAACTCGGCAAGTGCTGCATTCAAACATGTGCGTGTGAAGTGTGCGTCAAACGGGGACGCCGATTTGAGCTCTCACCAAGTCACCAGCTTTATCTCTCCCCCTTTATTTCTCGCTGTGCTTCAGATGATACTAGCACTATGCTACTACTATACTATCAGCCTCGTTGTTTTGATTATACTTATACTTATAAACTAAAAATTATTTTTAAAAAATATATATATTTAAAACTTAATTTTAAAGTTGATTATATGGTTTTTTAATCATAATTTATTTTATAGTATGGTTTTTAAATCACTAAAAACACGTATATAAAATTTTTAACTTTAAATATTTTTTATTGCTAACATATATTTTTTTTGTCAAAAAAAACTTAACCTAGAAAAGAATGTGACCCCTTCTAATATAACGTATCTGGACAGTCTTTCTACTACAACGTATTTGGACCATCTTGGTACAATGAATCTAGACAGTGAGCCGACCAGATATATTGTACTAGGAAAAATCGCATCCGGTTTTAGATTGAGTTTTTTTTAAAACGAATAAAATAATCACAAGCATTTAAAAAACGATAGCTACTACGGCTGTGTTTGTTAGCCTACACTCCCAACTCATCTTTTTTTTTCGCGCGCACTTTTTTCTACTGCTAAACGGTGTATTTTTTGCAAAAAGTTTCTATACGAAAGTTGCTTTAAAAAATCATATTAATCCATTTTTAAAAAAATAATTAACAAATACTTAATTAATCATGCACTAATGAGTCGCTCCGTTTTACGTGTTAGGAGGGTGAGTTATCAACTCAAAATATTTTGAACACAGCCCGTTGCTTCCGGTCATCTTGCGAGTGATAAAGACATAATTCAATTACCCAACGCGTGGTGCGAACAGAGTAGCAGCGACACTCGTGTGGCTCGCCGATCCACCGTGCGGCCGTACGTGCCACCCATCATTTTCCAGCCGAAAGGGTGTGCGTGAGAGAGAGATAGTGGTCAGTTGCTTCGATCTCTCGACAAAAATGCAACCGTGGTTGATAGTTATCTCTTGAAAGGAAGAAAGGGAAAGCAAAGAACACGGAGAATGTCGATGCACATGCTGCCTGTAATTTGTCTCTCTCCCACAGCTAGCACCACCTATAGTTGATTGAAACCCTACTAGCTATATATTCCTTCATTTGGAGGGGTTGAAAAGGCCAACATGAGAAACAAAACGATAAATTAACATATAATTAATTAAATATTAGCTTAAAAAGCTTTAAAATGAATTAATTTAATTTTTTAAATAATTATTTTATATTTTTTAAAAAAAAATTAGTATTTATCAGATTGAGAAACATGCAAGTATACGAAAATGAGTAAGAACCAGTTGGGAAAGTATATTTGAGAAGACGCCTATGGTCAGGTTGGTACAGAATGTTCAGCTGCTAGATATTCCTTCAGTCCTACTGGATCACAAGTGTCGGCATTATCAAGTATAAGGACTACGGGTGTGTTAGTTCATTAAAGTTGGAAAAAGATTTCCTCCGCACGGAAAACGAAACGACTCATTAGCACATGATTAATTAAGTATTTTTTAACTTTTTTTTGAAAAATAAATTAATATAATTTTTTAAAGCAACTTTCGTATAGAAACTTTTTGTAAAAAACACACCGTTTAACAGTTTGAAAAGCGTACGCGCGAAAAAAAGAGATATGTGAGTTGTAAAGTTGGGTGAAAAACTCACCCGTGGGGCTATTCTCAGAGACGAAAATTCATCGAAGCAAGTACTATGGGCAGCTAATCACACGCCTTGAAATGCCACAAATGACTAAATGGTGAAGTGTAGGAGAGAGAAATAGCTACCTTTTATAAAGGGATAACTTTTACATAAACTTCAATAAAAATATGAGAGTGTTATAGTTATTAGTAATACATATTACCTCTTATTTTATTAGTATATAACATGCATGAGATTAGAGGTAATAGCTACCTCTACAATAAAAGTTGCTCTCAGGTTATCGTATATAGTATTAAACAAACCATATATCTGCTGGCTGAGGTCGTTCACTGTCCAAATTCTTGTACGAAACTTAATTTGATCTTTCAAATAAGGAACAAAACATGTTTGATTCCTCGCAGAAAGCACTTGCAAATTAAGTTTATAGGAAAGCATCAGTGGTATGGTGGTGGAGTCATGGGTACATGACTCCACTTACCAGACAACGAATATTACACACATGCATGTGAATTTTCAATAAAATTTTAGCGAGATTAGAGATGTTTCGTTGGTTTTCGTCTCTTAGAGCATGTGTTATGGGGCATATTCGTAGAGGTGTGAGTGTGTTATTGCGTGTGTAGTGTTGTGTGCGCCTATGCATTTGTCGTGCAATTGAAAAAAAAAGTTTCTATCTCTTGCTTAAAATTTTCAGTTAAAAGCCTGTATTTTTGCTTAAAACATAACCTATCACTGAATGGGGTATGGGCTAATTTTGAAATATTATATAGGTTACAGGAAGAGATTTTCGTTTTACTACAAATCTAGCCCAGTCTTTTTTTGGGCTGCCATTTCGATGCAAGAATGGCTTGTAACTTCTGAAAAGGAAAGAAAACATGGCCCAATAATTGATAATTGTTCCTCTGTGCAGTTCTACCAAAGCAGGATACGTGTGCTTGCTACGCAGCAGCTAGAAGAGCCATGTCTACCTACATCAGTAGCTACAAGTTAATTCTGGATTACGCTTTTGTTTGAAAGAGAGTATTGGTGTAATACTTTCCGTATTATCAAATTTTTGTAAAGAAATTCCTAGCAAAAATAAATAATAGAGAAACAAACTAAATATAGCTTAAACACTTCAACCATTCCAAAATTCAGTAGCTCCAAAAGCATTCACACTAATACCACTCTAACATTTGGTAAGATCTATTTTAACACAAAACCAAATGTACCCTAACCCGTGTTCGGCTACATGATATGGCTGTTGTTCCGCAGCCAATGCATATGCCGTTGTTGCTGACACGAGTCACTGTATGTGCTATAGTTGAGTTGCAGCCATAGGAAGTACAGCCAAACAAGCCTATAATTTCTACTGAAGCATAGTACAACCAAATTCCACAGTTCCTTGCCAATTTTCTTTTTATGGGGGACATATCACATGCATATGGCGTCCGTGACCCATGAACAACGACACTTTCGTTCACCATGTAGTAGAAGATGCCGAGATGACCGAGACATGTTAAAGGGACTCAACTAGTCCGTTCTAAATTGAAACACGTGCGTACAACTGTGACTTTGAACAGAAACGCTTGATTTGAGCTCTAACTAGCTTTAATATTTCGCTGTGCTTGCTACGATACTCTCCTACCCCTTGTTTTCTTCCCAGAATCATCGAGCCTGTGAATTGCCTATGTCTGAATTCGTATATAAAAGTTAATTTTTTTTAAGACGAAGGAAGTACGTTGCAGCCTGTCAGCATTGTAGTGCAACCTATCGTCCAAGGAAACCTGCCGCTTCCCGTCATCTCCGGGCGTGCGAGCGACGGTGCTTGTTTAGACCGGAGAAAGGATGGTAGAATCCAAGTATCCAACGCGCGTGGTGCGAACAGCAACGGCAATGCTGAGGCAGCGCGCGGTCGTCTGGCTCGGCACGGCCGAGTCACCATGCCAATCCATCGTTTCCCAGACGAAAGGCAGGGAGAGAGAGAGAGACAGAGAGATAGTGCCCAGCCGGTTGCCTCGATCTCTTGGCAGAAACTGCAACTGTGGCTGAAAATTATCTGTCGGAAGAAAGGGAAAGCACGGAAACTCGAGCTTTCACTATTGCACATGCTGTAATTGTAATTGGTCTCTCTCTCTCTCTCTCTCTCACAGTCACACACAGCTAGCGCCACCTAAAGTTGATTGCAATTTTGCAACCCAACTACTGGTGTTTCAGCTGCTAGATATTTTCCTGCAGCTCTACTGGATTACAGTGTCAGTTTTGTCACGTATTTGGAGCAGTATACGACGTACCAGTTCTATTCTCAGAGACGAAAATTCATCAGGCCATCCCCCAGATTAATAAACAACCGTACAGCAGCTGGCTAGCTGAAGTCGTCGTTTTTTCTACTCCGTACCTCAGTCATTGAATTTTCACATGTTGATCTTTCTAATAAGGAAGAGAACATCTTTGCTTCCTTGCAGGAAGCACGAGCAAATTAAGTTTCTATCTCCTGCTACCTTGCTTGTGTCTGACCAGGTCCGAATGGTGCATGGCACGCATATATTTTTATTGCAGGAAGCTGATCTGAACTTGTAAGGAAACAAGCTGCAAGCATTAGCCTGCACATATTCTTCAGAAGCGTTTTGACTTTGCAGTCGTCGCCTTGGCTTTGGCTAGCTCTCCATCGGCTGCTAGTAGTAGTAGGCTGAGTAGTTTAATTAATTGTTTAAGAACGCATGGGTTTGACTTTGATTTGTGTTTCACGAAGAACAAATCCACTTAATTACTCCTCCACATACAGTGCTTCTTGTGGACGAAACATGCACCACCTGTGTTTTTATTATGTCTCGATCGATCTCTGAAGATTTGCAGAGAGATTTTGCTCATCATTAAAGTGACCCCGTGCATGCGACCGTGTCTAGTTAGGCATGCTGCCTAGTTTGACATTTTTAGGGTTAATTCTGATTTCTTTGCCCCCCTAACCGCCGTGTTTTTCTGGCAGGCGAGATCCAATCTTGACTTCTAAGTGTGTATCAGTGGCGCTGTCTAACCTTTTATGGGTTGTTTTCAGTGCAGAAATTGTACAATGCTACTATTAACAGTACCTGACAGTAGTACTACTCATGGCGGCAGAGCTAATTCATTTGCTTCGAAATAAATCATGACAATGATCCATCAGACTCAAAGTATTAATCATCATTGCCTTTAGTAAACCATAATCTTCTTTTTCTATTGTAGCAGCGGTTCGTTTCAACCAGAACTGATTCATGAGAAGAATTTTTGTGTGCGGCGCCATTATCCCTGTTGGAATGTTCAAAATTCTTACACGAGGCAGGAATCGGTACTCCCCTTTCCCCTTTCTTTTAGGATAAGATTCCTCGACTATATTTATTTGGCACATGTTGGTTTCAATCCAAATACATAAAAGTTACCATTGTACTTCATCTGTTCAAAAACATAAGAAATTTTGCCTATCTAACTAATGGCTAAATTTTCTTATATTTTTTTAGACAGAAAAAATAGTTGTCAATGATTCGGTTGGACAAGTTTTGGAGTCGAATCAAACCAATCCATAAAAATATTTACACTTCCAACGGTCCAAGTAGAGTTCAATGGTATAAAGTTCAAGGATGTAACTACTTTCCTTTCTAAACTAAACACAAATCATGATCCAACATCAATTAGCCCATGCCGGAACGTTCAAACCTATATGTGAAACGAAACATAAAAATGCGCACATCCAAATAACGTTTAATGATGTAGTAGTACTAAATTAAGTTCGGCATGTAATCATCTTGCTCACTAAAAAGAATATCCCAAACATGATGGCACGTACCTCGTGTCGGCAAAGCACATCAAGAAAAGCATTTCTGTGCATACGAGAAAAAAAATAAAAAAATTGGCGTTCAAATCGGTTAGCTGATCCGTCGATCTCGAGGCGAAAGAAACGTGGTCTGAACCGACCCCGACCCCGCGCGCGGGTCGTCGAGACGACTCGCTATCTGGGCCACGTGATTTTTCAGCACGCGCTCTCTCGAGTGATTGGGCGGGCCATATGCCTGTGCCTAAATGTGGACGAGGAGAAGAAGCGATTAGCTGCTCCCGATTCCAATCCACAAAGGGACACAGTGTCGCGTGTATTGACGCGTACGCAAGCCTCCCGCCACATGCCGTGCCCCGTTTCATCACGTGTTGCGGGCTTCTTTACTTTCATACCAAGCCTAATTTTTTTTGTTTGGGTGTTGCTCGATCTGGAGTAATTCAGTAGTAGTAATTATTTTGCTCGTTGGAAAATTTTAACCGAGAGAGAGAGAGAGAAAGATTGTTGAATTTTTTTTCTCTTGAATCAGTCATGATTTGCACAGGAAAGAATAATAATACAGATGGGACAAAAAAAAGGCACAAATGTTTTCCATCAATCCAATCTCCCTATCGAATTTTACAAAGAGTATAGCAGCGGTAAAAACTCTACGTCGCCATGGTATGAGCAAAGTGAATCCTCTTGCGCTGAGCGCGCGCGCGTCCAGTCGTTTTGGTCAAAGCCGGCAAGCGAGGCCGCGGCGCGCAGATCACAGCGCGATGGTGAGGCTGTCGCGGCGCGCGGCGGCGGCGGCGTCGAAGGTGGAGGCGGCGAGGCCCAGCCATGAGGTGGGCTTCTTCTCCTCCGGCTCGGAGGCCTTGGTCTCCGCCGGCGACGGCCGGGCGTAGGGGGCGGTCGCGGCGAGGCGGTCCTTGCGCTTGGCGAAGAACCGCTGCAGCGACGCCTTCCTCATGATGGGCATGTCCGCGAGCGCGGCGCCCTCCCGCGGAGCCGCCGCCGGCGCCGGCGCCGCCATCTCGGAGGAGGCCATGCGCATCACCTCGGCCGCCTTGTCCGCCGGGAAGTCCTCGAAGACGACCACCCTCCCGCCNGTAGAAGATAGTCAGAGGCGCCGTCGCTGGCCCCGCCTCCTCCTCAACCTCCCTCCGCTCCTCCTCCTCGACGACCTCCGCCCCGGGCATCAGGCTCAGCGTCGTCGCCCTCGCCGGCGCCGGCGCCGCGACGACCGCCGCCGCCGCCGCCATCTTCTGCTCCGCCCTCACGTACTGGCTGAGCACCCCGCACGCCACCGCGAACCTCCTGCTCTTTCCCTCCATCGCCATATCCACACAATTCCGCTACGGCGCTAAACAAAACGCGGTTTCTCCTCTTCTTCTTCTTCTTCCTCCTCTTCTCCTCGTTGCTGCTTGCTTGGTGAGTTTGGTGGTTTTGAGTCGTGGGATTTGACGGGGCGGGGGAGAGGGAGGGGCTGCGTTATATAGTGAGGTGGGTGGAATTGGAAACGCGAGGAGGCAAGTTGGGGAAGGGAGGGAGGAGGCAGAGTCTTCGGTTTTCGCGAGTTCTTTTTTAGCGAGGGGGGGGGGGGGGGGGGGAGGTGGGGACGACGTGCGGTGCGGTTGGGCACGAAGAACACGTGATTTTTGAGGGGAGGGTTGGGTTGGGTTGGGTGGGCGGTATGCGGTGGCGAGAAGACAGCGACGGGGTGGGGAGGGGAGAACGGTCGAACTGTGGATGCGTGTGCGTGCGTGCGTCCGTGAATGCGTGATGTTTTTGCTGCGCGCGCGCGCGTCCATCGATCGGGTGGTGGTGCGGCCCGCTTTTGCCTTCTCCGCATGTCGAACGGGTTGTCTCCCTTCCCTCCATCCACTTGTCAACTTGGGGGGCAGGGCACGCACGCACGGACGGCAGCACGGCGCGGCCCCCGGTTTTTTGCCACTCTTTTAATTCGCGCCTCACGTAAAACGCTACGGCTTCATTTACTATTTTTTATAAGACTAAAAACGATAGTACCACGGCTTAACCGCCTTTTTTGTGTCTCTGCTGCTGCAATTGTACTAGTATTGCGGAGAACAATTTTGTTTACCACTACTCCTATGTTGGAGAGGAGAACAATGGAAAAAAAAAGATGATAAAAGAGAAACGCGTGTCGTTTATTATGGAACATCGACCGTGTCAAACGGTGCAGCACTGTAAAATGTGATTGCCATGTCTTGGTTAGACTTTTAGGACGATGCCCTCGATCCAGCGTGAGATATCTATTTTTGGATGAATGAACCATGGGTTAATTTATGATTAGGAGCAGTTTTTAGTTTATGTTGAGTTGTGCGTACTTCTTTCATGAAAAAGTACCGACGCACATGTTTAGATAATATTAGAGAGGAGAACAATGGAAAAGTGAGATGGTAAAAGAGAAACTCATGCCGTTTATTATGGAGCATCAACCTTACCACCCGTTATGAGACTATAAAATACGATTCACATGTCTCACTTAGGCTTTCCAAAATAATGCCCTCTATCCCACACGAGATATCTATTTTTTGGATGAATGAACGACCACGGATTAGGTTACGTATAGGATCAGCTTACAGATGTGTTGAGTTGTACTTCATCATAGAAAAAATATGACATATGTTATATTTTGGAAAAAATATAGATTTTTCATCAATAGTTAGTCAAATTATAAGTATGTTTACTATATAACAGTTATATCAATAAATAATATATATTGGTTTCTAAAAATGTTGGCTCCATATATTTCAAGAAAATCTTTTTTATGAACAACATCTAAAGACTTATTCAAACTGAAATGCACCTATATTTTTTTCGCATAGGGAGTTTTTATTGAGTATAAGAGTATAAGTCGGATGCAAACATGTGAGTTGCTTTTTTAATCTGATGTAGAAATGAAACATATAATTATGGTTCGTGTTACAAATCATATTAAGTTTAGACCAAATATTTTATCCATCTATCATGCCCTTCCAATTTTTCCGAAATGCAATAATATTGTGGTTTATTGGTATATGTGTGTTACAATTGTTTATTCTAAGATATAAAAAAATATTGTGTAGCATAAGCCAAAATATCATAAGAAGTTGTACAAATTATAACAATCCACCTCAATGCCAAACAGTCTTAACATATACCAATATATGTATTATTTAGGAAGATATAAATTAAAGCTGAAAAAGATAAATAGAGATACAATTGTGTTCTCCACCAACAGGTGAACCTTGTGAAACTAGACAACATCAATAGATAAATAGAGATAGATGTAGTATAGGATTTGAGGAAAAAAATGTCGATAATACACACAAAATTTTCTATACACCAGAGCGTGATGTATACAATGCAAATGGTGAAAAAAAAACATTATCTGATATGTGCACATGATTTTCGCGATTACATAAATGACACACAAGCATGCACATCATTCTAGCTATACGCATGCGCCTTAAGTGCGCCCCTTAAGAAATGTCCAGAAAAGAAAAACTTTGAGGGTAATTAACCAAAAGTTAAGAAGAACTAAAAGGCGAGCCTAACGACCGCATTTAGGACAGTAGGAGTACATGATTTTTTTTTCTATTTTTTATCACGAGGTTGGTCGCGGGTAGTGGTCCATCTATTCTCTTTATTTCTTTCTTTCTCTTTTGTTATGTTTGCACACCATTGCATGCGTTATGTATGTCTTGGCAATTACTCCTAGCTAGCACACAGTGGCGTCGCACTCCGTAATTAACGTGGACGTAGCGCATATACTTTAGTCAAGATCCCAAACGAAAAGCGAGTGAAAACCGTACAAACCCTTCACAATTTTCTCCCCAACTTGTGCATGTGTATGGCTTAATCTTTTGCCATTTGCCTGCTCATGAATCACGGGATAAATCTCATCCCATCAAAGTCCATTTCAATCCCTTTATTCTCGCTACCCCTCTTGTACACTGTACACGTACTCCACGGCCTCGACTTATGAATCACGAGGGAACTGAAGTGAACGGTTTGATAGCGATCGAATAGATTAATCATAGTAGCACTAGCAATAATCCGGCCTAATTGATTGGTAACTTGAGCCGTGTTAGCTTATGTAATAATTTTGGAGCAGTAGTATACTACTGGTAGTGGTAGTACGGCGTCATGTGTTCGCACACTTGGTTTAATTTCATCGAAACGGGGAGCAGGACAGCGACTCGTAGCCCAACTTGCAGAGAAGGGAAGAAAAAGGAGAGGGAGAAAATAATTAAGTTGCCGCGTGAGGTCGGCGTCATGCTGCCGGATTAAATTAGTCACGTGTTTAGCAACGTGCGTGGAATTTATTAAAAAGAGGAAAAGATATATACTCCGATGCGGTCGATATAATAGTTTTTAAATTACTTCCTTTATTTTTTTAATAGCTGATGTTGCTGATTTTTTAACGTAGTGTTTGATAATTTGTCTTATTTATATAAAAGTTTAGTATAAATATGTAAGAAATACTATAATTATATGTTAGTACTATCAGTTATATTTAAAGTACATTTAATAATAAAAACAAATCACAACAAAACAAATAATATTTGTATATTTTCTAATAAACAAAAAGAATTATCAAACGTATTAAAACATAAGTAGTACTCCCTCTATCTCAACCTATATTTTTTTACATGGTCTACAATTACATATTTTGATCATTAATTTATTTCATATACATATTATGTTATCAAACAAATGTAAAATTAGTATTACATAAAAATATTTTAAAATACAAATCTAATGGTATAGGAAAATTTGTAAAACCACCCCATAAGTCACTTAAAGTTTGATATTCTAGCCCATAAGTTATTTTGTTGCAAATATCCATCCACCTACTCAATTTTGTTGCAAAAACCATCCAGTGCGCATATGCTTAACAAAATCAACATGTTTTTCATAAAGTGTGAGCCGTTAATGTGGTCTTTACCAAAATTAAATACTTACAGAGTATAGTCTTGACACTTTTTTTTGATATTCCACAAATAGAATTACTGATGAGAGTTTAAACATTGTCGCACTGAGTTTCGCTATATGCACAAAGAAGTTTAATGAAATATAAAAAATAAGTCTAATGCAAACACTTGGACAAAATTGATTCGGCTAACTTAGAATGAGGTGAATCTACCTCAACGATAATGGGTTGATTCAATTAAGCACGTGTACACTGGGGTGGAATATTAAACTTCAAGTGACTTATGAGATGTTTTTGTAATTTTTTCAATGATATAATATGCATAATACTTAGCATAGATATTACTAGTGTAATTATTAGTCAAAGTTTATTGAGTTTGATTTTTCTACAAATAAAGATGTTTTATAATTTAGGATGAAAGGAGTAAGTAATTAAGCAATTTGTTGCGTCACAGGGGAAAGATGAAAAAAAAAAAGAAGAGGCGGACAGACTGAGCAAGTTTCGCTTTCTCGCACTAGCGCACATGATGTTTGATTGATTCTATCGGCTGTGGAGGCGTGGTAGGGCCGTAATTGATTTGTTCTTTTTTTATTTTGGTTTGATCCGTCGAGCGCAGCCGTCTGCTACATGACTTCGTAGTACTTTTGTGTTGACAATTTTGCTGATACTAGTACTAGTACATTGGATGAGCGTATTATTGTTGTGATAGAAAAGTAGAAGTAAATGGGAATAATTGAAGTCAACCACGCATGTTAATTGCAGTGATGATCGATCACCACACAAGGGCCTCCATGATTCCAGGAGCGCAGCTACGAATCAGTCAGCTATAGTAGTAGGTAGTAGTGGAGTAGATCAATTATTGAATTAGTCAGATATATTTTCCGCTCATTTGTTTTTTCTTTCTAAGCCCGTGGTCATATTTGTTGAGCTATACAGGTCGCTCATTCAGCAGCACCGATGTTTCTAATTTGAAGACAGAAATGGTGCATATCCACTGAGTGATTTATTTTTTGGAGACAGTGGAAGGAAAAAAAAGAGACACGTCAAATTTTCAAACTATCTTGATCCATTAATAGTATATTGGGTATGTATATTAGATGTATGAAAATTACATTTTAGTCTTCCCCAAAATTTTCTTCCGGGTAACCAACGACAACTAGTACTCTTATACTGGCAATCAACCGGTTTGTTACCACAAAAAAACATTTTAAAATTTAAAAAATGGGTTTGAACATTCGCAAGATAACGATATGTTCTACAAAATCGATATTCCACACATAGGTCATGACAACAGCTGGTTGGAGAGGAGGAAACAGGGGGAAGCTGATACATGGCCGGTGGAGGAATAAGGTGGCTGCCATTTGGGGACGCTGGAAGACTTCACTGGAGTTAGAAATACTCGTTACCTCTTTGTAAAATTCCTCTTTGAATTAGAAATATTTGGGGATGCTATGGTCAATCCTTTTTTCATTGATGAATTTGACACTGTTTTAAGATATATCAAGGTAATACATATTATAATATATTTTTTATCTTGACAAACTATTAAAAACTAGGAGGTACCAACTTTTATACTACGCTATACAACTATACAGTGCAAAATTAATCATTCATTTCCAAAAATGCAAACTATATATCGGACTGGTATATATTCCTAACGCTAACGATGTAATATGCTGGTACATCAGCGAGAAAGGAAAGGTTAATTCTCAGTGTACATTTTCCTCTGAAACTTCCGAATATTCAGCTTCAGCAGAATCTGCAGACGCGCAATATAGAATATCGTGGCAAGAGAAGGCTGGTTGAACTTGGCTCTCCCTTGTGATCAACTCCCGTTTAGTTTACTCCCCCTCACTCTTGATTATTCCTACATGCACACGCACGCTATACTGACCGATGTTCGGTGTCATAATTAAACACGACACATGTTTCTTAATTAGCTTAGTCGGAGCTTTGAAACGGTAAACATGCAGACGCACGCCAAGTCTTGGGAAGACGACGTGTAACGACTACAAATAATACACATGCATGCACGTCTCCTCTTTCTTACTAGCTCGTTCATACTTCCTACTCCTCGGCAAACGAAACTTTACACGTATGAACCTACTTTCCATCAAGGCCCGGCATTTTGCTGTGATTGATTAACAGTTTTTTTTATATTACACTTTATTCATTTCAATATTATAATCCTATTTTCCCCACGTACTCGCATCACAATTCAAATACCATCCCAAGATCTCACTATGGAATATATATCGTGCTGTTTATACATACTAGTTAAATCGATATAGAAACTTAAATATTTCGGATTGATCATATTGAAAATATGGCACGAGAACATGAAGAGTCAGAAATAATACCATTTTGTTAACCATTTTATTCGGATTTACAAGCCATGGATCCGACAGGTATCAATCCATGTGCATGGATCCTTACATATAAGGTCAGCATGCATGAAAGAATTCTTCAAATAAATCAAAGAATTCTCAAACAAACAGATAGGCTGACAGATTAATTTAACCAATCATAGCTGCTACCTAGCTAGTAATTCCCCCCGGAAGCAACCAACAACTGTTGCAAAATAGTAGAAATGGGGAAAAATGATCAATACACAGTTCCACACTCCCACAGACACGTGGAAATCAAATAGTAAATCAATACAGTACTAGTAGTAGTAATTAATTTTTCCTTGTTGATCCAGCTATCTTCAGCTTCTTCGGCTCACAGGCTGAGAGTGGGGTTCACCTGGAGCCACGACGCGCCATCGTGGTCTTTCTTGGCACGCTTGCTCGACTCCGCCTCCTTCTTCTCCGACTCCGGTGGCGAAGCCGCTGCCGCCGGGAGTGGCTCCGCCGCGACGAGCCTGTTCTTCCTCTTCTCCAGGAACCTCTGCAGCGACACCTTCCTCGCGATGGGCATGTCTGCAGAAACGTAGACACGCAGCTCATGTCGTCAGTTGGTTGGTAATCGGTGTGGATCGGGTCAGTGAACTTTGGCCGGTGCATGCATGTACGTGTGTGTTTGGAGTACTCCTACCTGGTAGGCAAGGCTGCCCCGGCGAGAGGTGGCAAGCCGCTGCGGCGCCGGCGTCTGAGACGGCCGCCGTGCTGTCGCGGGAGCCGGCGAGCTTCATCAGCTCGCCGGCCTTCTCGGCGGGGNCCCCCCCCCCCCCCCGCCGTAGAAGATGGTCAGCTGCGCCTTCTCAGTGATCTCCTTCCTAAGAAAGAACCAAAAAAAAAAAAACTGGCAGCTTTAGCATCAAACCAGCTAGTTTCGTCGATGAACTCTCGCGTACGTGCTATTCCGGCCTGTTTGCGCGTACCTTTCTTGCGAGTCTTTCAGCGTCCCAGCCTGCTGAGGGAAGAGCTCCATGGTCTTCCTCACCTCCGGCGCCTCCTCCTCCGCCGCCATCGCCGCATCAGCGCCGCCGGTCATGAGGCTCATGGCCGTCACCGCCGGCAAGAAGCGGCGACCGCCGCCGCCGTTGCTTCCACTGTGCTCCCTCATGTACTGCCTGAGCAAGCCACACGTCACCGCGAACCTGCTCCCGTTCCCCGCCACCGTCGCCGCCGCGTTGGCAACCTGCTGCTGGTCGCTACCGGCCATGCTGTAGCAAAATCGGCTCACATCAAAGCTCGGGAAAGACACTTTGGCTTCCTGCTGCAAGAAACGAAACGGGGACGAAACCTTCCCGTAAATCTGTAGTCTGCCTGCCTCTGTTATATAGTTGCACAGCTGGAAGGAAGACGAGGTCTAAATGCCTAGCTAGTAGTAATCTTTGTTTCTCGGGTAGGAAAGCGGCACGTGAAACTCGAGCGGGGGAAGCGCGGCGCCCGCGCGGAAAAAAAGACGAGAAATTGCGGGCACGCGCCGCACGTCTCTCGCTGTTTTCGCGGTGGTGGTTCGGGTTGGGTTGGGTTGGGTTGGGCTGTTTCGGCCGCGCGGGCGCGGGGCCACCTCAAAAGCACATCAGCCCAGTTGCGAAGGAAAATCAACATCCCACACGCCGAATCGGCGGTCGCGACATCGTCTCCTACAGCCCCGTTTGGTAGGGCTTCAAACTCCAACTCTCAACTCTAAACTTCAACTTTAGTGATAACTAGCTCCTATGAAAATTGAAATTGGTATGAAAGTGTTTGGCTAGATTGGTTAGCTCTATGCCACCATATTCCTTGTTGGCATTTCGTCGAACACCTGGTTAGCGTCCCTGTCGCTGCCGCTGTTGCTGCCGCCGCCGCTTAGCCCGTGCACCACCGCCGTTACCGCTCAGTCGCCCTGCTGACACCGCAACGTCGACCCCGCGCCACCGCCCACGTGCCGCCGACCCCGCGTCGNGCACCACCTGCCGCCGCCGCCGCCTCCCGTGGCCCTCGCGCGCCGCGCCACCCGCCCGCCATCACCGCCCACTGACGCCAACGTCGCCGTCGATCGCCACTGTCAAGGGAGGAAGATGGGGAGGAGAGAGAACGGGAGGAGAGGGGTAGGAAGAGGTAGTTCAGTGACATTTTGGTGTAAATACACTAAAAAATTAAAGGGTAGTGGGTCTTTTAGGGTGGAGTAGAGCTGTGAAGCAGCAAAAACCCAGCTCCACCCCCTTAGTATAAATTTGTGGAGTGTTAACTCCGCTTCAAAAAATAAAAAATCTATAGCGTTTGACACAGCTCCAGCTCTTGATAAGTTAGAGTTAGAAGCTAGACAGAAGTCAAACGGGAACGTATTTCATGACGGAACTTCTGTGTTCCTCATCATATATACTACTACTGTTATTACTACTCGCTCCTACTCATTTGTGTCTGGCCGTGCAGGCTAAAATTAAAGTACGCGTCACGTGTACGTTTCCGTGGCTCCACGGTTTGAGGAAGGACAAAAACTTGTACTCGTGTGCACGGCGGGGTTGAGGTGAGAGGCAGGGCAGCCTTTCGACTGGAGCAGGGTGACTTTAGTCCGGCCCTTGGTCAGCGAGAGGGCTGGATTAGCTAGCAGCCTCGCAACTAGGTAGGATATATCTTCGTCCACATTTTTTGTGCTCGTGCCTTTTTCATGAAATCAAACAGTAGAACGTACGTACGCCGTGACTACCGTGCGATCATTAATTAGTATATAACCAATACTGTTTTTAATTACCATTTGATCTCCCAGTTAGATCTTCTGGTCCGTGGACGACGGTGTTCATGTGCTAGCTGACGCCAACGTGGTCTCTCTCTCAACCTTGACTACGTACACTGAAATTTCGAGCTGTAGGGTACAATTCTCTTCAGATTCTGGCTGTTGCCTGGTTGCCCCTGTTTCACTTCTGACCACTCACTTCTTCCAAAGCTTCAACTGACGGCACCACACCTATACAGTAGGTAGACAATTTTAGGAATCTTCGGCAACGATTCAACGGTTTTACCTCCCCTTGTCTAGTTGTCTTCGTTTTGGTCCATTGCATTGGACCGCTCCGACAAATCAAATAATCTATGTGCTTTGCTGATTTGTTTTTCTGCATACATTTTTCCGGCATTGTACTACGGCTATGTTCTTACTTCAAGGTTTTCAACCTTTACTTTCTCGTTTATCACGTACATATTTTTTAAACTATTAAACAATAACAATATGTCTTTTGTAAAATTATTTTATAGAAAAGTTATTGAAAAAAATATATTAATTTATTTTTAAAATTTTTTATCTCGTACTTAATTAATTATATGTTAATTCATTGCTTCGTTTTACGTGAGAAGGGAATGGTTCTCAACCTCTTAAAAGAACACGGCCTACCTCATGTTGCAATATTCAAAACCGAAGCAGTACACGCAAATAAGCAATCTGCGATAAATATCAGTACAGCTAGACTATCATGCACTGGCTGATACATATGTCTCGCTTGACCATATATCAGTTGCAAATTACTCAGACCGATTGAGACTTGAGATCGACTTGGGCATCAACGTCACTCAATTCACGATCCAGTGAATTATTCCGAGCCTGTCCTCAAAATATACTAGTGCTCCTACAAGAATAGATTTGAGTTGATCCAATGACGTAATCAACGATGATAGAATAGTAAACTCATGACCTACTATATCCAGCAAGCTATAGCCCCCAATTTGATATTGCCGTCATAAACTGCCATAGTAATCTTCAGGAGGATCACCAATTCGCCATGTGAGGCCTAGTTTACGGTCAGGATAGCACAGAGACGAGCATGTCTCCATCCGGGCAACAGAAGTAGCCGACTATACATCGGAAACTGTACACGAATGCGAGCGTCGCCTCGCCGCGCGCCGGCCGCCTCAAGTTTCATCTCGGCCTCCGGCCGGCCGTGCAGGCGTCCCCTCGAGAATCCAACGGCCACATTTGTCGCATCCCGCCCACTAGATTTGGCCCTCTATAGCCCACCGATCCTCCCAACTCTACGGGCGCCCAACAACCCGCACCGTCGCCGCCTCGCCGGCCACACGTACGCCGTCGCGCACCCAGGTGCAACTACACGACTAAACAAACGCGGCCGCAAAGGTAGGCGGGCCCACCTGTCGGCGAACGTGATTCGGGGTGCGTGTAGTATCATGATGCATCAGACATTGGACCTGTGTGCAAAAACCACGCGGGATTGGTAGTTGCATGCTTTGGATGATCCTCGTTCCTTTCGAATTGACATGGAGTGCAATCACCATTCGTCTTACCTTTACTTACCTAAGAAATTTCACTTCAAAATAAAAGTTACACACTCACACGTATGCATTGCAGTACAATATTAGCAAGTGTTCTTGGTAAGTACCATGGGGGATTGAAATATTGACCATTGTTGATCTGGCCGTTTGGGTTTTTTTTTTGAGTTCTGGGTCAGTGTTTACGTAGAAAAATATCTTACAAGTACCATATATGTAATAAAGTGTTTATTTTAATAAAAGAAAAATGTTTGTTAGCTGGTTGGTTAGACTTATAGGGGAAAAAGCATAATGTGCACAATATAAATTAGTTGTACAACATAGCTATTGGTGACGGTGGATAAATCTAGCCATATATTTTGTGTGTGACACTCTTGATATTTTGATAACACGTATCTTTTTATGAGTGAAACAACAATATGTATAGACCGATTAATCTAGCTTAACTTGTAGGATTTTCATGCTTGAATTGTTTGGTTAGGTTAGCTTAAATTTCTTACGGAGTACTAAATATAATCCGTTCATATCATGTTATCACGGGACACGTTCTTTGCATAAATAGATAAGAAAGACCCATAGATATGTTAGAAACAACTCACGAAAGCTTATCTATGTTGTTATGTACCTGACAAACCTTCTCAATTGTTTTTTTCACACAAAGAATAATATACGTGCTTACCAAACATTTCGCTCTTTCACTATAAGCATCGTCATCATCATGGATGCTTATAGAGATGGATTATACTATATCTCATCAATCCAGTGTAACCTCTCAGAGTGTACACGTAAGAACCACCGAGTTTCAAGTAAAAAACTGATGAACACATTGACTCTCTGACAATCTGTGTAAACCTGGTAGAAACCATGATTTGGCCACGTAATGCACAGCACACAGAAAATCCATGGGCCCGCATGTCGGCGACTCAGCTCGCCATTTATTGCGATTATTATCGTGGGCGCGCGCAAGGTGTCTCTGTGTGCGCAACACTCCGACTCGCCCATTATAAAAAGTGCGCCTCTGAAACGGTGGCCTGCTTTCCCGCGATCCAGCCAATGGGCGAGACCCACCGTCTCACCGGCGATCCCCGGTCACCCCGCCCAACAGTAACCGATAAGCCGAGCCCCCGACAAGCACCACCACCGTCACGTGGCAGTGGCCGTCCGGACATCTCGCTCCAGGCTCGGGATAAGGCACAGCTCGGCCACGCCACCAACATTTCGTATAAATATTCGCTTACCCCCTCGGGATCCCGAGAAATCGGCCACTCTTCGCAGCCTCTCACTTTCCCCGTTTCAGGAATCCCAAGTGTTGATCTCCTTTTTTCTTTTCTTCTTTTCTTGCGCTCGCCGGAGTGGGTGCCGTCGGTGACCGGGGTTTTTTGTTCGCTCGCCGGAGATGGTTCATCTGGTCGTGGTTTGAGTTGTTTGGATGAAGGTTTGATCTGGATTTGGTAGGTGAGTAGTACTAGGTGTTAGGAAGGCAAGGGTGGAAGGATGAGCTTTGGTGTTGTGGATATGGATGAGGAGGGCGGCGCGGCGGCGGCGGCGGTAGCGGCCGATGAGATTCGGCGGCTGCCCGCGGAGGTGAACTGGGAGATGCTCGACAAGTCGCGGTTCTTCGTCCTCGGCGCGGCGCTCTTCTCGGGTGTCTCCGCGGCGCTGTACCCGGCCGTCGTGGTCAAGACGCACCTGCAGGTGGCGCCGCCGCCACAGGGGGCCACCGCGACCGCGGCCGCCATCCTCCGCCGGGACGGTCTCCGGGGGTTCTACCGCGGGTTCGGCGCGTCGCTGGCCGGCACGGTGCCGGCGCGCGCTCTGTACATGGCAGCGCTCGAGGCAACCAAGAGCTCGGTCGGATCCGCGGCTGTCCGGCTCGGCGTCTCGGAGCCCGCGGCATCGGCCGCTGCCTCCGCTGCAGGGGGCGTCTCTGCCGCCATCGCCGCGCAGGTCGTGTGGACACCCGTCGACGTCATCAGCCAGCGACTCATGGTCCAGACCACCTCCACTTGCCGCTACCGCGGCGGCGTGGACGCCTTCAAGAAGATCCTCCTCGCCGATGGCGTCCGTGGCCTGTACCGCGGCTTCGGCCTCTCCATCGTGACCTACGCTCCATCCAACGCCGTGTGGTGGGCGTCCTACGCCATGGCGCAGCGCTTCATCTGGCGCGTCGTCGGCGCCGAGCGCTCGGAGAGCTACCCGTCGCTGATGGCCGTGCAGGGCGCGAGCGCCGCCTTGGCCGGGGGCGCGTCGGCGCTCGTGACCATGCCGCTGGACACCGTCAAGACGCGCATCCAGGTAATGGAAACCGACGGGGCGGCGGCGGCGCGGCCGACGCTCAAGAGCACGGTGCGCGGCCTGCTCAAGGAAGGCGGGTGGGCGGCGTGCTACCGAGGGCTCGGGCCGAGGTGGGGATCCATGTCGCTCTCGGCGGCCACCATGGTCACCACCTACGAGTTCTTGAAGCGGCTCTCGGCCAAGGAAGGGTCTCTCGATTAGGTGTCCTTGATCTAGTGTTCATCAAGTGACCCAACCAAATTAGCCTCGAATCGATCGAACCTCGACGGGTGGTTAATTAGGATTCGTGTATATAGGCCTAAGAGCTTTGATTTAATTTTTTTTCTTTCTCATTTGGTTTCTCGATCTGCCGCTATAGAGGAAGGGCAAGGAGAAGCGCTAGAAGGGGTTTTAGGATGCAAAATTTTGCTGGTTTTGCTGTCATGTTAGTGATGATGATGATGAAAAATCTCGGTGGTTTTGCTGTGCCAATGAGCCGGCAGCGATGATGATGAAAAATTTGGTTAACTGAAGAACTTGCAGTCAAAACCTTCTTGCTTGTGATGTTCTAAGTTCTCATTGTCTTGATAGATCTCATCTTGTGCGCCTACTCGCCAGTGTAAAGTCTCTGCTTAGCTGCATCACTGTCATGGCTTTGCTTCTCGGAACGGGAGGCTGTGGGTGCTCATCTGTGGTCGCGTCTTGTCACTAGTTTCTTCGATTTGTTCTCTACTTCTTACTGGAAATGGGAACTGGAGCTCGAGACAACGAGTGGACAGCACTACCAATTGATCAAGAACATGTTCCTGATTCCCACAGCTTGGAGACGAGGAAGAAGGAACCTCTGCTCCAAGATGGTCACTGAATAAGCCTTGAGATTGGAGCTTGGCAACAGTTGCACGCTTGGAAAAATTGGTCATGACTGCGATGGAAATATAGAATTTAACACCTGTAAAAATCATAGGGGTGGTGCTGATGTCCGCTAAGATACAGCTTATATACTAACTTATAAGCTGGTAAACTAAAAATATTGTGCTCCGCTAACCCCTATCCTGAAACACCAAATCCTTTGACTCGTCAGGCTGAAGAATTCTCACGAAACTAGCAACACCAGAACATAAACGGAAGGAAACGACTCAAGCGAGCAAGCAGGTGCACATCGATGTGTCGTTGGCGCATTATTTATTTCTTTAAGCTCTAATAATTCGCATGTCAGATCAGAGCATGAAGACGATAGGCGAGTCGCTTTATATCGCCGTGGGCCGTGGCCTGGCCCCATGTGGGCGTGGGCCAGGCTGCTGCTGCTGCTGTCCGCGTCGTGACGTGCAACCATCCGTTCCGGATCGAGTTTGGTGGTAGTGGTGGTCTGAATTTTTTACAATTTGATTCTTTATAAGATTTTATTTTATAAATAGATCCTTAAAAAACTTATCTCTAATGATGGCGCTGTCTCGTGACAAACCCAGCGGCTCGGCGTTGACATGACATAGAAGGGCGCCAGCAGTGTTGGCTCGCTCTCTGCACCACGGTGCCATCCACTTAACCACGCGGGCCCCAACCCCTTCCTCTCTCCCACCCATTTGCCCATTCTTCTAGTTCGAGCCCGAGCGTCGCTCTTGCTCTCTCTCCTCTCTTTTTCTCAAATCCACTCAAGGTTTATCGGTGAGAGACTTTATATTTTTCACTGTTTTTTTCTTATAGTTCAAAAAAAATAATAGATTAGTTTTTTTATAGTCCTATAAACCTTTTAGCCTTTTTACTAGTACTGCTTAGTTAGGACTTGTTGAGTTTTCTGTTACATCGTTGTGTCGAGTTATTGGTCTCAGCGTTTAGTCGTTTAGAGTTTTGAGTTCTTGCCGCCATCATCATTATTGCCGCCCTCACCACCATCGCTGTCACCCACAAAAACTCTTTTCGTTTGTGCAAGATCTGTTTCTTCTTTGGAATCCGATTGTCTGAGTCTGTCGTCAAAACAGCCATAACTTGAACGTCCTTTCATAAAAAAGTCATATTTTTTCATACGGATTTGAAATCAGACATATAATATATTCATGGACATCTACAGAAAAAGTTACATCTGATGCTCCCAAGTTTTGCCGGGTTTAGTGAAATCAAAATCTCAAAATTCCGCTTGCAAGATTGTGTTTCGAGGCAGAAGCTTCGGAACTCATTTTAATAGAACTTTGAAAAATTCTACGGACCACATATTTCGTCCGTTTGAGTTTAAATTTTCTGTGGTTGGTTCCTGCGTGCTTCTATGTACAAAAAAATTTAAAAAATAAAATAAAAATAAAAAAGTTGCACCTCTCTTCTTTATACTAGAGAAAGAAAAAAAGAGAAAGATTAGGGGGACGGCGCCAGCATTACTGCGTCCTCTTTCGGTCACGTCAGCATCGGGTGTGTCACGGTGACAGAGGGACGGCGTCAGGGATGCTGGCATCGTCCCATTGAATCACGGTGTCAGTCACTATGACGTCAAAAAATATAGAATAAGTTTTTTTAAAATATCTATTTATAAAATAAGTTTTTTAAAGGATCAAATTATGAAAAATCCATTAGTGGTGGTGGTGAGCGGGGCCCGGCGAGCAGCGAGTGGCACCCGCTCCGCTCCGCGACGACGCTGGCTCGGTTGTTTGGCGTCGCCTCTGACCAGATCCGGCTCCGACACCTGCCGCTGCCTCGCCATGCGCTCGGTCACTTGTACAGTTGTACTACCGTTCTGCGGTGAGTGAATAGGTGGCAGGGTGATTGATGGATTCGCATTGACTCTGCGCCCTCACCGTAGGATCGGATGCTCTGTCCTTCCTTCCTGTTGTCTCTCCTGCTTACGATCAGATGAATGCACGTAGGAGTAGTGGAGGAAATATACAGTACTACTGCTCCTGTAGGTAGGTTTGGCATTTGTTCCATCGTGTCCCAATTGTCCAAAGACAGCGGAATGTGAGAATATCTCACGTTCTAAGGCCATTCACATCACATATACGTGCCGTCTAATTCTAAGTTACTGCTCTCTCCGTCTAAGTTTATTTTTTTTTGGCTCATCCCATTCGTCTCAAAATAAGTTTATTTTTAAATAATCATTAAATTGAAGTTTATAAAAATAGAGAATAATTACATTAAAAGTAGATAAAGTAAAAAATAGTTACATTGGGATTAAATAAAATAAGGGTATTCTAGTCGTTTGATATTTGGTGTTTGGGATTGATAAAAAATAAACTTATTTTGAGACAAAAATAGTACATCGGATATTTTCCTTTACGTAAGCTCTGGTCGTGTCCTTGAGAAGAAACTCGTTCCACCACAAGTACACGGTGCCCTGTTGTGAATGACACGACGCTCGTAGTCCCCTCCCCCTTCCCCCAACCCAACCACCTCCGGCACGAAGCGGTGAAAGGGATTGCAAAGGGAGAATGAGCGTGACAGGAGGAAAAGAAGGGCCTACCAGCGACGATGCCCTCGATCTTGGACGCTGCCGCAGGGCACACCTGTTGCCTGCTGTGCCGCCGAGCTTGATCCACCACCAAAGGGAGGGGACAAATGGAGGTGAGGAGGTGACGAGGAGGGACCAATTCCAACAAAGATAGAGGGGGGAACATCGGCTGAAAACATGGCACCGTTTGAGAGGGGAGTGGATGAGCTGCCGATGGAGATGGAGAGGGGAGAGGCGGGCAGGAGGCTGTTGTGGGCAGAGATGAAGAATGCGTGTTCGGTGGGCTGCAAAGAGAGAGAGAGAGTGGAGGAAGAGAGAGGCTGACAGATGGGTCTGCGAGGTAGTTAGGGGTACATGTGCAAGGTTTTTTTCATCACAGGATGTAAAATATAAAAGTTTTAGTTGATTTGCTAATAAAAATATTATAAGAATTGGCACAATAATAAATAGGGGTTGAAATGCAAAAGGCGGCTTGTGTTGTAGAGATAGTAGGAGTACCTCTAGAGTGCCTCATCTTACATGGCATAACTTTTTGGCATGAGGGAGTAATCCCATTGCCCATGCCCTAATTAACCCCCGTGTTGAATTCTTTTTCCTTGGGTAATTGGTATACAGTTCATACAGTTGATGATTTTTCTGACGGTGAGAGCGAGCTCCCAATCCTAGAAGCTGCACAGAAACATGGTGTTGGCGTGTTGCATTAGGAAAGGAACATGCAAATGAGTTACAGAAGCTATAGCAGCTGGCTTCCACACAGTTGTCCATGCAGCGGAGTCAAGGAACTATCTGATAGTTTTGACAAGAGTGGTCTAAAAAGGTGAAAAGCGAAGCAAAAAGCATGTAGAAAGGGGGCGGAAATGTGACCGAGAGCGAGTCAGCAGTCACCATTGGTGGCCAGCTTGGGCATGATGTTGAGCATGGGGGGAGCCATTACTTCGGTGCCATCATCTTGGAGCCAATGGCAAGACCAAGACTGGAAGCAAACCGGAAATAACATGCACGCATTGACGCATATCGCTGTCCCGGCATTTACATACTTCGTGCTGATCGTGTCAACAGTCTCAACGATATCATATCATATCGCCTTTAAATTCCACGGTGCACTTTTGAACTTTTTTGAACTGATCTTAATGCCTAGCCATCACTAACAGATCTTAACTCCTTTTATTTGGTTTGATGGACCCGAGCGTCCAATCCAACAAACCGAGCTAATCCACTCGTTTGGTTTGGGTCGCAGGACCTAGGTCGCCACCGACCTGTCGTTCGTGGCCATCCTCACAAGTCACACGCGGCAAGACCCGTGATCAAGTCGTTTTTGTACCAAGGATTATTACTCATCAACTAAACACGTAATAATCGCATGGTTTAAGTGCCGGAGATTTGCTGACTGTTATCTACTGCCTTGTCCACACGGAAGTTGACTTGAGCTAGGTATAATGCTACTCTGGTTTTGGCTGCCTTGCAGGGCATAGTAAACTTTCTCTGCTTCCCAATCGTCGACGTGTGAAATGAGCTGAAATGTCCTGTGTGACTCTGACTTGGAGTTAATTCGCTAAATACAATTTCAGAAACTTGATGCATCAACATGATGTCAAAAGGCAGGCCGCGTGTCAGCTCTCCGTAACACATGAACAGGAGCATTGCCTGGAACAATTCTAAGATTTGAGGGTTATAATTAGGAATAATAAAAAGTTGGGATGGTCAGTAGAAGCTAGCCATCCAATGGTATTAAGACAGGAGAAGCCATATAATTTTTTAACCCTTCATTTAATTCAGGTGGAATATGAGCAGGTCGAGAGGTCGAACCTGGGTCTGCTAAGTGAAAGCAACTAATTCATACCAACCGAGCTAGGCACGATTCTCGGTTATAATTAGGAATAAAGAGCATTGCCACCACCGACCGATCTAGATGCTGCCAGTTGAGGTCGTCGGCTTGCCCTACAGTATGACGTCTTAGTCGTCACCATCGCCGTATTCTCTTGGAGGATGGAGGGGTTGGCGCTGCCATCGTCGTCCTTGCCACTCCTGGTCGCCGTGTTGTCCTCCCAGGCATTCACCAAGACATCGACAAAGGTGGGGGATACCAGAAAGAAGAAGAGACTTGAGTGGAGGTTCGTTGGGGAGAAGGGCTGGCACCGGCAGTGGCAAGCTCGTGGTGGCGACAGTGTGGTCGTCGTCCACGAGCCCGACATGACTGATAAAGTTAGAAGAGGAGGGGAACAAACAGTCGTCGCAGCAAAGGAGAGGTGAGAAAAAAAGAGAGAAGAGAGGACGAAGAATGGACACGGTCATGTGGGCCACCACATGCTGACTCAACTCATTGAACTAGTCAACGAGCCAAGTCAGTGAAAACCGCTTTCAAAATAATGAGGGAGTCAAATTACACCAATTTTAATAGTTAAGAGGTCAAGATTTTCAGTATTGTAGTTGAGAAATACGAATCATATTGGATATATATTATGAGGAAGTGAAAGTGGACTTTTCTTATAAGAAAAAGGAAAAAGTTTATTTTTCCTCCCTCATCTCTTGCCCTTGGTTGAATCACATCCCTCAACCGAAAAACCGGATATAACGTCTTCCCCGACTTCAAAAACCGGTGCAAATAGAGTCCCTCGGTAGTTTTAATAGCGGTTTCATCTTACGTGGCACTTACGTGGCGGGTTAACTTGATCTTCATCTCATGTGGCTTCGACGTGGCGCTTACATGGCACTAAAATAAAAACAAACATAAATGAGACTCGCATGTCAGTGAGTAAAACAATAAAAATAAACATCGGGCCCACATGTCAGTTACTCTTTCTCTCTCTTCGCTTCTTCTCCACTTCTTAGCCACATGAATCCGCGAGTGACAGGGGATAGATGCCGGAGAGGGAGCGCGGGGCGGCGATCGGCGGTGGATGGCGGTGGGATAGAGCACGGGGGCCACGCCCATGCCCAGCCCATGCGGTCCACGGGGACATCGGGGTAGGGGCAAGGGGTGGGACCTACATGCCAACGCCTCCCCGTCCCGGCCAGTCTCCGCCGTCGATGGCTTCATGCCGTCACCGGCGACAAGGGCGACGCCACCTACTCCAACTTTCCCCCCTCGGCACGTCGGCGCCTCCTCCTCCTCGTCCTCCACCACGGTCGCCGGTGTCATGGGCTCCTCTTCCGCACCGGTACAGGATTGTGCTAGAGATGAGGGGCCAGTAGGACCAACGAATTGTGCCGGAGATGAGGGGCGAGGGGCGAGCACTGAGGGGACGAGGAGGATGAGGGAAAGAAAGGGCTCCTGCTGGAGTGGCTCAACGTCACGACGGACGATGCCAAGACGGTGTTGGCCGCCATCGCCATCTCGCTCGCCTTCCACTGCTTCGTCGCCGAGCCGCGGTTCATCCCCTCGCTCTCCATGTTCCCCACCTTCCCGGCACCGACTCTCTCACCGCCGCACCCTCCTCCTTGGCTCACCTTCGCCTCTCCAGTGTGGGCCATCGCGGGCACGGCGCCGCTGCCCGCCACGCCGTTAGCGCAGCAGCAGGGCAAGGAGTAGCCACAACAGCTTGTTGATGAGAAAACACGGTGGCCTGAGAGTTCTGCTTATCTCCAGTGCAAGTCTAAATCTTGCTTTTGGATTCAGCGTGTGCCAGTTGGTTTGATCCTGCAACTAACAAAATATACAAGAAAATAATGTTAGTAAACGATAGCCGATCGGCTGGTGGGCCGATGACATATCGTAGAAACCTAGCCGATGCACACAAGTTGAATCGGCTATAAGGTACATGATGCTACTCATAAACTAGATTTAGGTTAAATATAATCATAAATAACTTTTCCTTAAAAAATGAATCATCTAGGTCGAACCTAATCGATGCAGCATGAGATTGATATCTTTTAGAGTCAATTGTCATACAATTATGTACCCCAAATAACTAGTCGATGGATAGATGTTGTAGATTAGACCCAAAACAATCATGATCGACAATAGAGATAAACAACAGGTAATTACTCATTTGTTCTTTCTCTTAGATGTAAGCAATTACAATAGATCGGACTCAACCGAGATAGTATTAATTGCTTATAACCAAGATCAGATAAATCAATAATTACATGAGCTTGTATCATAGCTGATGAGATGTTTTAGGATAATTTAGGTAATATATCGGCTAGAGCTCCGATACAACCTTACAAGAGAATATCAATTTTGATCAAATATACTAAACAAGTTTTAATCTCGACGGATCAGACCTAACCGATAGCAGCGTGAGTTTTAAAACAAGCTTAATATATTTAAAGGATTGATATACTTGTATAAGATGATAGATATAACACATCAAGCAAATTAAAGCATGTAAACTTAAAAGTAAAACAGTTATACCAAATAAGATCGGCTGAAACCCCGATTCTACCCTTATTAACAATCAATGAGCAGGTTAGCTTTTATGATTCTAAACATGAATTAGTAGGTCAAACCCAATTGATACAACACTAAGTATGAAAAGAAGCATAAAGTCTAACAATCAAGCCTTTGATTGATTTTCAGGATAGTGGATATCTTAGCTAATCAAAACCGATGAAACGATTTAGCCAATACCGGCAACACCTTAAAAAGAGTTTGGCCAATACAAGTAAATTGAGCTATTGAGTTAGATTAGTTAAGATATACAATAACCAGCAGCTGCATAAGATAGATTAGAACATCTAAAACGATGCCTTAATCCGCTGATACAAACCGTTGTGACAAGTCATATCTCTTGCTGGAGATCGAAGCCGATGCATCCCAACTTGAAAGAAGAACTCGTCGAAAAGTAAAAGTAAAAGGGTGGCGATGCGTCGAGAGTGTGTATTGAACTGTTGTTATTTTCTTACAAGACCCTGTGCATATATTTATACCCCAACATTGTTGACGAAAAATCTGTGCTCGGCCGATGATGTCAGATCTGTGTTAGTGCGAACTAAGTCGACGAACGCACGAAGGCCTGGGAGATTTGCTTAGCTTCAGTGCAGGTCCTAAAATTGATGAGATGCGGGCGTGCCAGCAGTTTGATTCTGCAACTGACAAGATATATAAACAACAGATCAAAGAGCCGATCGGCTGACAAGCTGATGGAGTAATTCCAGCCGATGTCGATAGGGTTTTGAACAATTGGCTATATATCTAATATAGATTCTGACACTTGATGTAAATAACGATATAAAGACAATCAACTGATGATAATGCAATAAAATAATAATTTAATCCAATAGAAACCAATTGACTAATAGTGATATGATAGAATAAGCTCGGATCCGAAGGTTAAAGCATACATCGGTTGGAGGTCCGATGTCATTAAATCCAAACGATTAGATAATTAATTAAATATTTGTTGTCATCGGCTAAATTCAACTTGTATGTAATCTTTGTTAGTCAATGCAACGTCCAAATAACTCATCGGCTGAAACCCCAATGAAACCCTTATTGGCGATCAAAAAACAAGCTAGAGATTATGATTCTAAGCAGGACTAGGGCTGATGCAGAGCAAAATATGAAAAGAAACATAATATCTAGACAATCAAGCTTTCGACTGATTTTCAGGGTGGTAGATACCTTAGTTAATCTAGATCGACAAAACAATTTAGTCGATACCGGCAAAACCCTAGAAAAGATCTGACCAATACAAATAAATTGAATAATTGACTTAGATTAATTAAGATATATGATAAATACGTAGACAAATATATCAACCAAACCAGAGCGATCCAAGAGGTCGAAACGATGCAGCCTTAAATAACACCAATGTAGCCGATACAATTGCCAGGGCCGGCAGAATGTAGGATTTACCGTTTCGCCGGAGATCGAAAGCCGATGCAGCCCCGCGTCAGGTGCCAAGTTCCGCCGGTTGATAAATAAAAACCTCGAAAAAAAGGTTGGTGATGTGTCGAGAGTAGTTCTATTGATCGAAAGATATGTTACATAGACCCCGGGTGCACATATTTATACCCATGGGTAGATACTAGTTCTTATTGGACAAGATACAAACTTTCCTAAAGGTAAAGTAAAAGATACAAGTCCTATTTGGACTCTAAACAATCTTTCCTAAAAGTAAAAGAAAACTAACTGACTCTGCCTAATTAATAGATAACTTGTCATATGCTGCATCCTCCTTGAACTCGGTCTCTTCTGGATAAACTTTCTTTAATTGATTAATTTTCCTTAACCGAATCCATCAAGAATCCAATTGCTGGCGACTGATAATTCTCATCGGCCGATTTCAGGACTTTGAAGCCGATACTGACTCTAGGCCGATGATGACTTCAGGGCTTACCAAATTTTGGCGTTAACAAACATACAAACCTTGTCCATACCGGACACGACTTAAACTTGCCTAATTACGAAATAAACAAACAAGTCCCTAGGTGAACTCTTACCACAAATTCCTTTAAAGGAAACCCATAACTTTTATTCCTAATTAATATATACAATTGTCTCTTCTGGATTGAATCTTTGTTTGGCAATATCTTCATATCTTCTCCCGAGTCCGATATGAACTCACATTACCTGTATCGGCTAACCGAGTCCGATTCTATATCGGCCGATACGGCTTTCAGCTGATGCGTTGTTGTGTTTTTGGAAACAACCCTATCTCCTCCAAATCTGCTTTGAATATATTTTCATCCTTTCGTTTCCTTGCCAAATTTTGTCGTTAATACAGCCGTAGGGCCCACTTCTGCGGTTACGGGACCATCCTCGAGCCGACTGACCTCGCGCACCTCGTCTACACATTCACGTTGTTGCGCTCCATCCCACCGCTGTCACCGCCATCCACCGCCGGTCGCCGCCTCGCGCTCCCTCGCCAGCATCTATCCCCTGTCACTCGTGGAGTAGAAGCAGAGACGTATGTGGCGAAGGAAAAGAGAAGAAGCAGAGAGAGAGAAAGGGTAACTGACATGTGGGCCCAATATTTATTTTTATTATTTTACTCACTGACATAGGATCCCATTTAGGTTTGTTTTTATTTTAGTGCCACGTAAGCGTTTGTTAACAGCAGATTTTCCCCTTTGAAGCTTGACTCAGGCCCAAACCGAGCCCGCTCTGCCTCCATCGGCTTCCTGCTTCCATCGGCCGATGGCCGCATTGAACCCACATCGGCCGATACAGTCCCTCTGCTGGCACTCCAACTGATCCAATGCACCGCTGAGTACGATACGGAACTTGGTCCAACTCCGGCTTGGCCCGATAGCACAACCGATCCGACTCTAATCGCTCCTTCTTCTCTGTGTCGGTTTTCTCTTTCCTCTCCGAGTAGATTACGAAAATCTGCTGTTAACAACGTCACGTCGATGTTACATGGAATGAAGACCAAGTCAACCTGCCACGTAAGTGCCATGTAGGATGAAACTGCTATTAAAAACCACTGAGGGATTCACTAGTTTTTGAAGTTGGGGAAGACGTTATACCTGGTTTTGCGGTTGAGAGATGCGATTCAACCAAGGGCAAGAGATCAAGGATGTAAAATAGACTTATTTCTAAATTTGTACCAAATTTGTTTTAGTACTGATCAGCCCAGTATTGCGGGGGATTTGTGGCTGACCAGGCCGATGGAGGATGGAACATCCAAGCGGCAAGCACCGGCACATCTGCACTGGGCCTCGCACTAGGCAAAGTATTGCAGCCCATTCACGCACGCTGGCAACTACTGTAGTGTTACGCTGACGGTGGGCCCCACTGGAAAGCCCAAGACCCCTCCCATCTCCAACCACCTCTCCGGTCGCCGTCAATCCTCCACGCTTTCATCCACACACCGCGCCGCCTTCCTCTCCTCGGCTCCTCCCAATGAGAGCCACAGCCGCAGCCGCCTTCTCACTCCTCACCTGCTCCCGTTTCCGGAGAGCCAGCCCGACCAGGCTCCCCTCCTCCTCCTCCTCCTCGCTCCGCCTCCCGCTCCGCCGCGGCCCGCCCGTCGCGATGGCCACGGCCGCCTCCTTCCGCCCGGAGGCCGCGCGGTCACCTACCGCCGTCCAGCCCCCGGCGCCGCCGCTCTCCAAGGTCATACCCGCTTTCCCTGGTTCGAGTGGAGTCCGGTGATTCTGAGTTGGTTTGTTTTGATGATCTGAGTTGTGTGGGATTCGATCTTCTGTGGGCGCGCAGTTCAAGGTGGCGCTGTGCCAGCTGTCGGTCACGGCGGACAAGGCTCGCAACATCGCGCGGGCGCGCGAGGCCATCGAGGCTGCCGCGGCGGGCGGCGCCAAGCTCGTGCTTCTCCCGGTGAGTGCTCAGTTTCTCATAACGACCTCTCGTTTTGTCTGCTCGTCCGATTTAGCTTGGAGGCGGAGAGGTGTGGAGGATTGAGTGTGATGGAGTCGTAGTTCTGCAAGAGTTCGCGGATAGGATGGTAGGATAACACGATCTATAGCACTAGCACTGTTATGCACGGTGGCCGAAGACACTATTAGGACCTGGGGCGATCGGGGTATTGCGTGTTTGACTCTGTCAGGCACATCTCACTTCACATCTTAGAACTATGAATGTGCCTCTTGGATTGTGTTTCCACATGATTTGGTGACCAGATGGAATAGTTTGTGCTGTTGCTTGATCGGGTTATCTCCTAGCTGTGACAATTTGGTCTTGCTCAGTTGCTCTTACGGGTGGACTGTGTATATTTCCAAGATAAATGCACCATAACCTGAATGCAGAGAATTCAGCTCCTTGAAACTGAATCAGGAGAAGATTAAAATTAGAACCAAACACATTGTCAGAACGAGTACAACATTAACACACAGTAAACTGTAGCGTGCATACATATAGTACAGCACTTTTGGTTTCTCTTTTTTCTGAAAATTTTTTGACTTGGACATAATATATTTTTACGCTACCTATACTACATGATTCAACATGTATCCACTTGTTCAAATCTATGATTTGAGTTGATAATGACTTGGCAAGGTCATGTTTAGGAATGCTATTTGTACAATTGTACTTATGCTTCTTGACAGTTCTTGTGTTTATTCTTTTAGGAGATATGGAATGGTCCATATTCAAATGATAGCTTTCCAGAATATGCCGAAGACATCGAAGCTGGCGGTGATGCAGCTCCTTCATTTTCAATGATGTCAGAGGTTGCTCGCAGCTTGCAAATTACTATTGTTGGTGGATCCATATCAGAACGTTCTGGTAACAAGTTGTACAATACATGCTGTGTCTTCGGTTCAGATGGTGAGCTTAAGGGCAAACATAGAAAGGTACATATAGAAACCCATGTTCATATATTATATTAATATATTTATATAGAGCACTCGATAATTCTGTCTTACTATTGTTGTGTCATGATTCTTGCGAGCTACACTATCATTTCCATATAGTTAGGCGTATTTTGAAGATGTTATTCACTTATTTGAATGATAAAATCAAAACCATTATCATTTCATATAGTAAGGCCAGATTCAAATATGAATTCAGATAGAGAAGATAGTGTTATTCGAATGGCAAAAAACAAAACCAATTTGGATCCAATAATGAGACCAACTTGCATCCCTAACCATCAGTAGCTCAATCATGAAAACTCCAGGTGTTACCATGATGAGCTTCTGATCACTATAACATGGTCGTTTTAAAATATTTGCAGATTGATCACTTCATCTTACTGTCACATTCTGATTTACTTCATTCTGCTTTATTTGTGGCGTCCTGTTTTTCTCATTCTGCATAATGTGCATGCTATAATACTGAAATCACATTAGTGCAGATCCATCTTTTTGACATTGACATTCCTGGAAAGATTACATTCAAGGAATCGAAGACTCTTACTGCTGGGCAGAATCTTACTGTGGTAGACACAGGTTTGTCTTATTAGTCTGGGGTAATGAAGAATGCTAGGATTAAGATGGTTCCTGAACCATAGGGTGCCTCTGTGCATCTCCAAATTTTGGTTTGGACAATCTTAGTCAATTTGAAGCTGTACCTTTAAATGTAGTCTTCTATTGTAGCTTGATTTTAAGAATCTCTTTTGGATGTGTTGTTTAAGATTTTGCTTCTGATTGTTCACCCCTTTGCTGTAGTGAAGCATATTTTGTTACACATACTTCTCACGGCCATGTAGTGCTATTATCTAAGCTTTATTTGCATGTTTCTTCTAATTAGCCAGTTACAACACTACTATTTCGTTTATGCTCTTATTCATTGTTGATTGTTTTCAGATGTAGGCCGGATTGGTATAGGTATTTGTTATGACATTCGTTTCCAGGAATTGGCAATGTTGTATGCTGCAAGAGGTAAAAAATTGCCATTCCTTTTCTGTACAGTTTCCATGTGAGTATTATTCTGTTTAGTGGTGTCATCTTCTTTTTTTAAGAAAAAAAAGAACTGGTTTCATACCTGCAAGATCTATAACATTTCTTTTTTTTTAGAACTGATCTATAGCATTGCACTGTATTAGGATCATGGCAACTAGTCAAGTACCGAACTATCGTGTACATGTAATGGATACATATCCAGGTTTCTAAAACTGCCAGTACAATATAATTGATTCCGTTATGCTTTCATACATTTTCCAATTCCTAGTTACTATTGGCATGTGTGAATGCATAAAACAAAGAGCTTGCTGTTGTTTGTTCTTCATGTGAAAAATGATGGAAGTGTAAAAATATACTAAAGCTCTTCTGTTCATTGCAGGTGCTCATTTGTTATGCTACCCCGGTGCATTTAACATGACTACAGGACCATTGCACTGGGAGTTGCTGCAAAGGGCAAGGTATTGCATTTTCTAGATCATTTGCACCTAAAAATATTACGATCATTCAACGAATAAATATAAACTTAAGGGACAAAATAAGAAACAATGAATTGGATGGTAATGAATTTCTAAAATAAACTCAAATGTAGTCGACAACTCAAGCTCTTCACCATATTTTCTCTAATAACAATAATGACGATTAGCATGAGTAGTAATCTTTCCTTCTTGTTTCACTGTACTTCATTCCTATTTTTTGCATCTGTACTGATGATAGTATCATCTCCTTGCCAGGGCTGCAGACAATCAGGTATTCCGCACACTAGTCTGTTGGATTTTATGTTTTACAGAAACTCGTTATTCATGTTGCCAATTTAGTGGTTTCAAATAGTAACCGGACATTTTGTTATCAGCTGTTTGTGGCAACCTGTGCGCCAGCTCGAGACACCAGTGCAGGTTATATTGCTTGGGGGCATTCCACTCTTGTTGGACCTGTAAGTTGATTTGAGATTTTAGAATGCAATACCTTCTGTAACTTGTAGCTCTGTCTGGGACCTCCATCATGCTCCAGACTTAAAATTCAGCTCTAACACGAAATATTTATCTTACTGCTGTAGAAATCCTTGTACGTGGCCTTTGCCCTGTTGATTTTATATTCCTAATCTGAAAAAGTTCACACTAGCAAATATATGGTCATCTCATATGGAACTTTCGAATTTTATTTCTAGTTTGGGGAGGTGATTGCTACCGCTGAGCATGAGGAGACAACTATAATGGCAGAAATTGATTATTCATTGATTGATCAGAGGAGGTAAACAGAGCGGATATTTTTTTAGCCGGGTTACAGAGTGAATATTTTGCCTGTTTACACCACTGCATTTTCTTCTTGCTCTAACATACTGACCAAAATTATCTGCAGGCAATTTCTTCCTCTGCAATATCAACGCCGTGGAGATCTCTATCAGTTGGTAGATGTCCAGAGATCCGGCTCTGATGAGTAGCCAGCCTGGATGCATTGCGCCACTAGGCGTGATCCGTGAAGGTATTATTCGTCTGCGAGATGCATGTGCCCACCCTTATCAGCAGCAGTTCATTCAGGAACATTGACTTCGTGTATGAAATTAGAAGACGAATAAGAGGTGACCTCTAACTTGTACCTCGCCAAATTGATTTCTAAACATTATCATGGTAATAACTTGTACCTCGCCAAATTGATCTCTAAACATTATCATGGTAATAATAAAAAGTCGAAAATAAATGCTCTGCTCTGCTGTCCAAATTATCTATGTTCTGCTGCCATGGTTCATGTAGAATTTCTTCTTCTGATCTGTTTTCAGGTTACACCCGACATAAAGGGCGAGAAACAATACGTAGCCAAAGAAAAAAAAACGTAGCGTTCCCTTTCTTCCTGTTACCCGTGGCATGTCATCAGTAACCACTCCATAAATGAGTATGCTGGGCAGTGCAACCTGCGAACTGTGAGAACCATAAATGGCGGGGCAGGTGCCCTGGCCTGGCCACGACGCTGCAGCCTCCACTGGCGCTGCACAGCAGGAGGAGCAGGGTTTCTGGAGGCAGCACTGGTCGTGCAGGTGCTAGCTAAACGCAGAGCTCACGAGCCAAGAGCCAGCCTTTCTTCTGCCCTGAGCTGTGAGCCCATTTACACCTATAGTGAGGCGGGTTCGGGTTCAAATCAGTTCTCTTCAATGCGGCCGTGGAGCACGTTTTCAAGCCCAGACGCCAATAAGGTTTTTCAATAACCGATCATTCTTTTAGATATGGACAATGGTCGGCGGGGCAATCAATAGTGAAGACTGCGGCGGTGAAGCCCGTGCAGCTGCCCGGTCTTTCATAGAGGTGGCTCCGTTACTACTAATAGATTGGAGTAAGAAAGAAAAAAAATAATCCTAAGTAGCACATCACACAAGGTTGTTAAAATTATAACCATGAATTGGAATCAGAAGTGTTAAGTAGGATCATAATCATATAATCGTATACCGTAAAATAGTATATCCTATCTATATAATCGTAGAATCAGGCATCTTAATTAGAAACGCAATGTTGTAAAATCATATGACAATCGAAGTTTTAACAACCTTGACTATACAACACGGCAATGATGAGGGTCCCTAATGGATAGACAGCTCCACGAATAATTCTACCCGACATGGTGAGTGACCTCATCGTGTCTTGCCTCTCCATGTTAGAGCCGTCGCTCAAGCTTGGGAATTCAAGTGGCCTCACAAGGCTACTCGTGTCTTGCGGAGGGCATAGGTGCCTCGGCATAGCAAGGCCACTTGGACATGAAACCGTAGTATGCACGGTGCGTTGGATGAGGTCGTCATCCTGTGTGCCCCCTCCTCTACATCGGAGCGGTGGCCGTGAGATCCGGAAAAAACGCGACGGGAGTGGTCGAATAGAAAAGGACCTACAATGCTGGACAGAGTGGGAGCTTGAGCAAATACGACGAGCTTGTTCCTAACTCGCACTGCCACATACCTCGTCAACCCAAACCATCATTGCTTGATCTGTTTTGGGCTTTGGATGCAACGACAACAAAGATGACAAATTGAGCACATATCTTCCTCACCATTGTCCTGCTCGTCCACCTCACCGCTCCGCTCATGCATGCCGCTATGGCTAGGGCCTTCTACCTCCTATTTTTTTAGTGGACCTTCTACCTCCTCCTTGACTACAATGGGAGCACCCTTAATTATCGCCTTTCTCTATTGAGCTTTCAGCTCGACACCCTCATCGTCTGTCTCAAGATAGATGAGTTGTCCTCTGCTGAGCTGTCAGCTCGACATCCTCATTGCCTGTCTCGAGATAGATGAGTTGCTGGTACTTGGTAGTGAGGAGCAGATGAAAAGAGGAGTTGTCAGTGGTAGGGAAGTTGTGTTGATATACTTCTTGAGGAGATGGAAAAGATGAGTGAATTTATATAATTATTTATTTATAATGTCTTTGTTGAAGCTACCACTCGAAACAATTTGAATTTGTGGGAGACAATTTTTTGAACATGTGGCATCAGTCTATTTGACACCTCAAGGACACTCTTATGCGAATGCCCTATTGCCCTTTGAATCGCTCTTGTTTACACGTCTGGGCCGGCCTGTGGCTTGGCTCCTCTTTGGCCTTCTCCATCAATGGATGCCCAAACATTCATTCCTCCCTCGTGAATCAATAACACGACCGACACCCCCCCCCCCCCCCCCCCCCCCAGCCGCAGATCTCACGCAGTATCCGTTGGCTTGCCCTACTCCTACTTCTGCCAGCCGGCTCTCTGCCACTTTGTCCCGCCCTGCTCCCGGCGATGAGGCAGCGTATCTCTCGCCGAATGCCATGTCAACCTGCCGTTTGCTGGCAATTCTCTTACATTGTGTAGGTCACGTTACGTACTCCCTAGTGTGCTTCCATCATTGGATCGGCACGTCGTACTCCGCTGCTGTTCTGACGTCGCCCAAGATTGTCAGAAACTTCGGCTGACCAGTGGCCACCATCACCGCCCGCACCGGAGGAAGGGATACGTGCACATGTCAGCAGCGGCTGGATTTTTTCCGGTGCACGCGCGCGGTTAAAGCGAGAGGGGCCCAACGGCACAGCGCGTCCGCCGTTTTTTCTGGCGCTCTCGCCGGCTCGCACCTTCCAAGAAGAATAAAGCGGACAGGGCAGAGAGAGAGGCGGGGCGATGGGGGAATCGAACCGGATCCGATCCGATCGGCCCGATCCCACCACGAGCCAGAACCAGAGGCCGCCCGAGCCCGACTCGACGACGACTCGCGCGTGCGTGGGCGCCGCTTTGGATGAAAGCGAAAGTTGCCGGGAGGAGAGGGAGAGCTTCGGCCTCACGCTGTCACGCCTGGCTTCTCCCTGGGATCGGTGCCCCTTTGATCGTCCGTGGGCGTGGAGGACCTGACCGCCCTGTGGCTTGATGGTCTTTTGCCACTGTACCTTTTGACCTCCGCTTCTCAAGATTTGGTGGTTTGTTGTATCCCAGCACTGCGAGCTGTGTTCACAACGGAATTGACGTTCTCTCACCAATTGCTTCTGATGACTAATTTTAAATCGCGTTTCCGCTCTCTTTCTTTTCAATGTTGCTACTACTCCTACTACTTGCTTGGTATAGATGTTAGCACAGTGGCACATGCTGGTATATTTGGTGCTGAGTACTCCATATTAATGGAAAATTGTCCAGATCCTGCTACCATATTTGACAAGAATGTGGCAGGGCGTGCAATTGTCAAACGGTGCATGTGCATACGTGACGTCAAAACTTGCACCCATGTAAGCTGTGTATGCACATGCATCCGGGATTCTCATGTAATTTAATTTTTACACGGGTGCATAGATTTGCTTGGGAATTAGTTTTGAAACTGATGATGCGACAGTCGGATTATGATCTTGTTGTTTGTATTTGTTTGATTTTTTAGAAGGAAAATTAGTTTTGAAATTGTTGATGCGACAGTTGGATTATGATTTTGTTGGTTGTATTTGATTTTTGAGAAAGCAAAGCATGTGGGGGTGAGTTGGTGCAAAATGCTTGCCCACGTAAAGGCTACTCCATAATGTTTATAATTTTTATACGGGTGCATATAGTAACATTAATATCATATTTAGGCATCTTAGGTCTGTAGGCTTGTAGCTCTATATGCTGTCTAGATGCTACCTACCTCACGCGCACGTACAACCACACTAGCAATTACTACTACAAAACAGAAATTATATAAGCTGTTGCTCCAATACCATTTTATAATTGAGGATTAAGGAAAGGGCAAACAGTAGCCAAGTATGTCAGCCTTCCACTTTTGAACAAACCACCCTTTCGCATCAATAACATGGCTACTGAAAAGTTATCATAGGACTGATTAATTATGCTTAATCAGTGGTTGAGAAACTAACTATAAGGGTCAACTGCTAATGGGCAAGTAAAACCTCTCTTTTAGTTAATTATTTAATGACTAAAACCATGGTACACCAGACTTGCCTGAAGACAAAACAAAAGACATGTCTTCAGAATTTCATAAGCTAACATAGAGCAGAGCTACACGTTCTAAAAATTTCTTACAAAATTCATACTAACAAAGTTCTCAATCGTTTGATTTGAATTAACTCGAAGTTGAAGAAAATCAAGATTGAATCGTAATTTGGCACATTAGCGTCTGTAAAAAGTTTGTAACAAATGTTTTGTACGTATAGCTTTTTCTGCTAACAAATAAACTTAATGTCCCATTTTAAATGATGGTACTCTTGTTCTACAAAATAATGCACTCCTGAATCAAAGCCTAAACTTCTTTTGAGATATAGCCTATGATTAGTAGCACACTATTATCTCAGGTAAGGCTAATATTTCTGCCTTCCTTTTCTTTCATGTGCAAGGGGACCCAAGTTGCTTTTGTCAACAGCCTTGAAGATCTTTGTCCCTCTATATTCATAGCTTGACAAGCCTGCATATATAGCTAAGGTACTGGTGACCATTTTGAGAGAGACTAGCTAGAGTAGAGAGCCTACAATATGGCTACAGTACAGAATTGCAAGCCAATGTGCGCTGGAATTTCCTCATCTTTTGTTGGTGCTTATCAGCCTAGCTATTGGCTATTGTTGGTTCAGTGGTCCACAGGCCAATCTAGGCCACTGGTTGGTTAAGTCCTAATTAACTTGGCATCAGTTATGATCTATGCATATGCACTGCCAAAGGCCAAAGCTCCAACTGCTCTGTCTGGGGATCACAACATCAACTGCTTTGTGTCGTCGTGTGCCCATGCTTGATTTATGTCGTTTGTGTGCCCTCAATTATCAGATGATTTAGACACGCCCATCTCATGTCCAGTGGCATCATCTGAAGGACCAATTAAGTTGGCAAGATGAACAATTCGGATGCCATTTTGCTCTCTGGATTTGTAACGATCTACTACTAGCAAACAGCCAAGACGACTCTTCTTCATCTGATCATTAGATAGCTTCTTGATGCTGCTGTTGCGTGGTGGTCCTTTCTTCAAGTGATGGTTCATTGCATGTGTCTTCTACCACTAACGATTTTTAGGTGCGTCCTAATCTTATTGATGAGGTACATTTCTTCAGAGAGAGGGAGGGGTCCGGGCTTGATTAGGATTTGTGGTCCAAAAATGTGTTTCGTTTTGATTTATCCATCTGAAATGATTTTGTCCGAGACGCATCTGCTACAATTTTGTCATTCTTTGCCTCACGCAAGTTGGCTCTCCTGACAAGTGACAATTTTACTTTCTGAAAATCAAAGGAGCAAAGTTTCTGAAGATTACAGGTATCCACATGCAGCAATCTACACATCAGATTCTCTCTTCTGCCTCGATGAGAGAAAAGAAACGGAGCATGAAAAGCATAAACAGAGTAATATATGAGCAATGGTAGTACTGATGTACTGGTATTTTTCATTTCCTAGTGTCAAGCCATGCTCCAAAAGTATTGGAATCGATTGATGGAACGATATGATCGAGACTTAAAAAACGAAACTGATTCTAATGAGACGGCTTACGATTGACACCGTTGCAAGAGGCTTTAACTCTCCTCTTTTGGACTGATGACGGCTTGCTAATAAAGCTCTGGGAAAAAGTGAAAGAAATTTGCAGAGAAAAATATTGCAGGAATGAAGCACGCATTTTGCTTTCCACTATCCAGATTAGTTCATAGAAAAGCCCAGGATAAAAAGTAAGATTTTGTGCATAATTTTAAAGGATACACATGATCCATGGCTGCGACATCACACCACGCTTCTTGGTGAGGGACCCAAAAGAAGGCAAGAGATTTTGATTGCATTTTAAGTTATTGCATGAATCACATCATTCTACTCGAGCAATAACCATGTCTTTTAACTCATTTATGCAGTACTTTTTTCTGCATTTGCTACATAATTAAGATCATGCAGCAGTGGCCAGTAATGGTGAAAAAAATCCATGTACGTGCCAATTAACAGTACAAAAATAAATGGTGGTACAAACGGTACAAACATAGGAAGGACAGTGATGCTACCTGATTGAGAAGCAACACTACAAAAAAAACATATATAAGGTGGCATGCATCTATCGAAGGAACACGGATAGGATGATGAGCTAGGACTAGTATAGTGAAGACACGAACGAATAAATGGTTCCAGGCAAAACATTGAACTACACAAAAGAACCTGCACAATGAGCAGTCAGAGAAGAAAGGTGCATATGATCTTCCCCTGTAGCCGAAATAATTGACTCTCATGTTGATTATGATCAACCGGCCGATGAATTTGGGGTTTTCTAGCTGCCAAAATGTTCTCCATGAATAATTTAAGTGCCAGAATGATCTAAAACCTGATCTCTGTATCAGGCAAGTGCCACCTCACTGAACAAGTTCAGTACTCGCTTCCATGCCAAGTCATGGACTTGCCAAATTAGCACATTTCTGGGGGAATGTTGTACGGTTTAACCGGGATAGAGGCCTTGTTTCCTGGATTAATTGGCATGTGAAACTTACTGCCCAAAAGATTATCACAAGCTAGATAGTATAGATGAGCTGATTGATACGACTCGCCAATGGAACAAATAATCAATCCCTAATCCTTGTTAGATAATCCCAAACCCCTTGTTAGAACCACACAGCTGATGCTGACAGTTTTTTTAGATGCCATTCGCAAGCTGCCGCATGCGGCAACCGGCAATAGAAATTTGTGAAGTGAACCCTGAAAATGATCGCGGTAATGATTAGTGGTTCGCATGTTGCAGCAGCAGACAGAGCGTGTGCATCCCGTCAAATCTCTCATCCTCTAGCCCATCCCTCTCCTACCGTGTCCAATCTGCCTTTGATCTGTTAATTTGCCTATGGATCGTATTCATGTTGCCATTAATTTTGTTGTTTTTACCGTGATATCTGCTGATAGTAGAAATGATGTAGTATAATACTCTGCATTGTAGATTGTACTAGCACACATGCTTGAGTAGAGGTAAGTATGTGGTTTAAAACTTTATGTTTGAAACAATGACATACCAGATGATGTACAAATGTGTAATTATTCTGAATCATTTTTTTATCCTTATCAATCTGAATCTTGATAGAAAGTATATGTAACAAGGCGAAGAGGTTAAACCGTCATCTTACTATTAGGTTGCACGGTGAGTTTCTTCGTAAGCACAAATTGTGTTGGCAGTGCGCTTGCAATCGATGAGATGGCAACGTCTTCTAGTCTTCAAATATCCAATTGATCCTTTCAATATCCATATCAATTGATTCCACGGTCGGATCGCTTTTTAATACTCCACGAAAAAATCGATTTCGATAACTATGACTCACTCTCTTGAGTGCACTGAATCTTCCAGAGAAGAAAAACTACTGTTGAACAGCTGCCACGTACTGCTTCGTAAAAAAAATCAATTCTAACTGATATAAACCTGAATATGTTTCTGAATATGTTTGTGTCCAGATTCATAGTCAAAATTAAATTTTTAATGAAAGGTTCATAGTTAGAATTAGATTTTTAATGGGATGAAAGGTACTATTAACAAAGCCTGTAAAATGTTTGAGATTTACAGGTAAGCGATGGAAAAAAGTGAACATACACATGTTTCCATTAGGTTTTAGATCCATGAAGTTAACCCACAAGTCAAGGATAAACACAGTAGTATTTTGACAATTTTTGCCAGTTAACTGCGCATTTGCTTCAGTACCCGGTAAAAGAAAAGGCACAGCATGAAGACCTAAGTACCTAACCATGTTACTACTACTGAATTAGTATCACGGTTAAAAACTACTACTACACATCTAAGAACACATTGGACATATATCACGTCCAAAGAGACAGGAAATCTCTAAAGAAAACACCAGAGATCAAAAAAGAAAGGGAAGAACACTTATCCCAAACTAATTGCATTTTAACATTTACTACACCGCCATTTTACAGTTACCCCTCCCGGCCGGTTGATTCCAACCAAAATATTCAGACAACTCTAGCGCTCCGTCCATGGCCATACCCATGGCCAATGGCGCGGTTCAGCGCCACTCTGGTCGTCTCGTACACCGGCAGCTCATCCCGGTACGCGGCGCCGGCGGGAGCAATGGCGGCGAAGTTCTCGAGCTCGAACAGGTCGGAGCTCGCGTCGCTGCTCTCGTCGTCGTCGTCATCGTCCTCGTCGCTCTCCATTTCCATCCGCTGGAGCAGCATCTGCTGCACCGCCTCCACGGGCACCCTGCGGCGGTCCACCACCGTCGACGACGCCAGGGACTCGGTGTCGCTGTCCAAGAACCGCACGGTCCGCTTCGCCTGCCCTCGCGTCGACGGCGTCTTGCTCAGGCAGGAGCGGGAGTAGGACGACGCCGTCGAGCACCCGGACTCTGCCCCGGCCGTCGCCGAGGGCGGCGTGGCCGGCGCGCGCTTGCCGGCGAAGATGGAGTTGAGGAAGCCCGCGAGCCGCGCGCCGGGGGAAGCCGGCTTGCGGAGGTCCCTGAGCTTGGCGCGTATGGAGACCCCGGGCTTCTTGGCCTTCTTCTCCGGCGAGGGCGCCGGCGCCCCACCCGGGACAGTCGTGCGGATGGGGCGGAGGCGTCGGTGGTGCGACGACTCCGCCTCGGACGACGAGAACCCACCATAGCTAGAACACTCCGACGAGCTCGACGTCGTGGCGTGCGGACCCGGGGCGCGCGCCCGGTAACTCCCCGCCAGCGACGGCTTGTAGTAGTACCCATAGTGCAGGGCCGCCTCGTGCTGCTTCTTGGCCGCCGCCGCAGCCGCAGCCACCGCCTCCACCCCGGTGGCGCCGCCGCCGTGACCCGGCTCGTCCATCGACTTGTATATCGCGTCGAGCAGCGTCGACGAGAAGGACGGCTGGTCGGCGCCGTACCGCCTCGCAGAACCAGCCGTCCCCTTGGGCGCCGCCCACCTCTCCATTGAACAACGCCAAGAAGAGAGCAGCAACCAATGCCTCTGTGAAATGACAGTGCTCTGCTAGTCTGCTGCTGAGCCGGTGGCCGTGGAGCAGACAAGGAGAGAAGAGGCTTGGTACGCGGTGAGATGGTGGTACGTGTTGGGGAAAGGTGGGAGGAGAGAAGGGTGAGGGGGGAAGATATAGGGTGGGAAGGGAAGGCAGCTCGGGGTGGTGGTGGTGGAAACGGGGGTGGCGCCCGGCTAATTCGGTTTGGGCGTGCGGCTGACGGTGATGGGGCCATCCCGTCTCTCTCCCTGTCTCTCCTCCTTTCTCGTCCCCTCACCGCCGGTGAACTTATTCATCTCTTCACAATTGACACTGCCACGACCTCGCCTAATCAGTTGCTAATTTCAGCCTTTTTTTTTTTCCAGACCAAGGTGAATGGGAATGTGTCGTCCTATACCATACATTACGAGGGTGCAGACAGGGTTTATAAAATCGTACAATTATTACGTGATTATTACTGTTATCACATGTGGTAACATTATCAGTTTTTAAAATTATGATATACCTTACGATAACTATACAGTTATCATGATAATCAAATCGTGAAGTAACGATAACCTCATTTAAAAATGGTTTGATGACACTGAGTGCAGACGTCCTTCTGTTCCGCCCATCAAGATCGAAGGGTACGCAAACGCAACTATACTACCGCGCGCTGCTGCTGCTCCATGTAGAGTACGACGTCGCAAGATTTAACTCTGGCGATCGAGACGCATGTAGTACTGTCGCCTCTGCCTCTGTCCCTCACCCACCCAAAACGTGAGCACGCATGCATTGCAGCAGCTGCAATAACTTCTGGGAGTAGTAGTACTAGTGCTAATTATAGCGCAGTAATCAAGTGCGAGTATTCCGTTTCGTTTCGTACCTTTTTGTGCTTCATTCTGCACCCACACAACGTATTGCGTCGTTTTGCAGCAGTGACGGTGATGGGAGTTCACCGCTCTGATCCACAGACACCGACCTGCTGCTATGGGCCTCTATATGGCACAGAAAACGGATGGACGTGGCGAACGGTGCAATGAGCCGATCTCGAGCCACTTCGTGCTCCATCGACGAATTAAAAAAGGGGAAAAGAAAACACTAAGCTCCATTGCTAGTTGCTACTACTGGTAATGAAGAGATAAACAAACATAAACAGTGGGAGAATGTAGCCAGCCTGCAGGGGCCGCGGCCGGTGCAGCGTTTCGCTGCGAAAAGCTGCTTGCTTGCTAAATACTTGCTACTAGTACTGCACTGCCTATGCATCTATCTGTACGTGGAACCGCGCTTAATCTAATCGCCTCCGAAGGCACTGCACCGTACGTACTAGCTCGCTACTAGTAATTAAAAGGGAGTGCATGCAAGCTGCAAAGCATGAGATTCCCGTCCATCCTTATAATCAATTTTAATCTTTACCACGGATTATACATATCTTTGTGCTGTGTAGGACATACATTGCTGGCCCCGTAGTATTACGCGCACGGCTGAGCTGAGCTGTGTTATACTGTTGTCCTATCTCGCCAGCTTGTCACTATTACTCCTCTCCCATTTAACCAGTTCATAGCGTGTGGCCGCCTAGGCGCCTAGCTAGATCAACGAAAGAGATTTTGATTGCACGTGACCGGGAGAATGTTTTCTGGCATGTTCTCGCTGTTCATCTACATGTGTTGTTTTCATATTTAGTGATTGATTGCCAGTTTTTGTTGGTGTGTTTCGTGTGGGGTTACGTACGTCTTTGAAGGCGATGCATCTCTGTTAATTTGGACGAACGATTCACTTATCGCGTGATTAGCGGGCACAGCCGCATCGGCGACAGCAACCCGTCCCTGAAACAAAATTAACACGTTCACGCGGGGGTTGAGTGCGATGGCACCGTGCGTGCGTGCTACGGTGGAAGCACGCACGCACGACAACGCCGCCGCCGTAACGATATTGTAAGACCGAGACCCTACTTTAGTTTGTCAAAAAAAAGTGCGGAATTTTATCCCAAGATCATCTGCCTGCGTCGACTTGGGCTATCTGACTATATCTCACAGTGCGTGCACGCGTACACTTGTGTCAATATGACAATGTGAGCATGGCCACCGGTCGCTGGGGACAGCGACGAGAATAGACCAGACGGCGAGGCTGCCTCCGCAGCACAGCCGCCGTCCTTTTCAGGCACAGGGCGCCCGGGCTCCTAACGCGGCGGCAGCACAGCATGTACAGCAATGACAAGCACACCGAGCTGTGCTTGCCCCGTATGTGTCGCGCGACAAGCTAGACCCGTTCCATCCATCGCCATGGCAGGATGTTGGTTGGGCTGACAAAATCCGGGCGATTGATAGGGGTCCTGCTCATCCCCTGCTTCTCGCCTTCCCTAGCGGAAGTGATGGCCAACGGTGGCGAGGTCACCACTCACCACCACCGGCCGGGTTCGGTTGGGCTATCTATCCATCACCTTTGTTGATGAGTTGATGTGTTCCGGCTTGGCACTTTGGCAATGTAAGTGGTCTACTTCGCCACACGTAGGAGTGGTGCTCTGATGTACCGCTGGTTCAGATTCAGTGTAGTGGGAAACGCTGGGATTGTTGGTGTGTGCCGGGGTGAATGGGTGATTGGACGTGATGGTCCGACTCGAGAGAGGGGGCGCTATGATGTTCTCGTAGGATTTTGGTCTTATGGACTGTTATGTTGGATGTGATGCATGGTGCTTAACGGGCGCGCATGTGTCGACTCTTTATTGGCGATCGTCTGGGCTCAGAGCTCAGAAAGTGGATGCTCTGCTCTACTACTACCCTGGCTCGCTGTTCTTTTGCTCGATTTGCAGTGTCGCACCAGTGCACGGCTTTTCATACTGCGACTTCTCTCTTTTTGTTCTTTCATGAACAAATAAATTAAGAAAGAGAAAAACCCACATTTTGTTCGTATGCTGTTTCTGTTTGGTTCTTGATGGAATGATGGCTATTAATACTGCCAAACCAATGTGATGGCAGCAGCTTGGACAGACGCTAGAGCAGACAGAACACACAGTACAAAAACCACTCCCGTAGATTCTAAAGGTCGAGAGGCCTGAACAGTCGAAAACCCTGTGAGTAACCAACCTATCTACGAGCAACCTTAATAAAGTGGGACATGCTGATTAAGCGAGATGTTAGTGGCATGCAGGAGTACAGGGTCGGGGCCGGGGGGGTCCGTCCATCTCTCGGCCAAAGCAAAAGCGGCTGCTGCGACGTCACGTTCTGCCGCCGCGCGCGGCAACCGCACGTTGCCGCAAGGCCCCAAGGGATCGATCTCGTTCGCTCCATCCACTGATCATCCACCCATTGATCCATCGATCGATCGATCGCGCGCGCGAGTCCGACAGCCAGAGCCCGGCCGCGCGCCCTTCCGAGGCAGCCTTTGCCTCCACCCGCGGTCGGCCGCGGCGCGGACACGTTTACAGCGCACGCACGCGCTGCGACACACGACCGTGCAGCGCTGCAGGCGGCATCTCCGTGCCTGCCTCCTCCTCCCGCTGGCAACCTGGCGTCGCACGTATGGGTGCGTGCAGGATCGCGGGTCGTACCACGTACCACGTTGTCTCCGCTTTTTCTCTATCCGATCTAGCGTCTGCACGCGACTTTCACGTATGGCTGTTTGCGGGTTTATTATTATATTTATTATGTGTGCAACAATATAAGAGTAGGACTCACGTACTAGTGATTATAATGTTAATAAATTATTATGATAAAGAATACTCATCTGGTGCTTGCTTGTTAGCCTCGCTGGCTCGGAAGATTTATTACTGATAACAGATTAATTAACGAAGGCGTTAGGGATCGGAGGACGCACGCACGGATACACACATGTGGCTGTAGGAGTAATCTGCTAGCTCTGGGAGAATATGTGCACGTCCTTGTCGCCAGATTGATCCATCCACAGCTGATTAATCATACGACCTCAAGGTTTAATTCGCTTTTGTTTTTAGGGCTCTCTTTCGAGACCTTATAGGGTGGTCCGCCTATCGGTGCAGTGGCTCCCTTTGGATCGGTTGTTCGGGCACGTACTAAAAATTTTCGGTTGCTTTTGTCCAAAGTTGATCGAACTTACATGGTGGTTGGAACTTGGAAATCTTTGATCTGTGAAGATTGTCAGTAGGATTCTATCCTGGGGTTGTTGCTCAGTTTCAAACAACGAGTTGTTAGTTGTTACACATAGGCGGGTGGTTGAAAACTTACCCAGATTAATCTCTTCAATTAGCACTAGCTAGCTGCGACAAGCAAGAAAGCGTGCGTTGCGCATTGCAGTTTTCACTTTTCAGTGCCGATTCACCTGAAGGATCGATTTGTCATGTCTCCAGATACGATCAGATATTCCAATGCATCTCGGCACGTCAAGCAGATGGCCAGGTAGTAGTGCAGGTACTAGTGTGGCCGATAGCAACAAGCTAGTTCGATCGTGCAGTGGGGCGGCTAGAGAAGATTGCTCGATCGATCCATCGATCTTGTCGCGATCGCTTTGCTCCTAGTGGACACTTAGGGTTTGTTCGTTTCATTGAGATCTCAGCTCAACCCACTTGTTTTTCGCGCACACGCTTTTCAAACTGCTAAACGGTGTGTTTTTGCAAAAAGTTTTCATATGAAAGTTGCTTTAAAAAATTATATTAATCTATTTTTTAAAAAAATTAGTAAATATTTAATTAATCATGTGCTAATAAGCCGTTTTGCGTGCTGGGAGAATGAGTTCCCAACTCACAGCAACAAACTCAGCCTAAGTTTGGCTATTTTCTTGTCGCCGATCAGCTTAGGATGGACGACTTGCGGACATGCAGTACGTACTCCACACCCTTTTTCTCTTGATTCGATGGATCATCACAAGGTTATTGTCACGCCTCAAATAAGCCTCGAGTAAAAATCAGAGTAAGACGACCAAAATTAACCTGTGAATTTGTAACAGCTTCAGGAAACAATGCCGATATAACAGGAAGATTGAATATCACAGCGACAGAGACCTCATTATTATGAGTAGAGATACAACTATCGTTAGAACCGCGGACAGACCTTGAGTTCACAACTGCATTACAAAAAGACGAGAGTAGAAACTAGCCCAAAGCCACAAGCATGACTTGGAAACTAAGCCGAAACCCTACTACAGCTCGAAGTCTACCTTGCTTCTAGAAGAACTTCTCATCAGCTGAATCCATCTCTTTTTCTTCGAGAACTAGGAGAGGGGGATATTTATATAGAGCAATGGTGAGTAAAAGAGTACTCAGCAAGTCAAAGAAATTAAGTGTTTAATATAAGCTTCAAAGGAAGGCTGGGTATTTTCTCATTCAGTTTTAGCTTAAAACTTTTAGAATCAACTGCGTGAGTGCTTCTCGATGGCGCGGATGATAGAGTGCGATTCATCCGGCCAGAGCTTGTGAAATGTATTCATTGATTGCATCTACTTGAGTGGCTCCCTACCAACAGATACAAAGACTTTCCAAGTTCGACGGTTCCCGATAGCCACAAGATGAGCACTAGAAAAGATTCTCCTTACACCAATAATAGTTCACAAAGCAGCAGTCAAGTAAAACTATGCTAAAGACTCGCCTCACATCCACCCATGACCGGGCATGACTATTCGAACAGTTAGTTAACCTCTGCAAAGGGGGTACACTTTACCCACATGACGTTACTAACCCGGGTCATCCAGCCCATGCAGCGTAGCCATGTCTGGTGACTTTAAGGTTTTCACGACAAGACATTTCGAAAACCGACTCAGGGTCATCTTATGCCAACAGGAAGAGTCCCATGGACCAACACCAGGTTAGGTCCCAGACCATTCTGTGCCAAAAAGCCCAAGGGTCCTCCTGGACACCACCTCGACGAATCCACTTGTCCCTTGGCATCAAGATTTTTCTGACCTAGCTAATTACTCAGCCAAGGGTGTCCCACTTTACCCATGTGGTCGTACTTATTATGTTTGGATGAAATTCCGAAGGAATCGATCCTTAAGGGCGAGAACGGAAAAACCATACCACCAGTACGTCTCTCACACCGCGAGTTTTGGAAACTCATTTTATTTTCAAGGCACCAACCCAGGCGTCGGGTTTTTCAAGAATTTTGTAAACCCAAGTTTTACCGAGTTGATCATTTTAAATTTTGAGGAGGGCCATCGGTACTCATGCCCGAGGACACGAATACCGAGGCCTAACATAACAAGCGACAAGGGAGTTGCGGGTAATCCAAATATCAAGAAAGTTAAATGCAACAATTATAGGTAACGCCTGCTAGCTATATTACAAGTCGCGGCCAAATAATTCGAGTGTAACCTAAAGATGCATATTTTGATAAATGAATTACTTAATTTTAAATTATGGGCTCAATTGAACAAAGGTGACTTGCCTTGCTCGAGATATTAAGATTCTTCATCATACTTCGCGCACTAGGACTCCTCGAGCTCCAAAGCTACACGCGGAACGAGACAACTCAACAAAATGACCAAAGAAAACATCCTATTTATGACCGCTAAGTGTGTCGTTGGATAGATCTCAACTTTCGAGGGATTTTGGAAGTTGAACGGAGTCAATCGGATGAACGGTTGAGGAGATATGAATTTCCTAAGATTAATTGATTTTTTGTCTAAACGGAAAAAAGATTTAAGAAAATCCTTGGAAAAGAAAAAATAAAGGAGGGACGTGATTAAGACTTCTCGGCCGAGCGCGAGGCGCGGCCTAGAACAAAGCGCGGGCATGACCAAGCGAAGCGGGCTGGCGCGCAGGAGAAATGACCCACGGCCGAGTGGGCGCGCGTGCGAGTGAGCGGGTAGGTGCGAAGCACGGCCCATGCGATCGAGGCGGCTGCAGGGACGAGAGGCCGAACGAGGAGGCGACCCACAGGGCGTGCGTGTGCAGCAAGCCGGTGGACGGTGGTCCACCGCACGGGATCCTGAGCAGGACCCACCTGTTGACGGCACGGTTTACGTGCACCATTGCACGCGGGACGTGGCGCTAGGGTTGGGTGAGCGCTGTCTACTCCGATGCAACGGTGTGGATTCGTGCGCGCCGGGCGCACGCGCAACCTCTCGGCTCTCCGTGGACCGCGCGCACGGGAGAAAGGGATCAACGACAACATGGTGTTGACGTGGCGGCCACATCGGATGGTGGGAGGTGGAAGACGACTGAGGATGGCATCCGACGGCATGCGACGACGACGTTCTTCGGGATTGCGCACGACGATTCCGGCGATGAGAAGCACTCCACGGCGACGGGCGGAATGAATGAAGAGGAGCCAACGGCTTGGATTCACCAGAGAACGGCGGATTGCGACGGTGGCAACTGCCAGCGGAATAAAGGGGAAAACCTCGCCGAAGCAGTAAAAGCTCGATTCGCCGGAATGGAAGCATTTATAAGGGTTTATGAAGCCAATCTTGTCGACGAGAGAGACGGTGAGGCGCTGGGACGCGACGGCGATGACGGGCAAGGCTCGTCATCAAGCGGCGGTGCGACGGCAAACTTCGGTGGGCGTCGGAGAGGCTATACGAGCGTCTACGCGCACGGGAAAGCGACAACGAGCTAGCTAGCGGTCTAGAGAGGGACGGAGCAAAGGGGAACAGAGGAGTGTACCGTGACGAGGAAGGGCGCTGTGAAGAACAGCCGATGGCGCAAAGCATGGTCATTTCGGCCTTGTTGGTCGAGGAAGGAGACGATAGGCCAAAGTCCTCGTCACGCATCCTCGCACGCACCGGCTCCTCTGGCGCGCTCAACGGACGACGGCAGTGAGACGATGGCGCGGCGGCGAGGAAAGATTTGCAGCGGTGGGTGAAGACTGAAAATAAGGGAGCGGGAAGGAAATTTATAGGCGTCGGGCGAGACTTGGAGGAGATGGGCACCCGAGAGGTAGCTGGCGCGGTCAAGGAGGTGAGGACGATGAGCTGGCAGCCAGCGTCAGCGGCACTCGGTCTCCGACGCATGGAGACAAAACGGCGGTAGAGAAAAAGAGAAAAAGGAAGAGGGAAATGGAGCTTGTCCCTTGCCACTTTGGGAGGAGGAGGAGGGATAGGGCGAGCTCGGCCTCTCGGCATTGGAAGCTAGTGGTGTAGAGGGCCGAACCCGAGTGATGATGCCGTCGATGACGGCTGTCGGTGACATGGGACCGGGGGTGTCGTGACTAGAGGCTTGAGCGGCCGCCGCCATCCACGTGGCCCGCCCCCCCGGGGGGTCGGGCCCGAGGGTGACGTGGCCGCTCCTCCCGTTGTCTCCCCGAGGGGTCGGGCCGTTCCCCTGTTGGCCCCGAGGGCTGGGACGCCCCGACCCCTTGCGATTTTGGCGCCGCGTGTGTGGGGTAGGTGAGCACAGTAGGGCTCACCTAAACGCATTTATGACGGGTCAGACGAGCGCACCACGCCGCATTTAATGCGGTGCAGCGCGTGCCTATCCGGTCCGTGACCGGTCGCTTCGCGTGGCCGGTCACAGACCGGTCAGATCGCGGGTTAGGTGGCGATGGGCGGTCTGCGGCACGCCTCGCCCCGTCCCGTCAGAAAGATGAGAGCCTCCTGGCTCTCGTCCATAGCCGGAGCCGGCGTGCCAACTCCTGGAGTTGGTACGTCAGACCCGGTCAGATCCATTCCAGACTTCGGCGCAAGCATGGGAAGGAAGTCGCTAGCCATTTAATGAAGGTTGAAACGGGCGTCCGCCGGGAGAGCTGGCTAACTGGGCAGGAGGCGTGCGCCGCGTCTGTCAGAGGTCACTTCCGGCAGTAGACTAGCCCTGATTGTAAAAAGAATGTTTTCCTTTCTTAGGCGACTGGTGGCCCATGTGGAAGCCCCTTACCATATAAAAGGAGGCCCAGGCCTAGGGAAGAAGGGATCGGATTCCGGCCAACACGTCTAGAGGCTGAATTCTCCCTTGTACTCTGGAACACTTTCAGATCCACCAGAACACAGGAGTAGGGTGTTACGCTGCCCAAGCGGCCCGAACCTGTCTACATCGCCCGTGTCTCTCTCTCTCTCGCTGACGTCCCTCAGATTCAGGGGCCAAGGGTTGCTCCTAGCGCCCCCGGCCGAACCGGCAAAGGGGGACCTGCACGGTCTCCCGGTGAGGAGTTCCACGCTCCGTCATCTGGCGCGCCAGGTAGGGGGCGCGCGAGTTTCTCCTAGGTCCCCGTTCCTCTCGTGTGCGCCAAGCCTCACCAGGTCAACCCTATGGCCGACGAGGCGGTGGCGTACAGTTTTTCCTCGGGCGCTAGCGGCGACGACGGGGAGCAGAACCCGCGTCATCGGGCTCGTCCCCCGTCGTCCCCCTCTCGCCGGAGTCTTGGGCGGGGGAAGGCGCTTGAGGAGGACAGGGGATCCGCGATTTCACCACTCGCGGGCGATGGGGGACGGCGGCACGGCGGCGCGCGTCGTCGTCTCGCCTACGACGATGGTGGCACGCCCCAGGGCGCGCTCCAGGCCACGGGCGCGCTCCTGCGTCACCCACCTGTCGTCCCCGATCCAGAGACCCCAGCCCGACGTTGGCTGGATGACGTGGCCAACTTGGTCGTGACGGCGCAGCAGCGCCTGGGCGCCAACGGGCAGCCCTCTGCCGCCGGCGCCCCTGGTACTGCTGCCACCGGCCCCACGTCGTCGAGGCGCCGGGCGCGACGGACGACGACCGGCTCAGGCCGTCCGTCCGCATTTTCCTCAACGACGCCTCCGACTCTAGAAGATATGCGTGGGGGGCCAGACGCCCGGCTCGATATCGAGCGCCGGCGCGACGCTCGTCGCGCCACCCACGCAACGGAAGGCGCCTCCTCCTCTGGAGCGCCGCCCCGTTCCGGTCACGGGGGCCGGCCCCCCGTGTCCCCGGTCGGTGGTGCCGGCTGTCGAGCCTTTGTGGCGAGCCTTCGGAACGTCCGTTGGCCCCCAAGGTTTCGGCCCACCATCACCGAAAAATACGACGGAAGCGTCAACTCCGCCGAGTTTCTCCAGATCTACACGACCGGGATCGAGGCCGCGGGGGGTGACGACAGGGTCATGGCGAATTTCTTCCCCATGGCCCTGAAGGGCCAGGCGCGGGGTTGGCTGATGAATTTGCCACCCGCGTCGGTCCACTCTTGGGAGGATTTGTGCCAGCAGTTCACTACGAACTTTCAGGGCACATATCCGCGCCCAGGCGACGAAGCGGACTTGCACGCAGTACAGCGGAGGGATGACGAGTCCCTCCGCTCGTACATCCAGCGGTTCTGTCAAGTCCGCAACACCATACCATGCATCCCTGCATATGCGGTGATCTACGCATTCAGGGGGGGCGTGCGGCACAACCGCATGCTCGAGAAGATCGCCTCCAAGGAGCCCCAGACCACTGCGCAGCTCTTTGAGCTCGCGGACCGCGTGGCTCGCAAGGAGGAGGCCTGGACCTGGAACTCCTCCGGCTCTGGGGCGGCAGCTTCGGCTGTCCCCGGGTCCGCTGCTCGTTCAGGGCGGCGGGAAAGGAGGAGGAAGAAGAGGTCGGCCCGTTCCGACGACGAGGGTCACGTCCTCGCCGTCGAGGGCGCTTCGCGGGCCCCCCGAAAGGGGAGGCCTACGAGCGACAAAAAGAAGGAAGCCGGCGCTCCCGGCAGGGAGCGCCCAGCTGGCAAATGGTGCACCGTGCACAACACCTCCCTTCACGACCTCGCGGACTGCCGCGCGGTCAAAAGCTTGGCCGAGCGGACGAGGAAGTGGGAGGAGGAGAAGAGGCAGGAGCGCCGCGAGGGCAAGACCCCGGCAGTTCCCACCGGCAACCGGCGAGGCGAGGCCAGGCAGAAGGCCCCCGCCGAAGACACCGGCGATGGCGACGATGATCTGGGCTTCCAGGAGCCCGAGGCCACCGTCGCCACCGTCGATGGGGGAGCATGCGCTCACGCTTCTCGCCGGAGCCTCAAAGCCATGAAGCGAGAGCTTCTGGCCGCGGCCCCTACCCACGAGGCGGCGCGGCGGTCGCGTTGGTCGGAGGTTGCCCTAACCTTCGACCAGACCGACCACCCGCCGTGCGTTGCCCGGGGAGGACAGATCGCGATGGTGGTTTCCCCCACCATCTGCAACGTGAGGTTGGGGCGCGTCCTCGTTGACGGGGGCGCGGCCCTCAACATCCTTTCCCCCGCGGCCTTTGATGCCATCAAGGCCCCGGGGATGAAGCTCCAACCGTCCCAGCCGATCATCGGCGTGACGCCGGGGCACACCTGGCCGCTGGGTCACATTGACCTCCCGGTCACCTTTGGTGGTCCCGCCAACTTCCGCACTGAGCGGGTGGACTTCGACGTGGCGGACCTCAGTCTGCCTTACAACGCGGTGCTGGGGAGGCCCGCGTTGGTGAAGTTCATGGCGGCTGTCCACTATGCCTACCTCCAGATGAAGATGCCGGGCCCCCATGGCCCCATCACCGTCCACGGCGACCTCAAAGTCGCGCTTGCTTGCATGGAGCAGCGCGCGGACCACGTCGCCGCGGTCTCCAAACCCGAGGGGGGTGACGAGGGGCTCAGTCTCTCCACCTCGCCCGCCTCGAGGTAGCGGATGGCCACGGGCGACGAGGTCCCGGTCAAGGAGGTTGCCCTGGGCAACGGCCCGTCCAAGACCACCCGGATTGGTGGTCTCTTGGACGACAAATAGGAAGACGCGCTCGTCTCCTTCCTGCGGGCAAACGCCGACGTCTTCGCTTGGAGACCGGCGGACATGCCCGGGGTCCCCAGGGAGGTGATCGAGCACCGTCTCGCCGTGCGGCCGGGCGCGAGGCCGGTCCGGCAGAAAGTGCGGCGGCAGGCCCCGGAACGCCAAGCCTTCATCTGCGACGAGGTGGCACGGCTTCTGGAGGCCGGATTCATCCGTGAGGTCATCCATCCGGAGTGGCTCGCGAACCCGGTCGTCGTCCCCAAGGCGAACGGCAGCCTTCGGATGTGCATCGACTACACCGACCTCAACAAGGCATGTCCTAAGGACCCTTATCCCCTGCCACGCATAGATCAGATTGTCGACTCCACTGCGGGGTGCGACCTTTTGTGTTTTTTAGATGCATATTCTGGTTATCATCAGATTCGCATGGCTAGGGAGGATGAGGAGAAAACTGCGTTCATTACCCCTGTAGGAACTTATTGTTATACAACAATGCCCTTCGGGTTAAAGAATGCAGGTCCTACTTTTCAGCGCACTACTCGTATTTCTTTGGGTAGTCAGATAGGGCGCAATGTTGAGGCTTACGTCGATGACTTGGTTGTGAAAACGCGCAACCAAGAGACCTTGCTTTTAGATTTGGCGGAGACCTTCGAAAGTCTCCGCTCCGCCCGCATAAAGCTGAACCCCAGTAAGTGCGTGTTCGGCGTTCCTGCGGGCAAGCTTCTTGGGTTCTTGGTCTCTGCCCGAGGCATCGAGGCCAACCCCGAGAAGATATGAGCTATAGAGCGGCTGCGCCCCCCAGCAAGCTTAAGGATGTGCAGTGCGTCACGGGATGCATGGCTGCCTTAAGCCGATTCATATCGAGGTTGGGAGAAAGGGCGCTACCCCTATTTAAGCTCCTCAAGCGCTCCGGGCCGTTCACCTGGACGGGGGAGGCTGAGCGAGCCCTTACTCAGTTAAAGGCGTACCTCAGCTCTCCCCCGGTCCTGGTCGCCCCGGAGCCAGATGAGCCGATGCTGCTCTACTTGGCGGCAACCCCGCAGGTAGTCAGCGCGGAGTTGGTCGTGGTGCGCGGCGAGGACGATCCTTGGTCCGCGCGCCCCCAACCTGTATCGACCCGACTCGGGAAAGAGCGAGGCGGAGAGGCCCCCGAGCCCGACGGTGGCCTGAGATCCCCGACGGCCGGATGTGCCCCTCTGCCCGCTTGTCCGACGGTGCCGGACGCCCCCGACCCCCAGGACGGCCCCGGGGCCGCTGAGGGAAGGCCGCGCCCGCCGCCCTCCGACCCCGAGGTCGACGGTGCAGAAGCCGAGTGGGCCCCGCATGGCCCCTCGGGCGACGCGCGCCCCGGGAATGGTGCCCTCAACGAAGAAGATGGGCCCCGCCGCAAGGTGCAGCGGCCCGTCTACTTTGTTAGTGAGGCGCTCCGGGACGCCAAGACCCGATACCCTCAGGCCCAGAAGATGCTTTACGCAATTCTGATGGCCTCGAGGAAGTTGCGCCATTATTTCCAGGCGCATCGGGTCACGGTGGTTACGTCTTACCCCCTCGGCTAAATTTTGCGCAACCGAGAGGGTACCGGACGAGTGGTAAAATGGGCAATCGAACTCTCTGAATTCGACTTGCACTTTGAGCCACGCCACGCGATCAAGAGCCAGGCCCTCGCCGACTTCGTGGCGGAATGGACCCCGGCTCCCGAGCCCGTCTCCGCTTCCGAGGTCAACGATGGCCCCTCGCGGCTGCCTCACACCGCTTATTGGGTGATGCAGTTCGACGGCTCCCTGTCCCTCCAGGGCGCCGGCGCGGGGGTCACTTTGACCTCGCCAAGCGGAGACGTCCTCCGATATTTGGTTCGCCTAGATTTCCGGGCAACCAACAATATGGCGGAGTACGAGGGACTCCTTGCCGGGCTCAGAGTGGCGGCCGGAATGGGGATCCACCGCCTCCTGGTTCTAGGCGACTCCCAACTGGTCATTAACCAGGTCTGCAAGGAGTACCGGTGCTCCGACCCGCAAATGGATGCCTACGTCCGCGAGGTGCGGCGTATGGAGCGCCATTTCGACGGGATAGAGCTTCGGCACATGCCCAGAAGGGATAACGCGGTCGCCGACGAGCTCTCAAGGCTCGCTTCTTCGCGAGCCTAGACCCCACCGGGCGCCTTTGAAGAAAGGCTTTCCCAGCCGTCGGCGCGGCCCGATCCCCTAGGGGAGACGGACGCGCCTGATCGGCCCCCGAGGCTCGTCGGAGTCCAGGCCTCGGGACCCGAGGGGAGCGATCCTGGCCCCCCTAGATTGATTGCCTGGATCGCAGAGATCCAGGCATACCTCACAGATAAGACTCTACCCGAGGACCGCGAAGGGAGTGAACGCGTCCATCGTATCTCCAAGCGCTACGTGCTGGTGGAAGGGACCCTCTACCGCCGCGGGGCTAACGGAGTCCTCCTGAAGTGCATCCCTCGGGAACAAGGCGTCGAGCTTCTCGCCGATGTCCATGAAGGCGAGTGCGGGGCCCACTCCGCCTCGCGCACCTTGGTTGAGAAGGCCTTTCGCCAGGGTTTCTATTGGCCGACGGCGCTCCACGATGCGGTGGACCTGGTCCGACGGTGCAGGGCGTGCCAGTTTCACGCCAAGCAAACGCACCAGCCGGTCTAGGCCCTGCAGACCATACCCCTTTCGTGGCCGTTTGCTGTCTGGGGGCTGGACATCCTGGGTCCCTTCAAGCGGGCCCCGGGCGGGTTCGAGCACCTGTATGTCGCGGTCGACAAGTTCACTAAATGGCCCGAGGCTTATCCGGTCACCAAGATCGATAAGCACTCGGCGCTTAAATTCATCAGAGGCATCACCGCCAGGTTCGGGGTGCCTAACCGTATCATTACGGACAACGGCACCCAGTTCACCAGTGAGCTTTTTGGCGACTACTGCGAAGACATGGGCATCAAGCTCTGCTTCGCCTCACCCGCCGACCCCAGAAGCAACGGCTAGGTGGAGCACGCCAATGCGGAAATCCTCAAGGGCCTCAAAACCAAGACCTTCAACTTCCTCAAGAAGCATGGCGATTCGTGGATCGAGGAGCTGCCAGCGGTGCTCTGGGCGAACCGGACCACACCAAGCCGAGCGACCGGGGAAACGCCCTTCTTCCTCGTCTATGGCGCGGAGGCGGTCCTCCCGTCTGAGCTCACCCTGAGGTCCCCTCGGGCCACCATGTATGCCGAGGCTGATCAAGATCAGCTTCGCCGAGACGACCTCGACTACCTGGAAGAGCGAAGGCGGCGCGCGGCCCTCCGAGCCGCGCGCTACCAGCAGAGCCTGCGGCGCTACCATCAGCGCCACGTCCGGGCCCGATCACTCTGCGTCGACGACCTCGTCCTACGCCGCGTCCAAACGCGTGCTGGACTGAGCAAACTCTCACCAATGTGGGAGGGTCCGTATCGAGTGATCGGCGTCCCCCGGCTGGGCTCGGTTCGGTTGGCCACGGGCGACGGCACAGAGCTGCCTAACCCGTGGAACATCGAACATCTTCGCCGCTTCTACCCCTAAGGGGGGGTCGGGTGTCATGTCTCGGGCTCGGGCCAACCCCGCACCCCCCTCGGGCGTGCAGGGTTGGCCGGGGGCTCCCACGTGTTTATTCTTTGTTCAATTTCCTTTTTGTATTTCAATAAAAGCTTCTTCGATTTCTCGAGGACTGTGTCTTTGTTGTCGTGTCCTTTTGAAGAACCTTGGCTTGAATTAGTGCGCTCGTGCTCGACCCCGCCCTCAATGGCCCGGGCCGTCTAAAACCGCCCGATGGGGCCCAGAACCGAGCCGTGCCCCGGGGCGCGGTGAACTCCGGGGGGGAATCGGCAAAGGCCCACAATCGGGTCATCCTAACCCTCGGTCACCGCGTTCCCGGCCTGGCCAGTCTCGACACGTGGATCTCCCCAGGCACTAGCTCCGGCCCGTGCTGTTTGAGGATGGGACCTGGGCACGAGCCCTCGTTCAAGCCAAGGCACAGAAGGACCGCGGCACGGACCATCCTCATCTCATACATACAACAAACATAACTGACATAGAAATTTCATTGTTTGATTGCAGATTTAACCAGCATATACAAGAAGGGGGCTCGAAGGCCTCAGAAGAAGAAGAAAAGATAATCAAAGTCGGCAGCGGGCCCGAAGTTCACTCCGACGCGCCCGGGTCCCCGGCCTCGCCGTCACTGCCGTCTGCACCGTCGTCGCCATCCTCCTCGTCGGAGTCGAGGGCAAAGGCGAGCCGAGGGGCCGTCCCCTCGAAGCTGTGGACGATGTGGTCGGCGGCGTCTCGGACTTGCGCGCGCGCACCGTCCTCGGTCCCTGGGGGAACTCTTCCAGCGCCGTCCACGGGGAGAAGTCGGGGTCCCTGGCCTGGTAGCTCGCCAGCACAAGCTCCACCGCTCCCCGGGCAAGGTCCCTTGAGGACGACTTAATTGTCTCCTCGAGCTCCTCGGGGAGCCCTTCAAGGGCCCCGGCCATCTCCGTGAGGCGCTGGGCAAGGCCCCCCTGGTTGGCGGCGTACTTCGCGTACCGCCCGCTCCAGATGCCTGCCTGCCGCCCGGCGCGGTCGAGGCGGGAGACCGCATCCCGGAGCATGCCGGGCCCTATCTCGCTCGCCAGCCGGAGGGCCTCAACCTCCCCAGCGGACGAGTCTAAGGCGCCCTGCAGCTCCGCGATCGTGTGCTCGGCGGTTGCGAGGCGGGCAGCCAGATCGCCGTCGCCCGCGGCCACCCCGCCGCTGAGCGCTCTCGCGTCCAGCTCCTTCGCCCGCGCCTCGAGTTCAGCGGCCCGCTGGTTCAGCGCGTCCTTCTCGGCGCGGGCGCTTTCCAGATTGCGGCGCGCCTGCTCCTCCCGCGCCGCCTCGCGGAGGAACAGGCTGTCCGCCCGCCGCTGCGCCGCGGCCTCGGCCTCCTCGAGAGCTCGCCCCCGCTCGGCAAGCGCGTCCTCACGGAGGCGGAGCGCGGACTCCTCTTCGGCGGAGGCGGCCTCGTGCGCCGCCAGTGTTGCCTCCCGCGCGGCGACGGCGGCCTCGCGGTCCGCCAGAGCGCTCTCCTTCGCGTCCAGGGCGCGGGCGCGCTCCTCCAGCGCCTCGAGCTCCTGGGCGCGGACGTCGAGGGCCTCGGCCCGCCGACGCACGGCGGCCTCCTGCGAGAGTAAGCGTGAGGCCCGCCTCCCGAAGGCGGTGAGCCGCTCCTCCAGCGCCATGGTACGGCCCTCAAGGGCCTCCTCGCGCTGACGGGTCGCCGCCTCGCTCTCCGCCGCCCGCCGCTCTCGGGCAGCGGCGGCGTCGAGAACCCCCCGGGCGGCGTCGAGCTTTTCCTCCAGCTCCATCATCCGACTCCCGTATTGAAGGCGGAAGTCGTCCCGCGCCTCGTCGAGAACGGCGGTGGCGACAAGGGCGGTCTCCCGCTCCTCCTCCACCTCCCTGGCGATCTCCGCCAGGTCTCTCCGGCGGGCCTCGAGCTGCGAGGCGTGCCGGCGGTGCGCCTTCCGGCCCGCCTCCACCATGGCCTCCACCGACTGCCGTCCCTCCTCGACGCGCGCCCATGCCGCGTCGATCTCCGCCCGCTCCGCCTGCAGGGCCCCTATCTGGGCGCTTAGCCCGTCCAGCACCGTGCTGTTTGCGGCGGCCAGGGCCTGCAGGAGGGGCTCCGCGCCCAGTGGGCCGGCAGGAGGCAGAGGGGAGGGCCACGCCTGTGTTGGCGCGGGGCGGCTCGGCCCGCTGGTCGGCGCGCCGGTCTCGGGGGCTTCTCCCGGAGCCGGCTCGCCCGAGGCGTCACCCGGGGCGTCGGTCCCCGGGTGCGCCCGTTCGGCCTCGTCGTGGACGGCCTCGAGGATTGTCTCCGCCTCAGGCGGAGTCGGGTCAGGGGCCTGTACGGCGGCCTTGGCCGCCCGCGCCTCGCGCGCGCGCGCCGCCTCGGCCTCCCGGGCGGCCTCCTCGGCCCGGCGAATCCTGGCCTCCTCCCGAGCGGCCTCCTTGGCCTGGCGAGTCCGAGACGCCTCCCGGGCAGCTTCCTGGGCAGCCTCTTCGGCTTCCGTGAGGCGGTCCGCGGCCTCCCGGCGATCTGTCTCCCGCCTCCGTGCCTCTGCGGTCGCCGTGTCCTCGGCCTCCGTCCGGCCGGTCTTGGGGTGGCGCGTGGGGCGCGGCGGGATCTCGCTGCGACAGGAGAAAGGTCAGGAATAAAAGAAAGGCGAGTAAAAACTTGCCGTGGGGAACGGAGGTAAGAATACGGCCGTCGTGAGTATGGGGCCAAACCTGCGGAGTGGTCGACTAAACGACCACTTCGGGGGAGAGATAAGGCTCCCCCGGCACGGCTCGGTCTCCCCCATCTTGCGGAGCCGTTTCTTCTTCCGCTCCGCCTCGGGTTGCGGCGTCGGCGCGGCGTCCTCCAGGCGCCTACTGCTGACATGCACCGCCCCGCCCCCTCAGGGAGGAGATGGAGGAGGGGTGCCCCCCTGCTTCCTCTTCCCCCTAGCGTCGGCAGGGCGGTTGCCCCCCGGGCCCCCGCCGCGGGGCCCAGAAGCTTGGCCCCCTCCCGGGGTAGATTGGTCCCCCCTGCGACTGCTGCCCGCGCCGTCGTGGCCTCGGGGGGCCTGCTCCCCCGACGCCCCGACCGCCTGCATGACGGCCAGAATGTTGGCACGCTCCGGGTCGCAGCAGAGGGGAAGGATCCCTTGAGGGATGAGGGATGCCTCCGCGGAGCTAAGATTTAGCACCCGTTGGACCACCATCTTGAAATCCTCGGGATCCCAGTCCCATTTGTGCCCCTGGTGGGTCCTCAGGTGGTCCTCGGGCCCGGTGTACTCCCAAGCGCCGCGGGCACGCCTTTGAAGCGGCGCGATCCGGCGGCGTAGGTAGTCGCCGAACACCATGGCCCCGGTAAGCCCCTGAGCACGCAGACCGGCCAGGCGGTCCAGGACGGCGTCGTAGCCGTCCCCCAGATCCACCGTCGCCCGCCAGCTGGACGCTTGCGCCGGGGGCTGGCTCGGTAGTCGGAGGCGCGCTTCGTCGGTCAGGGGGGTGTAGAACCAGTCGCTTTTCCAGTCGTCCCACTTCTTGCGAAGGACGCAGGGGATATAGCGGTTCTGCACCTGCCCCCGTGGCTGGAAGTAGCAGCCGCCAACCACCGTCGGCGGCGATACCGGCTGCACGGTGAAGAACCACCGGAACAGTCGAAGGGATGGGCGCACCCCAATAAACATCTCGCACAGATGTGCGAAGATGCCCAACGTCATTATCGCGTTGGGAGTGAGGTGCGCCATCTGGAGGCCGTAGAACTCCAGGACATCCATGAAAAATGCGGAGAATGGCGGGATTAGGCCCGCCATAGCGAAGGAGAGGAAGAAGACGGACCGCCCCGGGTAGCGTGGCGCCGGGCGCGACTTGCCCAGCGCGACCATCTCCCGGCCGGTGGCACATTCCGGCATAAACCGGCGCGGCAGCCCGGCCTGCCTCTCGCTCGTGATGCGGGAGGGCGGCAGCGCTCTTCCGTCGAGCGGTGCGGAGCTCCGCGCCATGGTGCCGGCGGAGGGGGAGCTTGAGGTCGAGCGTGTGCGGCAAAAGTGGGGCGCGAGAAGCGAAGAGTCAGGGCACGGATGGCAGAGGCAAGGAAAGAGTGGCGAGAAGAAGGATACGAATCCCTTCCTCGGCGCCTTTATACCCTTGCCAACGCCATCCCCGGCTCCTCGTTTCCCGCGCCCACTACCTTGCCCCCTCGTTTCTCGCTCCCACGCCTCCACTAACCCCACTCGCCCGTTTGCGGCGCACGCAGCGGTCGTGCGGCCGTGGCGGTTGAGATGGGGCAGATCGCGCGCGCATTGATTGCGCTCGGTTACCGCGAAAAGCGCCATCATCATGCCCCCAGGCGAAACGGACTGACCCGTCCTGATCCGCGCGCCGTTTTGAGTAATGTAGCGGTCATAAAGAGACCGCTCATTATTATCCGTCGGTTTGCCCTTGCCGACGCGCGCGATTCGTGACCATGAAGTTTCTGCCTGCCTGTAAGGGACGGTCCCACCTGTCACCGGGCCTAAGGAGAGGCGTCACGCCCGGGCGCTCCCCCCGAGGGGGGCGCTCGCCCTGGCGTAACGCCGGGGGCTACTGTCGGTGACATGGGACCGGGGGTGTCGTGACTAGAGGCTTGAGCGGCCGCCGCCATCCACGTGGCCCGCCCCCCGGGGGGTCGGGCCCGAGGGTGACGTGGCCGCTCCTCCCGTTGTCTCCCCGAGGGGTCGGGCCGTTCCCCTGTTGGCCCCGAGGGCTGGGGCGCCCCGACCCCTTGCGATTTTGGCGCCGCGTGTGTGGGGTAGGTGAGCACAGTAGGGCTCACCTAACCGCATTTATGACGGGTCAGACGAGCGCACCACGCCGCATTTAATGCGGTGCAGCACGTGCCTATCCGGTCCGTGACCGGTCGCTTCGCGTGGCCGGTCACAGACCGGTCAGATCGCGGGTTAGGTGGCTGTAACGCCCGTTTTGTCGCGGCGTTAGCGGGAAAACTAATTTGCTAAAAATCCTAATTGCGAAAATTTGCTCTTCGTTTGAGTTTTGGTGTGTGCCAAGGTCTCGTGTTTCCCCTCTCAGTTCAATCCCGGAGAAAACCGCGAAAACGGATTTCGAATCCGAGCCCTAATCCTCCCAAAACCAAATCCTCAGAAAAAGTCTGTTTTTCCTCCCTCTGCCCTCGGGCCGACTTCTCTCTCTCGGCCGCTCCCTTTTTCCCTCTTCCTTCCCTGGGCCGCCCCCTGGCCCAGCCCCTCTCGGCCGCTCCCTCTCTCCCCTTCTTTTCCTGGGCCGCCCCCGGCCCAGCTCTCTCCCGCGCGCGCCTGCCCGGCCGCCTCCCTCCCGCTGGGCCGCGCCAGGCCGCTCGGCCCGCACGCGCCCGAGCCGGTCCGCCGGCTCTCCCCCTCTCTCTCTCTTCCCGTTTCTTCTCCCCACAGCCCCCGCCGGCGCCGTTCCGTCCCGCCTCCGCCGCTGGCCCCCGCCTCGGCCCCGCCGCCTGCGCGCGTGCCGACAAGGCGCCGAGCGCGCCCCCTCGCCCCCTTCTCTCCTCCCCCGCGCGCGCGCGCCCTTGCCCGAATCGGCAAGGGGGCAAGCCCCCTTTCTCCTCCCTTTTTTTTTTTTTCCTTTTCCTTTTCCCCGGCGACCGACCGACCGCCGCCGACGTCACCCGGCCTCTTGGCCGCTTGCGCCGGTCCCCTCGCCGCGCCAAACCGACCTTCCCCCGCCCCAAACCGACCTAGCGCCCTACTAATTCTCCCCCCCGCTCGGCCGCGTCCTTTTCCCCTCCGCCCGGCCGCCATTGCCACCCCGAGCTCTCCACTCCGCCTCGCTGCCACCGCCGCCCTTGCCGTCCACCGCCGCCGCAGCCGAGGGCTCCCGAAGGAGCCCCGGGTGCCGCCTTGCCCGCCCTCACCCTCGGCCGGACCCGCGCCGCCGCCCGCGTCATCACCCCGTCCCCGGCAAGCACCGCCCGCCGCGGTAACCCCCCTCTTCTCCCCTCTCCCCTTTTCCCTCGCGGTTAGGCCGCTAGGTAGCCGTAGTTCTTCCCCGGGCGCCGCCGTCGTGCCGCCGCCCTTCCCCCTAGCTCCGTCCCCGTGCGCCCATGCCGCCGTCGCGTGGCGCCGTCGTCGGGCGCTACCGCCCCTTTTTTTTTCTCTTCAACCCGCGCCGGCAAACCAACTCCGCCGCATCCCCTCACCCGCCGGTGCCCGCCGCCACCCGCTCCGACTCGTCGCCCCGCCGGAGCCCGCGCTCGTCGCCGACCGCCGCGAGCCGCCCTCTCCGGGGCGAGCTCCCCCTTCTCCCCCTCTCGGTCCGACGTGGTGTCCACGTGGGCGCCACGTCCGCCCGCCCCGGCCCCACGGAGACCGGTCAAACCCCCCTTCATCGGCCGGGCCGCGCCGCCAAGCCGGCCTCGGCCTCCTTCCCCTTTTCGGCCCAGTCGGCTCGTCGGCCTTTGGACCCCCCCTCGGCCACTCGGCCTTTCGCCCGTGGGCCGCGCCCTCCAGCGCCGGCCCGCTCGGCCCACTCGGCCTTTTCGGCCATCGGCCCGAGTCCCTCGGTCCGGTCCGCCGGCCCCGTTGACCGGACCAGGCCGCGCGCCACACGGACCGGGCCGTATCACTCGGTTTGGGCCGCACCCGTGAGCGCCGGTCCGCTCGGCCCGCTCGCGCCAACGGCCCCCTTGCTCGGCCTAGGCCGGTTCCCTTCGGGCCGCCAGCCCAATTAACTCGGCCGCGCCCGTTCTATTCACTTGGGCTGCCCTTAGCCGCCCAAAACAAAGTCTAGATTTCATCCCTCCTCCTTTTCTTTTTCAGGGAATTAATAATTCCTTTTCTTTATTCCAGAAAATCCTTTAATCTTCGGAAATTCATATCTCTTCAACCGTTCGTCCGATTGACTCCGTTCCACCTCCTGTAAATCCGTAAAATCGAGATCTACCTAATGGCACGCTTAGTGGTCATTAATAGGGCTTCTTTTTATCGTTTTGTTGAGTCGTCTCGTTTCGCGTGTAGTCTCGGAGCCCGAAGACCCGCAGTGCGCGGATTTCGAGGAAGAAGCTCAAGATCTCGAGCAAGGCAAGTCACCTTTGATCAATTGAACCCATAGTTTAAATTAAGTATTTTTAATTTCGCAAACTTGCATTAATTAGGTTACACCTGATACTTGGCCTCGGTTTGCAATACGACCGACAGGCCCTACCCAATTGCTGCATCACCCTCCTTGATATTGAATACCCTAAACCCTTGTCACCCCTCAGGTGATGCCTCGGTATCCGTACCTCGTGTACGAATATCGAGACTCCCCTCAAACTTTAAAATTGATCACCTGGGTAAAACTTGAGTTTACAAAATGCTTGGAAAACCCGACACTTGGGTCGGTGTCTTGAAAATTAAAGTGAGTTTCTAAAACTCGCGGTACGGGAGACGTACTGGAGGTACGGTCTGCCCGTTCTCGCTCTAAGGACCGATTCCTTGGGAATTACATCCAAGCATATGTCAAGTACGACCACATGGGTGATATGGGACGCCCCTAGCTGAGTAATTAGCTAGGCCAGGGAAATCTTGATGCCAAGGGACAAGTGGATTCGCCGGGGTGGTGTCGGGGAGGACCCCTGGGCTTCCTGGCACAGTATGGTCTGGGACCTAACCTGGTGTTGGTCCGTGGGACCCCTCCCGTTGGCATAGGATAACCCTGAGTCGGCTTTCGAAATGCCTTGTCGTGAAAGCCTTAAGGTCGCCAGACGTGACCGAGGGTCGCGGGCTGGGTGATTCAGGGTTAGTAACGTCGTGTGGGTAAAGTGTACCCCCTCTGCAGAGGTTAATAACTGTTCGAACAGCCGTGCCCACGGTCATGGGCGGATGTGAGGTGATTCCTTAGCGTAGTTTTACTAACACCTTGTGAACTGCTGTTGGTGTGAGGTTTTCCGTTCTGTGCTTGGTTTAAGGCTGTTGAAGCAGCCAGAGTCGGTAAACGATTGGCAGGGAGCCTCTCGTACCGATATGTTGACTTGAGGCTGTTGAAGCAGCCAGAGTCGGTAAACGATTGGCAGGGAGCCTCTCGTACCGATATGTTGACTTGTGGCTGTTGAAGCAGCCAGAGTCGGTAAACGTTTGGCAGGGAGCCTCTCGTACCGATATGTTGACTTGTGGCTGTTGAAGCCGCCGGAGTTGGTGACGTTTGGCAGGGAGCCTCTCGTACCGTTGTGTTGGTTCGTGGCTGTTGGAGCAGCCGGGGTCGGAAAACGATTGGCAGGGAGCCTCTCGTGCCGACGAAGATTCAATTGATACAATTTCACTGCTCCGGCCGGATGAGACGCACTTTCTCGTCCGTGCCGTCGAGAAGCACTCACTTAGATGTTTCCGAAAGTCTTGAACTAAAATCAACTGTGAAAAATAACTGGCTTTCCCTTGAAGCTTGCATTTAAACACTTAATTCCCCTGACTTGCGGAGTACTTTTGTACTCACCCTTGCTCTATATAATTAAACCCCCCCCAGTTCTCGAAGATGAAGATGTGGACCCTGCGGATGAAGAGTTCTTCCAGGAGCAAGCAGACTACGAGTAGTAGAAGGGTTTCGGCCTTTCCCCAAGGCTTTGCTTGTGGCTTAGGGCTAGTCTCCGCTTTCCGCTTCCGCCTTTTGTAATGCTGTTGCGAACTCGGGTTCTGTCCCAGTTCCAACCTTGGTTGTAATCCTACTCTTAAATAAAGAGACCGCTGCTGTTGTGGTATTCTGTCTTCCTGTTGTACCAGCGCTATTTCCTGGGACTGGTACAGGCATGCAGGTCAATCTGGACCGCCCTATCCTGGCCTCCGTTCGGGGCTAGTTTGGGGCGTGACAGTGGCGATGGGCGGTCTGCGGCACGCCTCGCCCCGTCCCGTCAGAAAGATGAGAGCCTCCTGGCTCTCGTCCATAGCCGGAGCCGGCGTGCCAACTCCTAGAGTTGGTACGTCAGACCCGGTCAGATCCATTCCAGACTTCGGCGCAAGCATGGCAAGGAAGTCGCTAGCCATTTAATGAAGGTTGAAACGGGCGTCCGCCGGGAGAGCTGGCTAACTGGGTAGGAGGCGTGCGTCGCGTCTGTCAGAGGTCACTTCCGGCAGTAGACTAGCCCTGATTGTAAAAAGAATGTTTTCCTTTCTTAGGCGACTGGTGGCCCATGTGGAAGCCCCTTACCATATAAAAGGAGGCCCAGGCCTAGGGAAGAAGGGATCGGATTCCGGCCAACACGTCTAGAGGCTGAATTCTCCCTTGTACTCTGGAACACTTTCAGATCCACCAGAACACAGGAGTAGGGTGTTACGCTGCCCAAGCGGCCCGAACCTGTCTACATCGCCCGTGTCTCTCTCTCTCGCTGACGTCCCTCAGATTCAGGGGCCAAGGGTTGCTCCTAGCGCCCCCGGCCGAACCGGCAAAGGGGGACCTGCACGGTCTCCCGGTGAATCGGCTGTGGTTGGTTGACGCCGAGCGGGGATAAAGGAGGGAGTCAGTGCAGGCAGTGGCTAGAGGAGGTGACACCGGTGTGCTTCCTATCGGCCACGACGATGAGCGAGCGCGGGAACCGTTAGGGCGGCAACGGATTCGAACAGCGTTGGTGGGAGGACGAGAGAGAGGGAGCGTGGGCACGAGAGGGAGAGGAGGCATATGGCGGCGTCTACCACGGCACGTGCTTCACACGTGCCCTTGGCGTGGGTCGAGCGGAGTAGGCCGGGACGGTGTGGCCCAGGAGGAAAAGAGGGGAGGCGTGAGGGAGAGATGGGCCGACCGAGAGAAAGGCGGCCCGAAGAAAGAGAAGGAGGTAAAGTAGACTTTGGTAGAGAAAATTGAATTGGAGAGGATTTGGATTTGGGATTTTCTACAGGATTTGAGTTGGGCACTGAGGGAGAGATTGAGACCTTGGCACACACTATGGAGCACAACTGAAGAGCAAGCTTTCGCAAATAGAGTTTTTAATAAATAGGTTTTCCCACTAACGTTATGATGAACGAGCGTTACAGTTATATTCGATATATAGTCAGGATGCAACGTATATATTATCTGGAATTATATTGCGGTTGTGATGATTTTTGCCAAGAAAAGGCCATAGTTTAAGAGACTAGTAAGATCTTAAAAAAAAAGTCCGAATTACCCCTTAAACTATTATGACAGTACGAATTACCTTTCGAACCACAAAATCAGATATTTTTCACCATTAACTTTTTATACCGGACGAAGTACCCCCTGACTCGCTATAGAGTGGTTTTGGTTCTACCTGGCGCACACGTGACAGTCCAGTCAGCATAAAAAAAATAAAAACTATAGTGGGACCTACATGTAATATCTTTCCTCATTATCCATTGTCCATATATGTCATGTGAGCCTCATTGTATTTTTTAAAAAAAATTATGCTGATTGGAATGTCACGTGTGCGTTACGTAGGATCAAAACCGCTCTAGAGCAAGTCAGGGGTTAATTCGTCTGATATGAAAAGTTAAAGGTGAAGAATATCTGGTTTTGTGGTTCAGGGGGTTAATTTGTACTGTCGCAATAGTTCAGTGGGGTAATTTAGACTTTCTCCTAGATCTTCCATTAGTTGCCAAGTTGTTATCAGCAAAATTGCAAAAGCTATAGTGGTATGCAATAATGCAATGTCCGGTTTTAAGAAAAAAAAATTGCCATGGAGTCATGGACGACCTTGCAGGCTAGTAGTCTTGTACTGTAGATGCGGGACCATCCTTGGAATGATTCACCTTCATGCGTTTTGTCTACTGCTCACGAACAAGCTATGGTGAAAAAGGCAGGGGCCACTTAATAATCTAACAAATCCCTTGCTTGCGTGCTAATCTGAACCCTGTTATTTTAGTAGAGACACAGGTGCGAAAAAGGGGCCATGATTAAATCTATGTGACCATCATATGGTCCCTGAAACCATGTACCAAAACACGATCAAACAGACAGGACAGTTTCAGTTAGCTGTAAAACATGGGCTAGAGCTTTAAGGTTAACAGGCAACGTGAAGGGAGAATTGCAAAGCAACTGAAAGCCACCTGGCTCTGAGATGAATGCATGTCCTGCATCATGGTTCCTGCTTGCATGTGACTTGCGTGTAAATCTTTGATGCAAAAGGGAATTTTTCCGTGAAGTACATCATACGCATCGATGAAAAAGAGAAGGATTATATGCAGTATGGCATGCAATTGTGCGGTTTCTGTCATCATTCCGCAGTCATTTTCATCGACGACTGAAAATGGTAGAGCACATCGGTGATGTCGAAAAATCACTAGATTTGACACCCCTGTAATGCAGAGCGATCCGTTTACTGCACGAAATTTCGCAGAAGCAGGCTGTCGTCGCACGCACTCAACGGAACCAACACATATTGCACTAGCTGCACAGGTTTCTTCAGAAGTTCAGAGTTCAGCCACTCGTGCATGCATTGCTGCTGCATGCGTTGGTCCCATGTGACTTGCCAATTGCCATAGGACAGAGCCAGCCAATACTAGAGGTTAGATGATTGATTCCTCCCGTTCCACTTCCATAAACTAGGAGGAGCACGTACACGGTTTCGAGATCAGAGAAAGCGAAAAGATGAGCAAAGCTAAAGAAACAACGAGTCGTAGAGAGAGGCAAGCAAGCAGCACAGCGGCAGAGACATGGGAGCAGGACAGCAGACAACTGGTACAGCCGATCGAGACGAGGCCTGTGTGTGGACGGATCGGATTGGATAGCCAAGACGACGAGCGGTTGCGAGGCCGCGGCGGCGGTGGTGATCCCGAGAGAAGAACACGATCCATCATGAGAAAACACGAGACGTGAGAGCGCGCAAAGCGAGCATCCCGCTCGCGCGGTTGCACGCCGGCCGCGGATGGACACGGCCTCTCTTCCTTTCGCTTCTTTCGATCGATCTTTCTTTTGCTTTTCTGTGGGCGGCCACGCACGCATCATCCGCGTTCTGACGCTACGCCACGCTCACACCTCAGCTGCTACTGTAGTTACTATACGAAGTAGTAGGAGTGACTGAATGACAGAATGAGAAATGCTCCTTCAGGTGTCTGTCCGTCTTTGGCTGCTTTCCTTTGCCTGCCTGACCATCTACAGTGTCTGATCTCTTGATGAACCTAGCACAACCGGCTCCACAGCTGGCCATTATTCTGAAGAAGTGAAGATCCAGACATCGCCATGCTAGTGTGTTTATTAGCTTCGAGAACTGATCAAAGATGACCAAAAGCAAAACAAAAGAAATAATATTAATGTTTAGCTAGAAACTGTGTACTATGTATGGCTGCTTATATGTGACTGAACATTTCAGTGCGAATCTTGCATTCAAAGTCAGACATGCTCATCTTTACAGATCTCTGTCGATGATCGCGGCATGTTCATCGGTTGCCAATGTTGGCCCCTTGGGCTGATCGTACGAATCCCAAGAAAAGGAAAGAAGCTTGGAAGCAACAGATCCAAGAAAACCAGAGCAGAGCAGCATCATTCGCATCAAAATACGTGAGATGCGTGGTAGGATTTCATGTAGTATGCACTATTTCCGCTTTCTCTTTTCTTCACTCCTTTTACTGCAGTTGGACCGCGGCTGGATTTGTTCAGAACATACCATATATAGTTTGAGCTCTCTCAAGCATACTACTCGGTTGATTGATTCGAATCAAAATCAAACACGATTACAACTAGGCAATTTGTTACTGACTGCCTTACTAGTTGCACACTGCACATCCGTTGCATATCGAGCAAACTAAAAGGCATTACATCATGTGCCATAGTAATAATTTCAGATGTTTAGCTGTAACAAGCAGGCCATCATGGGTTTTGTTGCAGTGTTAAGCCCGCGCGTTTCGTCTGACACTGTCGCCCACGCTCGCATCAACCACCACTCCCACGTGCGACACGGCATCGCCTCCTTTTCCTTTTCCTATTGTCCTCGGCTCCTCATTAGCTTCTTGCCTTTCGGTTCTACAACCTTACATAAACTTAGATATGAACAACCTCTGGTCTACTTTTATTGGTTCAACAGAGTGACTAAGGCTGCGTTCGGCTGTCTGCTTTTCAAACGCGCACGGTAAACACGGAAAACGGAGCGATCATTAGCACGTGATTAATTAAGTATTAGCTAAATTTTTTTTCAAAAATGGATTAATTTGATTTTTTAAGCAACTTTTGTATAGAAATTTTTTGCAAAAAAATACACCGTGTAGTAGTTTGAAAAGCGTGCGCGGGCGAAATAGCGCGCTGGGAGAACGAGCTGCCGAACACCCTAATAGGTAGCGGCGAGCGTAGGAATTTTTATGCTACGTTTATAGAGGATTCAATAGCATTGGGAAGAGCTAGATTCTAGAAATTGGAATGCGTTCAACATTACCAGTTTTTGGGGATGCTTGAGAAGAACAAACAGCGCAAACTTTGACAGCACTGGCCATGTCCATTAAGGCCAGAAATACTAAACTAGAGAAGAAATAGACGAGGCCCAAACACACAGCCATCAAGGCCCAAAAGCCCATGAACTACCCCCCAGCCCTTGTAGAGTTGCGGGCCTTGCGGCCCACTCCGACTTGGGTTGCCTCTGCAAAGGCCGAACCGACTCGTATTCCCGAGTCACGCAGAGCGTGAGATGAGACCAAAAAATTTTGGCGACGGCTAATCGTACGTCGGTTTCGCCTCCACCGCTCGCCGATCAAACCCTAGGCTCGCGTGAGCATCGCCGCCGGCGAGGCCTCCGCGGCCGAGAGGAGAGGCCCCACCCTCCGCTCCGGCGCCGGCATCTTGCCGAAGGAAGCGTCCGTGCAGCCGGGTCTGTTCCGCCGTCGCGGATAGAGTAGGGGCTCTCTCCTCTCATTGACTGATTTGACCTGCATTGGCTAATTTCTTTCAATGGAATTGGGTCGCCTAGAACTGATCTGCGATTGGTACGGTGAAATTTTGGGCGGGTTTTGATTTGATCAAATATGATCGAATCTTATTCGAACGAGGGATCGCTCAGATTTGTTTGGGCATGGGCGATTTGGCTCTTTACCTCGTTGGTTATGGAGGTGGGTTAGGGGGATGATGATGCACATACCAAATTAGTTAAAAATTTTAACTCGCTTATCAAGGTAAATGTTGGAGATCAAATGCCAACCTTTGAATTGTCGCTTCTGAATGCCTGAATCTGAAACCCTTTTGTTGGATATCTGATGAATACCTGAATCTCCCAAATATCTGATGAATCCCTGAATCTCCCAAAATTTTGTGTATCTACTGAATCTGAAATCCTTTTGGGTTTGATGTTTGATGCTTTGTACAGGATGATTCATCATCCTTCATCTGTTGTTGATCTTTTGATTGACTCCTTGTAAAACACAAAGTTGACTACTATGTGCCTTGGAACGAATGTGGCTTCATTAAGGACGTACTATCATATTTTATAATGGGTATCAGGAAACCGTCAGGATAATGATTTGTTTGCACCAACTGGAACTTATTTTTGCCAGTCAAATGGACTTGATGTATTGGGTTTGGATATACATTGAAATAAATGTTATATTGTGATATATCTACTTGCTGCTTCAACATGCTTGTGTGCGTGTTACTTTTCGCTAGTGTCAGCAGATGTACTATATGCAGTGCTTGCAATCTTGGTTTTATTCAGATAAAGCGGACATTTCTGTTTTCTATTTCATGCAATTCTATATGTTTGGTTGCAATGTTCTAAACCAAATCGTGTTGAATTTCTTTACAGATGGCTCTTCATGAGCGTGTGAACAAATTTAGACAACAGCAGGAGAGATGCCAGACAACTCTATCCAGTATTGCAAGCCAAGCTTCAACTCCAAGATCAAATATCACTCGATGGGTTCAACCAACAAATGGTTCATCCACTCCAGCAAAACCACCACAGTGTAAATTCTCAGATGATACAGAGAGGTTGCAGCGCATCAATTCAGTTAGGAAGTCTCCTGCTGCAGCACAGATCAAATTAGTAATTGAATTGCTTCACAAGGTAATTTAACAAAAAGTTGAACTTGTTTTCCATGAACGTGAGAGTTGAACTTGTAGCCCTCGGACATTTTGCCTGAACTGATTTCCCTGTTTTTCTTAAGCCTGCAGACAAGACGGGCTTTAACTGCAGAGCAAATAAATGAAACAACTTATGTTCATATTCATGGCAACAAGGAGGTCTTTGATAGATTGAAGAATAATCCGAAAGTACACTTTGACGGAAATCTTTTCTCTTACAAGGTAAATGCATCTAGCATCATTTTGTTAGCCATGTCAATGAATCAAACACATTTCATGAATCAACCTCATGTTAACCTACTGTTATGGTGTCAATGGAAAAGATCAACTTCTATCGTTGATTAGAAAGTTTCCCGAGGGTCTTGCTGTCGTGGAGATCAAGGATGCTTATCTAGCTGTATTGGAAGATCTTAAAGTGAGTAAAGTGTTCTTATTTATTATTTTTGAAACCTGATAAGTTCAAAGCTCTGTCTACTATTTTAGTTCAACTATTTTTGCATGCTGTGATGATGTCTGAACTTAATGTACCAAAGGCTTGAGATTTCAAACAAGTTATAAATGAAACCATCCTTCCTAATGTGCGCATTCAAGTGCTGTTACCCTGTTCCATATTAATCCCTGTTCTCATTCCTCCGGACATTTTAATGATTTATTATATGGATAGAAGATTATTTTCATACTGTTTGCATGTGATCAACTGATCATCTGCAGTGAAATGTAGTGGTGTTTTTATGGAAGTGATGACAACCGAGAAGTTCAAACAGCCTGATTTATGATTTTAACAAATCTGCGCCCCCTATCATATTAACTCGTTTTCTGTTCTTTTTCAGGCTTTCATAGCCTCAGGCGACGTCTGGTTGGTGGCGTCCACCACAAAATCCGACGAAGGATTCGTGTACCCCGAAATTGATCCAGCGTCGAAATCAAGTTCGACGATGACTTGAAGGAGCTAGCCCGTTCGATAGTGCTGCCACGGGACATGCTGGACGTTGAGAAGGAGCTCCAGAAGAATGGCCAACCAACAAGGACTAACGCGGCCAGGAGGCGAGCAGATGCCCAGATCCTTCTACATCCACCAAAGCCCAACAAGTCCAAGAAAAAGCCGCGTGGGCTCACGAGCAGGACGAAGCTCACTAACGCGCATCTGCCTGAGCTGTTCAGGGACCTGAAAACTTGAAGCTTGGAGATTGGACCTCGAGAGTTTTGAAGGGATTCTAATCGAGCTTGCAAAATTCCTACTCCAATACGAACTTTTTTTTTGGGGGGTAGCGAATCCTGAATGGGAAAGGACCATTCAAGATAGTTAGTCGCTTCTTAGAATCTCATGTAACATTGAGAAGTAAAATTGTTTCTGGCGATTAATCTCCATCCAAAACTTAACCGGAAAAAAGTGTCAGCTAAACCAAACAGGGTCTGTAAATACTAGTAGCTTATTCGTTTTGGCGTTTTGCCACTGTTGCCACGGTATCACATCATAACTTAAGAATCACACATCTGTTTAATCGTATCATGAACTAAAGAATCACCCATCGCAAACCAAAAACTGAAAGAATTTTACGTTACATCTCAGATACAGATAAAGTCCGATTCGGTATTCGGTGGTTCGCGTGCAAGGGAGATGCGTTGGAAAAGGCTGTAGATAACTCCGCCGGTGTACTTACTGATCCAATCAGAGGGCCAGGAGAGAATCTTGTCCTGGAGATTTCTTGTCTGCAACGGACACGATTGAAAGTTGACGATGCAGCAATGCGTGGGACTTTTGATCTGCACCGTCCCCTCTCGATTGGATCTCCCCCGGTCAATTCCTTGCAGACAAAAGAAGAAAAAAGACACACAAGGATCGCCTTTTCTTTTTGGCATCTTTCAGGTGCAAAGGCCCAAGTCTCCTGCAGGCAGGCAGCAGAGCTAGCATCGGCTGCAGCGACGACACGGCAGTGCCCGGGACGGACCGGCCGCAGGCGCTAGCTGCTGCTGTGCAGCTGCACTGTGCGACAACAGTAAACTTATTTTTGTGGATTGGACGAGGTGCTGCATGCTGCCACTTTTGGCACGCACATTTAAAACCCGATTCCCGCATACGAGTCCCTCGCTTTACCTGCTGCGTTATGTTGGGTTCTTCTGGGTACGTTACGACTTACAAGTACGACACTGCAAGCCAGCACACGTAGTACGAGCTACAGCTTGAACGACAGTGTAGATGCTCGTACGTACGAAACGTACTCTCAAACTGGTCACCGTTACTCGATGGCACGACGTGGTCTCGCCGTTTGCCAGCATATTACGGACATGTTCCTTTTCTTTATTTAGATTCAGATTTTATCTCGATTCTTGTTAGCCACATTTTTGAAACTAATAAACAATACGTTTATATGAAATTTTTTTATATAGAAGTTCTTTTAAAATATTAAATATATTCATTTGTTAAGTTTGTAATAATTAAAACTTAATTAATCATGTGCTAATCATTTTCTCGTTTTACATACGCCAACTTAATATTCATCTTCATCAATTTGTAATAATTAAAACAATTAATCATGTGCTAATGTACTCCAGCTTCCTCTTTCGGTCTCAGCTTAGCTGCTTTAAGAGCTTTGTATGGTTTAGACTAGCTTCTTATTACCTCTGTCTCAAAATAAATTTATTTTTCACACATCTCACACATACCAATATAAAAAGAGTCTAACATACTTTGACTTTATTAAATCTCAGTACAACTATTTCTCTTCATTTTGATCCTTGGTGATCGTCTTGGCGTGTTGCAGTTGTATGGTAATCTTGTTCTAATATACGGAGTATTGACGTGCTAAATTTTTACGAGTTCGTTAAAAAGCTAGTAGTATGTCGATTTGCAGGGTTTTTGCTTGGAGGAAATGATCCGGTACATGGAACAGAAGGGAGAGATCGAGACAAGATTTGCTACTACTCAGTTTCGCCATCATAAAATACTGTAAAAATCCGGAGAAATCGTATGCTTCCGGTGGAGCTAGCTAGCATATATAGCAATGCATGTTAAACCGTTACAAAATGCGGCAAAATTGTCGCTACCTTCGGAAGAAGATGCCAACCGTGCGACACGCATGCATCACTCCCTGCACAGCTTTGGGCGCATAATATATTTGCTCGTACCGCCCCCCCGGCCGGGTCCGGTCGTCACATGCGTAGCAGTCTCGCCGCTAGTGCACAAGGCACTAGTACCATGCATGGCAGTATGGCGCTAACTACGTACTACGTGCGATGACGCGCGTGCGGTACAGTAGAAAACATCGTAGATCGCAGAAATTAAAAATCAGTCGTTCCACAGCGCGAACACCGGGAGCTGGTGCACGGTGGTCGGGATGCCGGCGACCGGGCGCGCCGCGGCGGCGGCAGCCATCCAGTTGGTGGTGCCGCCTCCGCCTCCGCCGCCGCTGCTCTCGCCGGCCTCGAACTTCATGGCGTGTGCGTACTGCAGGCCGTGCAGCAGGTGCGCGCCGCGGTGGCTGTCGGAGGTGTCCGAGTTATCGGACGCGCCACCGGCGCTCTGCTGGTCGCCCGGCGCGACGACGACGTCGACGGTGGCCGCGGCCGGCGCGTCCGGTAGCATGCGCGTCGGGGAGCGCCGACACGCGAGATCGCCGCCGATGAGGTGGGTGCTGGAGCAGATGCGCTTCACGTCGTATTTGCTGATGTCGAAGTTGGTCACGGCGTTCAGGCCGCGGAACTTGATCGCCGCTATGTCGTACGCCTCCGCCGCTTCCTCCTGCGTGCCTGCACGCGTCACCGCGTTTCTATTCATCAAACCATATCCAAAAACGACATGCAAAAATGTCCAAGTAATTTGGTCTGACACAATAAAATTCACTTTCGCGTTTTGAACATCAACAATACAAATACTGACACGATCACATGATTACAGTTACATTAGCAATAGTGACATGTACTGTATATGCATGTGAACAAAAGTACTATACTAGCACTCGATCGATCGTAGTACTACCACCGAAACAAAACTTACTGAAGGTGCCAAGATACAGGTCCTTGTTCCCTGCGACCCTCCCAATTCTTGCCTGCCATCTCCCGTGCTGGTGATGCCTGCATGCATGGGGAAAGCAAGCGCAACAGGAGAGATTACAAACATGCAATGGCAAGTAGATCGATCGATGTAACGATGCGTGTGTGCGCGTGTGTTTGTGAGATCAGAGCTTCAGAGCTCCCAGAGGAGGTAGAAGTGGCTCAGAAGTTCTGGGTTGACGAAAAAGTCTGCAGAAGGGAGTAAATATGGGGTAGCAGCACGGCACCTCGTTACCCCTCTGTACATGGATGCTCCCCTCGAGAAGCCACTGCTGTTCCTGCAAGAATAAATTTGGAGAGAAAACTTGTGTAAGTTAACGCAGCGTTGGCAAGTGTGCACGGATGTTTGATAATTTTGGATGCATTTGTGAGTGAAATCGTGCTGTCAGTTTAGGCAGAGCAAATTTTGTTTCTACTGTACTAGCAGTGAAGTTCAGGTTCAGATTACTTCAAACAAAAAAGATCAAGTTCAGGATTCTGAAAAGAATTCAGAGTAACAAATCATGTACTATTTTTGTAGTAGGATCTTGATTAAATATTGATTAAACAAGTCATTCAGTGGTGCTAGTGACATGAAGAGAAAGGTACTCCTGCCTTGTCATGCAGTAGAAAGACCTACAGTACCTTCTTAAGTGGGCAATGAACTCCTGCCTTGTCATGTGCTTCATCTCCTCCAGCTCCTTCTCATAAGTGCTCAACTGAATGCCACACAGCCCAGTGTTTCAGAGAACAGAGAAAAAGCATGAAACATCTACTGGACACTTGTACTAACCTTTCATCAGAATCAAATTAAAGAACATAGGAACGAACGAACCGGCCCCTACTGGATCCTTTATTTCTTTTGCGTTTGAATTAAAAAGAGGAATGGAGTGAATGGAATGGGTTCTCCAACTGTACTTACTGGAAAATTTATGTGAGTTGTTGGACCCCAGTACTTGAGTGCTGCCAAATCATAAGCCCTTGCAGCCTTCTCCTCCTTGTCATAGCCACCTTCAAACAGCCATGGCACAACCAGGAATGAAAGAACAATGTTCACAATTCTACTAGTGGAAACTCCTAAGTTGCAGGCAAACATTTTAGAGCCAATGAGAGTGGTGATATCTTACCTAAGTAAACTGCTCGTCAGTGAGTTGCAAAAACAAGAGCATGCAAATAAGGTTGATGTCAGTAACATGTCCAAGTAGAAGTTGCAATCATTCAGTTTATCATTGTGGATAGTAATACAGTAGCAAAGGTGACAAATTTGCTCATGATTTGGCTCACCTTGCCTTCCTTTCCTGGTCTGGCCTTCCTTCCTGCAAGTGTTGTCCCACAAGTGAGCCTCGTATCTTCCAGTCCATCTATGTCTAAAAAAAAGATGAGCACGTAGACATGGATCAGTGGCCGGTCGGTGACACGCCGGAAGCAATGCAGAAGCTAGCTGCGCATGCCGCAGATGCAGCAATGTCGTCACCAACCTGGTGACGCCTCGGAACTGTGACGTCCTCTGCCCGAACGTCTGCGCGGGCTTGCGGACCACTGGCATCGCCGCCGGCTCGCTCGGCGGAGCGGCCGGCACGGAGAGCGACAGCGCCGCCGCTGACCGTTCCGGCACGTACATTGCCTGCCGGAGCCACGACTTGATGCCGGAGATCGACATGGAGCCGTCGACGACACCGCCACTGGCGTTGTACATCGGCGCCGGCGCCATTGGGTTCGGTGGGCCCAGGAAGTACTGGCCATGGGGGGGCAGAAAGATATGGTCTTGCGGCGGAGGTGGTCGGTGGTCCGGCAGGCCGCCTGTGCAGCTGGCCGGTGGAGCATTCATGTTGATGTCGATGCCAACGCCGCTGCCGCCATGGCCGTGGAAGTACGGCGTCGAGAAGGCTTGGACGTCATGGACATGATGGTATTTGATCTGGTCGGCGTGGTTGCAGCAGCTGCTGCTGCTGCTGTACAGGTTGCTGCTGCTTTTGTTGCTGTAGCTGATGCTCATGAAGTCCTCAAGCTTGGGGTCTTTGGCCTCTGCATGCCTCCAATCTTCACAGTGCCGGTACAAACAAGAGACAAAAGGAAACGGAAATCATTCTGCATGCATGCTACCCTTTCTTTAGCAAATACTGTACAGATCAAAGGGTTGGAGATTTAAAGACATAGAATGCGATGGACCAGGAGTCTTGCAGACCTACATTCGATACCACTTTCTGGACCAGTTGAGAAGTACAGTTAAAAATAAAGTGAACAAAGTGAGATGCCTTTGGAAGAGTAAGTTTCTAGTAGGTACAGGACATCTGAAGATTCTGAACTTTTTATTAGAGATCATCTGTATTTCTCCAGATGACATAGATGAATTAACTCTCATTTGCAGTATTTCATCTACTAGTACTAGTTTAAATAAGAAAGATATATATGCACCACAGCACCAGCAAGCTGGAGGAGGACAACATGAACATGCAAAACTTTCATTCTAGAACCACAAGTTCACAATATGACATAGGAGTACTTATCTTTTAAAAAAAACAATCTGACATACTTACAAAAAAAAAGGGGGGAAAGGAGTACCTAAAATCAAATGAGCATTGAACACAAACTCATCTTTACTGAAAACATGATTGAAAAAGGCCTAGGTTTTCCTCGAGGTAAAATCATAAGGAACAATCACAAAATTTCCTGAACTTTTATCAAACACATGCATGTATACACCTATTCAACTGTCATGTTCATACCTGGAGCATCATAGTGCACAGATCCATCAGAGTGCAACGGCATAGCCACGAGAGGTGAAGCTGCAACAGGCGACGAGCACGAGCCATCTGCATCTCCACCTCCATTTCCCTCACCACAGCCGTCTCCATAACCCCTCGCCGAGGAAGAAGACAAAGAGAAGCCAAGCCAACCATTGTTAATGTCCATCTCGATCTCTCTCCCCAAGACACCGAAAGAAAGATGAAGCTCAAAGAGACACCAAAGGCAAGGTTCTTTGATCTTTCCCAGAGTCTGTAGCTTGCAAGCAAGGAAGCAAATGCTATAGCTAGGAGATTGGTGCTCGAAGTACGAAAAGAGCCACCCTTTTTGACGTTTGTATACGTGCGAGCTATATATGGCTATGCGTGTGTGTTGTAGTTGGAATGATATGAATGCAAAGGAGCGCTACGAGTAGTGTAGTACTAGTAGGTGATGAGAGAGAGATAGAGATGGAACGAGAGAGGCCATACAAAACAAAGTTTTGGTGTGCGCCTATGCAATGCATTTGCATGGACGCAGATGCGAGTGTGTGGTCCAGCGTTTTCTTTTTATGTTGGGGTCTGTGCCACCATAGATACGTCTTGCAGTGTGGCAGCTGGGGGCCTGGGGCCTGGCATGGCAAGGAGCTGAGACGCCTGACGTCTATCTCTGGACATCTTTGGGCTCAGCATCAGCTAGCTTGGGCTTTTTTGGGTCCTTGTGTTTTGCGAGTCTCTCTCTCACGTGCCAAACTCAGGGATCTGGGATCACATGCATGCAAAGAGAAATGCGTCGAATCTTCTCAGGTGATTTGGTGATCCAAAGGCCAGGAGACAGTTAAATTAGAGGCCTCGTTTTCTTCGAGTGCGTTTAGGTAGTTGTTGCTCACATATCCGTGGGGTTAGCGCGTCGCCCATGCATGTTCCATTGGAAATCGATGTTTGGCAGATCTTTTTTTTTTATACCAGTTGTGATTTCGTATGCCGAGGGGAAAAAAACGCGTGCTATACCTCTTTAAAAATTGTCATGTGCCTTGAGTTTTTGAGTTGACATCGTCTTCAAGCCAAATAACGACGGATAGTTTCACTTGAATCGAGCCAGAAAGTGCGTGATTTCCCGTGGTAGTATGCGCACGCCCACGTGAAGAACTCACGTAGAGACACGATCGGAGTATGCTTCTCTCTTTACTCAAGATAACCGGCAACGAGTAAGGACGAGACTTAGTCCATGTTCTTTTCTTGGTCTTTTCTAGCTCACGTTATAGATTTTCATTTGCACGCTTTTAAAGTTTCTAAAAAATGATATGTTTCTTACAAAAGCTTTTTATATAAAATAATTTAAATAGCTTTAGAAAACTGATCTTTTTTTATCATTTTAGCTGTTTGAGATGGGGTCTTGATACGAGTGCTACCATAAGCTAGCAGCAAGATTTTCTGAAGCGTAACAATCCACAACGAATTTCTGAGGACGAGACAATTCTAACGGTCCGTGAGCAAGATCGATCGCCCCTGTGTGAAGATTCGATTGGAGCCAGCTTTACCTGATTACGCTCGAAGAGAAGTTACGAGAGCGTATTTCTACAAGGTGTAAGGGGGTGATTTTGTCAACTCGAGCGTTTCTGTACGCGGTGCAAGGGGTGATTTTGTCGAGCACTCCGTACCTCTCACGATACATCAAACGCGCGCGCTTAGGTGCATTTTGTTTCGTTCTCTTGCGCTCAACTTTCCGCAACATATGCCGCGGTTGAACTCACAAAAGAGGGAGGACATCAATGGCCGTGATAGGCCCGGACGACGCGGCATGAGGAACGAGGCCGAAGCAGCGTCCGGCCGATCCAGGACACGCACGGCACGGCACGGCAGCCGACGCGGTGGCCGTATGGAATATCGCTCCTTTTTCCACTGTGCGCGGCGAGCGCACGCACAGTGACGCGCACCTGGATTTCCCACCTTTCGCGGCTCCCGACGACGCGACGCTCGCAAGCGGCACGGGTTATTTTTCACGCCACGCCGCGCCGCACGGAAACCCACGGATTATGGCGGTGCGAGCCGAGCGGCAGGGGAGCGCAAGCCAGTGCAGGACGAACGGAGCCGGAGCCGCGCGGTTTTTCTCCTCTTCCCCGAGCATACACGCCGCGTTTCTGCTAGTACGAGAATTGTAGTGTTACCACTTGTAGTAGTTGTCGAATGAGTAAAATAGATAAGAGGGAGTGCGGAAAACTCTTGGCTCGAGTCGAGTCCTCTCAGTACTCCATTGCCTCAATATTGTACTCTAGTACACTACTCGTACGCAACTACTCCTACTCATGATGCATTGCTAGATACGGGACAAGAGGAGGGAGGGAGGGAGGGGAGGCAGCCGTTTATCTCTCTCGGGAGACGTGCCACGTCGCTGTGTCTATCACTCGGCGACGACTGTACGTAGTACTTCACCTCATTTGTCCTCTTCCATACCAGTAGCTCTGTCCTTAATTAAATTTATTTTCATTCATTTCACACGTACCAATACAAATATCAAAAAATTAAAATATCTTTACTTTATTCAATTTTAATACAACTATTTTTTATTTTATTTATTTTTAATATAATTATTTTTTATTTTCATAAACTTCGATGTGATGATTATTTTAAAATAAATTTATTTATAAACTTATCTTGGACGGAGGAGGTAGCGATTTCTTTGGAGCCAGCTGCCCAGCCACCTCGACGATCGCCTGCGTCGTACTACTCTCCTTTCTTTACGTGGGTTGGCTGCGTCTGCGTCTGCCCTGCCTCTGCGGATTCCAAAGTAGTAAGCCGGCCGGCCGAGGCGTGGTTGCGCATGCAGCTGCTACAACTCCTACTCCTTGTTTTTACGCTTTACCTGCGCCGTGACAAAGGAGAGCCGAAAAGGGTGCGGGTGCGGCCGATTGTTTTTAGAGACGATTGTTTTTGGAGACGGGTTCACGATCGACTGCTCGCCTTGATGGATTTGATTGATGGATTGATATAGATATCTCTGCAACTTGGGGTTTGGGTTCCCGAGGCTGCAGCTCGCTAGGAGGGAGTACCTACTATAGCGAGGCTGAGCAAGCTAAGAGCATCCGCGGCGTAGAAATTAGGAGTATTAAGAAAATCTTTTCATTATAGCAAAAATTTTATATATTACAAACACAAATTTCAAGCATCAAGTATAACAAAAGACACTTTTTTTTTAGACTAGGCACTTTAAATAAAATTAGTTTTTTACAAGTATGATAGAAATACACCTTAATAATTATGGATGTGGGTTACCTTGTAAAATTAGATGTGTCTTATACGGTAGAGAACTCTCTGCCTTATACATTATAGATAAACCCCATCTTAATACTGAATGGATCTTATACATTATGAATTCTCTAATAGTAGAGCTCACTGTCCCCTTTTCGTTTATTTTAAAACCAACATATGTAGTACTTTTTTCATCTTAAAATATTTGTCGTCCAAGGTTATTTAACATGTATTAATGTTAAAAGAAAAAGACTACAATGTCCCTTATTAAATAATGTATAGTTAGATGTGGGGTGATGGTTAGGGATAGAATGAGAAAAAAATTGAATTGAAAGTGGTCGATGTGACAAATATTACTTCAAAGTGACAACTATTTTGGGGCAACTTTTAGATGTTAGAAAGATAAGTATTGTGGGACTGAGGAAGTAATAGATTAGTTATAAGATTGATTTTATTTTTCTCTCGTTTATATTTTTAATGTATTTTTTAGGAACACGTGTTAAAATAGTTTTTTATAAGAGCCGATGTTTTTTATTTTTTTACCTCTCTTCTTCGTATAAATTTATAGGGCTTGCCTCCGTTCCCTTGAGGCAATTGAGGCCCTTGACGCTAGCTAGGCTCCAATTAAGACTGCCTCCCATGCTGATGCCATTGATCAGAACACAACGTATACTACTACCATTGATCAAGATACAACGTACGGACTACGGAGTACTCGTATACTCCAATACTGCTAGGAGTACTATGCATGCAACCCGGTGAAGAAGTATTCAAGGGTGGGCCTTGGTGGTGGCTTGGTTGGTGTTTTGCGTTTGACCAGTTGGGCTGGTAGTACTTCTCGAGGAGAGGCTGACGTTAGTGACGTGAATTCGTAGCGATAGGATCAGGAGTATGGCTATGCAAGAGTAGCTGGGGTCGATGGGCGTAGGTGATACAGTACTGTATAGGCGTACGTATGGCTGAGCAAAATTGACGTACTCGCATTCATGTGAGCAAGCAAATGTGGCAGATGTTTGAAGACCACACCGCAATACTGTATTGACTGATCTCCTGCAGACGTCACTTGATCTCGTGTGGAGATAGTAGCGCTACTCCATCTGATACTATCTTGTGCACTCGTTCTGTTGTACCCCATGGCCATAAAACATGAATTCTGCAGAGATCAATTTAATTCCGGCAAGACGGAAATAATTATCGTTTATATTCAGTATCCGGATCTGTCTCTCTCTAATCTCAAGACGGAAACAATTGTTTGTATACGATCGAGCTCACGCGCTGTGCCTCCCCGATATGGTCTTTCTACGTCGGAGCCTTGTCTATTCACAGTGACAGAATTGCGACAGAAAAAGATATCAGATTTTACAGATGATCCCCTGTTGCTTCGGTGTTCAATTTATTCAGAGCAACTCATCAACAGAATACGGCCGTAACAAAAAATCCTGAAGGTAATTGAACCCCAGCAAGCGAGAAGATTATCGAGCAAGTATTTTGTGTATGGTGTTCCAGGATTGGGTTTGGTAGATTAGTGGGCCGGTAATCTTGAAGTCCCAGCAAGCGAGACAGGCTTTTTCTCGCTCAACTCAGCCCACGTAGAAGAGTAACGAGGCCTAACCGCTAACAAACGCAGAGCCCAAAACAAAGGCGAGATCTGATGCGATGATACAGAACCCCTAAGCCGATGCTAAATTGCTACGCCCTCCATTACAAAATATTAGGATGGATGTGACATCCTAATTCGTATTAGATGAAAGAAGTAGTAACTTAGTATTAGGAGTAGCTAGTCTTAAAAAAAAGCTTGTAGCAGTAGCGGCACCTGCAATGAAAGCAGCTCCTCCGTAAAGTCAGAGAAACAAGGGTACCTAACAGATGGGGCCTGCTCTCATGGGCCCAGACATCAGAGACACAAGTGCTCATCGAGCTGCAATCAATTACTACCAGTAGCAGAGGTGTTGCGCATCCCAGGCTTTTTCTGCGTTTGAATCGTGCAAGAAGTACAAACTATGGCTCCGTTCGATTCTTGCAAAAAAGAGATGATAAAATTTCAGATTATCGTGGCACACTTTTCAAACTGTTAAACGGTGTATTTCGTGCGAAAATTTTTTATATGAAAGTTATTCTAAAATATCAAATAAATCCATTTTTCAAGTTTGTAATAATTAAAACTTAATTAATCACACATTAATGTCATCTTGTTTTACGTGAAACACTTTATCTTCATCTTTATCTTTATTTTTAGAAGATTCAAACATCACCTATATTTCACTTCACAAATAGTACAATCACATTGACAAAACTTTCAGTATTGTGTTAACAAATCCAGCATCAAAGAATATCCTGCAGTTGTTTCAATCTTGGATCCAACTCTGTTGCATCGCCCATTTCATAATCATCCGCAGGAGTCCGGTATGCATCGGCAATGGCCTTCCCTTTGTCCAGCACTGCTGATGGCACGGTTTGAAGGAGGCTGAAAAGACAAAATAATGCAAATTTCAGCTATGATTATGTTCGAATTGGAAACAGAGAAAGGTTGTCAATTGATGTGGACACTGATTTTACTTGTCTAAAGCTCCAAGGGCTACACTGATTTTGTTCCTCATGACATCGACAGACGCTGATGGGTTGTTCCGTGATGCTTGTAGTAGCAGTGAGTCAAGATCTTCCAATGCTCTAGGATAAAATGAATTTGCTGTCGCTTATCAGTACTTACAAGATAGGAGTGTATCATTTTAATTCAGCAAGCAAGTACATTTTGAAATAAATCAATCATTTTGTTTACCGTAAGCATTCCTCCACCGCATCAGAGGCAGCTTTGCCTTGACCGCTGCTAGAAGCATACTGAGCCACCTGCATTTTGTTTTCTTCGGGTAAATTCAATGCATATCTAGTGGGCTTAGTTTGTTTTAAGCACACATGATTTCAAATCATTAAATCGAATATTCACGTTCTCTGGATGTTTGAACTAGTTATGGCGATGGGAATAATCTGAACAAGTAAAATATCTTGATGTTTAAGGAATAAAAAGGGCAGTTGAAACTTGCTGGTTAATCTTAATTCCTGAATGTTCAAAACAGACTGTCTATAGGAATATTAATGTCATTTTAACTTGCGAACAGGAATCACATTCACCATACGATCAGTATCTTACTGCTCGAATATTGATACGCAGAGAAGATGCTGGACCAGAACGAAGTAATGATCTGCTCTCATCATATCTTGGCTTCTCAAATTCTAATGACTTCTCTGCAATTGAACATAGATATACATGAATCTCCTAGATACAGGTTGTATCACACATCACATATAGCATTGCATCATAGCTCTAGAACATTTAATCGGAAATTTGACCAAGGTTGGAGTAAACATATTTAGTCAAGATATATTGGTGCCTCTATAAAAATCAAGATGCATGATGGCACTTTACTAGCATTAAATTAGAACGGCTTTGCTTATTTCAACACATCGTTTGCACTGTGAAATCGGAGGGGAAGACTGCAGAAAGGATAGCACACTTTACAATCTGAAATATGGCTGAAAAGAAGATACATTGAACGGTCTAAGGCTCATGTAAACAATGAACTAATTGAGGCTTATATTTGTACACTAACAATCAAGGTTGCCAAAGTGCAACAAAAAAAAAGAAAGAAGAGAAACGATTAGGATTACTCTTACCTAGATCCCTGAACTGGTCCTGAGTCAACAGTACTGCCGGAACGTAGGTCTCCAATGGCTCCAGCTTCTTCCTAAACATTACAAATTTAAGAAGCAATAAGGCTTCAGTGGAGGTCAAAAGTTGCAACCTGCGGCAATGCAATGTAGTAGTACTAAATTTATGAAGGGAGAGCAAGGTACGGATCAGTACTTCTTGACGTATTTGTCAAACGGGCTCGCGTCTGCCCCTGCAACAGCAACAGTTGGGAAGCAAATCAGAAACGAATTGCTCGCACACTGAAACACTGAGCTCGTTCCAAACACGAACACGCCAGCGAAACGACGAACAGCATGCTGCATCTGGACTTACGGCCAGCAGCAGTGGCGAGCCAGGAGGCGACGCCGGCGAGGGAGACGGCGCGGCGGCCGATTCCACCCGACGGCGCGGGGACGGACGCCGCGGCGGCGGCGACCTGGCAGCATCGGCGGCGGCGAGACGGAGGCGGTGAGGGGCAGAGGTGCGCGCCGCCGGAGGTGGTGGGGAGGAGCGCGGTGGGCATTCTGGGAGCTGTCCTCTCGCTGCCTGCTGCGACGCGACACGGGAGAGGCGGCCTCCGGCTACGGTTAGTTTAGTATAGCGGCTGGGCCCCTTTTGCACGACAGCCACTCGTGTCAGTCCAAGTTGTTTTTCCTCGCGACACTGCCTGGGAACGAAAGGCTACGCTACGCACACGCTAGCTTTCGTTTTCTTGTTGCAGGAAAGTCTACGCACACGCTACGCACCGAGTTGCCTATGCACGCTACGTGGGCTCAGGGTTGCCAGAAGAAACACTACTACATGAGGTCTTTACTTGTATGCCATTAAAAAAGATGGTGTCTGTCTCTGTGCCACTAAAAAGTTCGAGCCTCCCTCTATGCCATCGTCGAACTTTATCGCGCCCTCGAAACAGTTCCGTCTGTTTTTGCTCTTAACGGTGAGTAACAGCGTAGCAAAATGACCTAGTTGCCCTTAGGGTTGAGTGACCATTTTAACAAGGTGGTTTCCTTCTATGCCATTCCGAGTGCAGCAAGGGGAATCGAGTGAGAAGAGAGAGGGAGACACGGTAAGCATCGGTCAACGGGCCCAATATGCCAGCTTCTGCTGGTGATGCCGATGTAAAGCCATCGTCATCCTCCGGCGATTTGGGGTTCCCCTCACCATTCATCGTGGTGGTGACTGTGCTCTCCGCTATGACAGAGGCGAAATCATCACATCCCCCATCGACATTCCCATCGACATCACATCCTTCCGCAATCGCGCCGCTCTCCGGCTTGCCGTCCGCATCTACGTCGGAATTGATGCGGGAGAGACCAAAGTCGGCGAGGCGGGCGCGGAGATCCGTGTCAAGCAGGACGTTGTTGGGCTTGACGTCGCCGTGCACGACCGGTGGCTTAACGACGGAGTGGAGGTAATGGAGCGCGGCAGCCACGTCGCGGGCCACGGCAAGCCGGCGGGGCCACTCCGCCACGAGCTCCGGGCAGCGCCGCCCCAGCAGCGCGTCCTGCAGCGACCCGTGCGGCATGAGGTCGTACACCAGCATCATCCGCCGCGGCCGCCCCTCGCCCTGCGCCACGGACGACATCGAGTATGCGAACGGTAGCAGTATGGAGTCCCGCCCCTTCCCACCCGGCTTGGCAGCGGCCGCGTCGGGGACAGGAGGGGATCCCGGCGCGGAGGACGACGCGATGAGGTGGGACGCGACGGCGATCTCGTTGTGGAACTCCCGCTCCCCCTGCAGCGACCCCGCGGCATCCATGACCTTCACGGCGACGGGCCTCCCCGCCCCGCCGCAGCTCGCCGCCGTCGTCATCGGTGGGAGCGCGCCGCGGAACACGGGGCCGAACCCGCCCTGCCCGAGCTTGCTCCCCGCTGCGAATCCCCCTGTCGCCCGCCGCAGCTTCCGGTACGACAGCCGCTGCAGCCTCTCTGCCACCGCCACCACCTCATTCGCCTCCCCCTTCCCCTTCCCCCTCCTCCTCCGCCTCAGCCACCACAGCAGCGCGACCACCACCAGCACCGCCACGGCCCCCGCCCCCGCTGCCCCCGCCCCCGCGACGACGGCTACTGAGTGGCAGCGGCCGGGGACAGGCGGAGGCGGCGGCGGCAGCGGCGGCGGCGGCTGGCGCGAGGGCATCGGGAGCGGGAGAGGAGTGGGAGACGGCGCAAAGCGGGTTGGCTTTCCACCACCATTAGCTACCACCACCACCTCCGACTCTCGAAGGTGTCTCCTTCGCAGATGAGGAATTCAGAGAAGACGCATTCCTGTGTATCCTTCACGTGTGCCCCTACGGGGAAGGCTGTTTCGCTGAGCAGTGGGGATAGATAAGTGTCGGGCCCACTGTCAGTCGGATGGGGATGGGGATGGGGATGGAGTGAGTGGGTGAATTTAAGAATCGGTGGACGGATGCGGGGAGAGAGTGACACAGTAAGCATCGGTCAACGGGGCCCAATATGCCAGCGACTGAATGGGCAAGATGGACATTTTTTCTGTCTGGGCCCACATGTCAGAGCTGTTAAACGGTTTAACCCTAACAGAATAGCGACGGAATGGTTTTGAGGGCGCGATAAAGTTCGACGATGGCATAGAGGGGGGCACGAACTTTTTAGTGGCACAGAGACAGGCACCATCTTTTTTAATGGCATACAAGTAAAGACCTCTTACTACATACACAGGTCATATGTACTGTGGGAGAGGATAGCAAACGTAGCATCTCAGTTTTAGGGTATGTTTGAGTGAAGTTGATTCTGAGAATATGTGAGTTGGTAGCCAGTTTTTAAAATTTTGAAGAAACTGAATTTTTTAGCTTTTAGCTTCTAGTTTATTTTATAGATTCTATAACTATAAATTTTTAAAATCTAGATAACAATCTAAATTGTTTGGAGGTGTTAACACCAGAATTTGGTAAGCCCCGAAATCCCAATCGGCCCAAGGTTCATATCGACTTGAAACTAATATCGGTCTAAAATTCTACATCGGCCGATGGGGGTTTTCTTAAACCAATTACTAACAATAGTTGGATTCTTGTTAGATTCGGGAAGATCTTATCCAGATAAAACCGAGTTTGAGGAGGATGCGGCTTGTATCTATTAATTAGGAAGAATTTCTTAGTTTCTTTTTTATCTTTAGGAAAGTGTGTTTAGTGTCCAATAAGGACTTTATCTGTTTCCTTTTATCTTTAGAAAAGTTTGAGTCGTATTCTGTTAGAATCTTTGTTAGCCTATGGGTATAAATATGTAAGCCCGAGGTTCATGTAATTTTTATCACACGATCAATACAACATCGGCGCATCGCCACCTTTTTACTTTCGTCTTCTTCGGCGAGTTCATACCCTTCTTACGAGGGGTAAGTCTCGTCATGGCTGCTTGCGCTGTGGAGGCTAGGATTTCGACGTTCTGATCTCGGCAACGTAAGCACCTACTATCATATATTTTAGTCAATCTGATTTGGCTTCTCGATTTCATCGTATCGGCCAAGATTCGTTTTAGGGTTTACGCCGGTATCGACCAAATCGCCTTGCTAGATTAGATTGACTAAGGTATCCACCACCCTAAAAATCAGTCAAGGGCTTGATTGTCTAGGTCTTGCGTTTCTTTTCATACTTGGTGCTGCATCAGTTCAGTTTGATCTACTAAGTCGTGATTAGAACTGTAATCTCTAGCCTGCTTGTTGGCTGCCAATAAGGGTTTCATCGGGGTTTCAGCCGATGAGTTATCTTAACGTTGCATCGGCCCACGAGTTTTATACATGGAGATTGGTCCTGGCCGATGACAATAGAGTATTTATTACATATCTTTTGGATGTTGTGTCATCGGACCTCCGGCCGATGTGTGCTTCAATCATTAGATCAATATTTATTTTATCATATGATTGGTTTATGCTATATTATATTGCTATATCATCATGTTATCATCAACCGATCGGTTGTTTTGGCTATCGGCCTATCGGCCGATACGTTTTTGCCCTATCGGCCTAGACCTTCTGTTCTGCTGTTTTGCATATCTTGTCAGTGGCAGGATCAAACTGACTGGCACGCCCGCGCTTCATCAATTTTAGGACCTGCACTGAAGCTAAGCAGATCTCTCAGGCCTTCGTGTGTCCGCACGCTGAATTCTCATTGGCGGTACGAATTCGGCGTCAACAGGAGGAGCTAGAGATTTTATGAAAAACTATAAGTGCTAGAACCTCTCAAAACAAACCCTTAGTTTAAGATGCACTGCTAACTGTGCAAGGCAATACTATACTATTTCTGACTTCGATGACTTGTTTTCCTCTTCTTGTAGTACTAATCCATGCAATTTTGGTTAGCAGGATCTAAATCATCGGTACATGGTAACCGAACTACAGAAGGAAGATGGCCGCCTCCCCTTGCCGGCATCCTTCTTCTGCCACCGAGCTCACATCGTCGGCGCTGTCTCGCCCGTCGGTGAGCTCCTCGCCTAATTCCTCCCTTCAACATCCTCTAGCGACTCCTAGATGGCACCTAGACGTGGTAGCTTGTGCGTTCGTTCCTCAAATCGCGCTCCTCACTGTTGCTTTGCTTCCGCCACTGCCACGCACGCTCATGCGCCGCTGTCCTCCTGGAATTCCCTTCCGCCACCTCAGAGCACCACCTTGGCCGCCGGTCCCCTCCCCTGTCTTGTCGTCGTGCCTCCCATTTCTCTGTCGCCGTGCACAGTCGCGCGCTGCCATCGGCTGTATCTCGGCGATTCCTCTCACCGCCCCCACTTGGCGAGTCCCTTTGAACCTTCCTAGAGAGCCGTCGCGGCCACTCGCCCCTTTTCTGTCCCCTCTTCACTGTGTCGCCTTTTCTGCCGCCGCGCGGTTGTCCCTGGTGACCATCGGTCTCTTTGCCCACGCATATCGCATCACAATTGCACACTGGTTCAATCGAACCTGGTGCGCGAGCCATTTTCCCCTCCTCTCGTGCGGCCACATCACTGCTCCGACGAGCTTTGCCGAAGCTGTCGACTGCCGTCGTTCCCCTCTGTCACGCCCCAAACTAGCCCCGAACGGAGGCCAGTATAAGGCGATTCAAATTAACCTGTATGCCTGTACCAGTCCCAGGAAATAGCGCTGGTACAACAGGAAGACAGATTACCACAACAACAGCGGTCTCTTTATTAAGAGTAGGATTACAACCAAGGTTGGAACTGCGGACAGAACCCGAGTTCGCAACAGCATTACAAAAAGGCGGAAGCGAAAAGCGGAGACTAGCCCTAAGCCACAAGCAAAGCCTTGGGGGAAGGCTGAAACCCTACTACTGCTCGAAGTCTGCTTGCTCCTGGAAGAACTCTTCATCAGCAGGATCCACCTCTTCATCTTCGAGAACTAGGGGGGGGTTTAATTATATAGAGCAAGGGTGAGTACGGAAGTACTCAGCAAGTCAGGGGAATTAAGTGTTTAATGCAAGTTTCAAGGAAAGGCCAGTTGTTTTTCACAATTGATTTTAGTTCAGGACTTTCAGAAACATCTAAGTGAGTGCTTCTCGACGGCACGGACGAGAAAGTGCGTCTCATCCGGCCGGAGCAGTGAAATTGTATCAATTGATTCTCGTCGGCACGAGAGGCTCCCTGCCAATCGTTCACCGACCCCGGCTGCTCCAACAGCCACAACTCACACACGCCGGTACGAGAGGCTCCCTGCCAATCATCACCGACTCCGGCTGCTTCAACAGCCTTAAACCAACACATCGGTACGAGAGGCTCCCTGCCAATCGTGACCGACTCCGGCTGCTTCAACAGCCTTAAACCAAGCACAGAAGGGGAAACCTCACACCAACAGCAGTTCACAAGGTGTTCATTAAAATTACGCTAAGGAATCACCTCACATCCGCCCATGACCGTGGGCACGGCTGTTCGAACAGTTATTAACCTCTGCAGAGGGGGTACACTTTACCCACACGACGTTACTAACCTCGAACCACCCAGCCCGCGACTCTCGGTCACGTCTGGCGACCTTGAGGCTTTCACGACAAGGCATTTCGAAAGCAGACGCAGGGTCATCTTATGCCAACAGGAGGGGTCCCACGGACCAACACCAGGTTAGGTCCCAGACCATGCTGTGCCAGGAAGCCCAGGGGTCCTCCCCGACACCACCCCGGCGAATCCACTTGTCCCTTGGCATCAAGATTTCCCTGGCCTAGCTAATTACTCAGCCAGGGGCGTCCCATATCACCCATGTGGTCGTACTTGACATATGCTTGGATGTAATTCCCAAGGAATCGGTCCTTAGAGCGAGAACGGGCAGACCGTACCACCAGTACGTCTCCCGTACCGCGAGTTTTAGAAACTCACTTTGTTTTTCAAGGCACCGACCCAAGTGTCGGGTTTTCCAAGCATTTTGTAAACTCAAGTTTTACCCAGGTGATCAATTTTAAAGTTTGAGGGGAGTCTCGATATTCGTACGCGAGGTACGGATACCAAGGCATCACCTGAGGGGTGACAAGGGTGTTAGGGTATTCAAATATCAAGGAAGGTGAATGCAGCAAATGGGTAGGGTCTGACGGTTATATTGCGAACCGAGGCCCAAGTGCCAAGTGTAACCTAAACATGCATAGTTTGCGGAATCAAAATACTTAATTTAAATTATAGGTTCAATTGATCAAAGGTGACTTGCCTTGCTCGAGATCTTGAGCTTCTTCCTCGAAATCCGCGCACTGCGGGTCTTCGGGCTCCAAGACTACACGCGAAACGAGACGACTGAACAAAGCGATAAAAAGAAGCCCTATTAAAGACCACTAAGCGTGCCATTGGATAGATCTCGATTTTTAAGAAATTTTGGAAGTGGAACGGAGTTAATCGGACGAATGGTTGAAAAGATATGAATTTCCGAAGATTAAAGGATTTTCTGGAATAAGAAAAGGAATTATTAATTCCCTGGAAAAAGAAAAGAAGGAGGGATGCAATTTAGACTTTAATTCGGGCGGCTAAGAGCAGCCCAAAGGATTTGAATGGGCGCGGCCGAATTAATGGGCCAGCGGCCCGAAGGGATCGGCCCATGGCCGATCGGCGCGCGAGAGGGGGATAGGCCGATGGGCCTAGCGGCCGATGGGCCGGAGGCCGATGGCGCTTGGAGGCCGAGCGGGGAAAAAGGCCGAGTGGCCGATGGCCGACTGGGCCGTCGGCCAAGGAGGCCCAGATGGCCGGCCGGGCAACGCGGCCCGGCCGATACGCGAAAGGGAGGCCGTTGGGCCCAGGGGAGCGAGGCCGATGGGCCGGGGCAGGCCGCGGTCTACGCGGACGGCCGATCCGATGGACCGTGCCGGCCGCGCGGCGCTAGGGCGGGGCCCGCCCGTCGGCGGCGCGGTCTATGCGGACCGAGCGCACGGAGGGGAAGGAGGGAGTGCGCCGGCTGGCGCTTGCGTGGTGCCTGCGTGGCGGCCACGTAGGCCGGCCGGGCGAGCGAGGTGAGAAGGCGCCGGGCGACGGCGGCGATGGCGGAGGGGTTCGGGCGACGCGGTGCGGGGCCGACGAAGGGAAGTGGCGCCGGAGCAAGAGGGGTGAGAGAGGAATCGAGCCGCCGGCTCGGATCGGGCCGTGGGGGAGCGACGGCGGCCGTCGACGGCGCGGGGCGACGCGACCACGACGGCTCGGGGAGAGGGCGGAGGAGAGGGGCGGCGGCCTCGGTGGTGCTCCGGGAGGAAACCTACGGCGCTATCCAACGCGCTACGCCGAGAAAGAAAGGAAAAAGTTGGAGGGGGGTGTTTACCGCGGCGGAGCGGCTTGCCGGGGAGGGAGACAATGCGGGCGCGGCGCGGCTCCGGCCGAGGGAGCAGGCGGGCGAGACGGCGCCCGGAGCTCCTTCGGGAGCCCTCGGCGGTAGCGGCGACGGACGGCAAGGGCGGCGGCGGCAGCGGCGAGGAGAGTGGAGCTCGGTAGGGCGGCAATGGCGGCCGGGCGGAGGGGAAAGAATGCGGCCGAGGGGGGGGGGGGGGGTTTGTAGGGGCGCTAGGTCGGTTCGGCCGGGGATAGGCGGTTCGAGGGCGCGGGGAGGGGACCGGCGCACTCCGGCGCTAGCGGCCAAGCGCGGCAGCGGTGACGCCGGCCGGTCGGGAAAAGGGGAAGAAAAAGGGTGGAAAGAAAAGGGGGCTCGCTCCTTGCCGCTTCGGGCAAGGGCGCGCGGAAGAGAGAGAGGGAGAGGGGCGCGCGCTCGGCTCCTTGGCGGCACGCGCGTAGAGGCGGGGCCGGGAGGAGGCGGTCTGCGGCGACGGAACGGCGCCGGCGGGAGCCGTTGGGGAGAAGAGAGAGAGAGAGAGAGAAGAACGGCGAGCAAAGGGGGAGACCAGGAGAGGGAGAGAGAGCCGGTGGACCCGGCTCGGGCGCGCGCGGCCGAGCGGCCTAGCGCGGCCCAGCGGGGGGGGGGGAAACGGGCGCGCGAGCCGAGGCAGGCCGCGGGAGAGCTGGGCCGGGAGAGAATGGGCCGAGGATGGCCCGAGGAAGAGGGGAAGGAAAGGAAGCAGGCCGAGTGGGAATCAGCCCGAGGGGGAGGGAGGTAAAGCAGACTTTTTGAGAGTTTGGATTTTTGGAGGGATTTAGGGTTCGGAAACGAAATCCGATTTCGCGGTTTTCTCCGGGATTGAACTGAGAGGGGAAACACGAGACCTTGGCACTCGACAAGACTCAACCGACGAACAAACTTTCGCAAATAGGGTTTTTAGCAGATTAGTTTTCCCGCTAACGCCGCGACAAAACGGGCGTTACACCCTCCCAGTGAATCCGAACCGATGAATCAATTCGCCGTGACCTCCTCTAGCCATTGGTGCCAGCCGCTCGCTCCGTCTCGCCGTCGTTCGTTGGTGTCGTCCCGTTGTCGTCGGCCATTGAAATCGGCCGCTCGGCCTCCTCTCCTTCCCCTCGATCCAATGTGGTGGTCCACATGGATGCCACCTCGGCTCGATCGGGTCAAGCGGGCGCCCAGTCATCGACCAGCCTCTGCCCTTGCCCCACGTGCGCATCGGCCTGCTGGACCGCGTTGCCGCGCCGACCCATTTCCCTTCCCCTTCGGCCTACTCGCGCGTGCTGTCCGCCTAGGCTGTGCGCTCGCCATTGGCCCGCTTCGCCTCGGCCCGCGCCGCGCTTTGCTCTGTAGGCCCCTAGGCTGCACGCTCCGCGCCTCCCTTGATGGGCCTTGACCAGGCTCTCTTGCCCGTTGGACCAAAGTCTATCTCCACTCCTTCCCTATTGACCCAACTGCCCATGGACCAAAGTCCATCACTCACTCACTATTCTGCGGACCCCACATGTCAGTGACTGTCAAAATATTCAAATAAACTTCCAAAATTCATATCTATTGATTCGTGACTCCGATTGACCCCGTTCCACTTCCAGTAGTTCCGTAAAATTGTGATCTACTTAATGGCACTATTAATTAGCCTGGTTGCGATTATCGAATTTTTTCTTCAAGCATGGATTTCTCGAAGATTCATGAAGCTCAAGGCCTTGAGCAAGGCAAGTCACCTTTGAACATATTGAGCCTATATTTGAAATTAATTATGTTGTTTGCAAAATATTTATGCATTGATAGGAATGCACTGGAACTGTTTTCCCTGTCTGCAAGGCAGATCGGTGGGCCTACCTAACTTTATCGTATTGATCCTTCCCTTATTAATTGCTAATCATGTTCCCTTGTAACCACCTGTGTTGCGCCCTGGTATTCGTGCATGTTGTGCGAGTATCGACGGCTGCCTTCAAAGTTAAAATCTGAGAATATCTTGGGTAAAACTTGGTTTACAAAAGTTATGGAAAACCCGATGCTTGGGTCGGTGCCTTGTGAAAGAAAATGAGTTTTAAAAATAAAACTCGCGACACAAGGCCATTCCTAGGCGAGATGCTTGTTCGATCGCTTTTAAGGACCAATTCCTCTGAAATTACATCCAAGCATATAACATGTGCGACCACATGGATGAATTGGGACACCCCTGGCTGAGTAATTAGCTAGGACAGGGAAATCTTGATGCCAAGGGACAAGTGGATTCGTCGGGGTGGTGTCCGAGAAGACCCTTGGGTTTCCTGACACAATATGGTCTAGGACATAACCTGTTGTTGGTCCATGGGATCCCTCTTGTTGGCATAAGGTGACCCTGAGTCGGCTTTGGAAATGCCTTGTTGTGAAAGCCTCAAAGTCACTAAACGTGGCTGTTCTGCACGGGCTGGGTGACCCGGGTTAGTAACGTCGTGTGGGTAAAGTGTACCCCCCCTCTGAAGAGGTTAACAAACTGTTCGAACAACTGTTTCCACAATCATGGGCGGATGCGAGGTGATTCCTTAGTGTAGTTTTTGGTTTTACTCAGCTTTGTGAAAAGGTGTGGTGATTTGGAAAACTTGTTGTTTGGGAAAGCACATGGCTGTCAGGAGACAGCGGGACAAGGAGTCCTTGGAAGTAATCGGTCGTTTGGGGACCACAAACCTCTGAAAGGTTGGAAAATTAGTTTGGTTTGGGAAACCAGCTTTGAGGCCAACTCTGGGAGTTGTGCAAACTTGAAAATAAAATTTGTCACTTCTCACCCCCGACCGGGCTAAGACTTGTCTCGCTCTGGTTGTGAAAAGCACACACTTAGATTATTCAAAACGTGAAAACAAAACTGTTTTCAAAAGAAACAGCCTCCTCTTGCAGGTTGCATTAACCACCTAAGTTCTCCTGGCTTGCTGAGTATGTAAGTAGTCACCCTTGCTCTCTATAGTTCTGCCAGCTCTGAAGATGAAGTCGAAGTGAAGTGAAGATTAGGTTTTTGTCCTGGTTCCCAGCATTGCCTGTGGTGTTGGGAGTTAGTTCGTTGGTTTTCGTTGCCTCTGCTTCTGCTGTTGCTGCTTCCACGTCGTCTGTTGCGTTCTCGGGTTTCTCTCGAGAGTTTCAACCGAAGTCAAAGTAAATAAGTCCTTTATTTACTTAAGGATTGCAATGCTTCATAATTATCACCTTGGGTACCAGCACTATGTTCTGGGACTGGTACCGATATCATGGTCTCGTAGGAAGCGGTTCGCGCCGTTTTTCCTATGACATGCTCCTGTCAGGTACCATGATACGGCGGTGCCAAATAGGGGTGTGACAGAAGACAGCCAACAGAATCCAACAACAATGGCGAATGGCCTCCAACTGTACCTGCTCGAGTCTGTGTCCACATATCGCACTTGTTCATCCCAAACTTTCCCATGAACAGAGGCAAATAAGAAAATCCTATTTACCTACTTTAACGCATATCTTCGGTATACCTCACTACAAGACAAGCACTGGAAAGGATATGAAAGAAAAACTGGGCTATCGCGCTATCTAAGCAGGTTTCCCCTATCCTCTATGGGAGTCCTCTTTTAGTCTACTTCACTTCCTGTGTCTATCGCTATCATCCTATTCTCTCTCAATTGTATAGTCTATACTTTTAAAATGAGGAGGAGTACCTTTTCTTTAGCTTCCAACATGAAAGATTGACCCCCTTAAAGTGCCAGATATGCAGGATTGATGAAGGACTACTTAGCTAAAGTGAACTTCTGAAAAAAGTGGACTTCTGGAACTGACCTAATAATAGTTCTCTCTCTAATACTCTTGCAAAGAATAGGATAAGTGGAAAAATGCTAAAAGGTTATTCAATCCACTAGTGCCACTGAAGTGAGGGAATTACCTATTCTGAACCTCCACAAGAAAGAGCTCATAACCATTGCTTGTGAACAACTCTCCTCAACTGAAGGCGCACTACTGTTACTACCAGTCTAGTCTCCTGAGGGCACTCTTTCAATCTCGAACAAATTTCTTTTGCTGGAAGAGAGATATTCAGTAAACCCAATTTCCAGTCCTTGTCTTAAGACTCCAAAGAAAGAAAAAATAAAAGCGGACTAAAAGAGAACAACAAAGAGAGATCGCTTTCAAAGATTGAACAACACTATTATATCCATATTCCATTCCACTTTCTTATCAGGAACGTCGACTTGCACTTTCAATAGTGAATTATTCACTTTTCGGAATTAGCTCATATTCACATAGGCCAAGAAAGATGAATAAGACCTTTAACTCCCTATTTCACGCATAATCGAGAGACTCAGAATATCAGTGCCTTGGGTAAATGCCCACCAAAGGGAGAAGATTACCGAACTTATTTTTTGTATCTTCTTTGCTTCCTAAAATATCGAGGGAAAAGGCCTACGGTCTATGTATTTCCTCCTATCAGTGGCATTAGTTCCTTTTCATTCTCTAGATAGATGGGCATAACAAGTTTCTCTTTATATTCTATTTTACAAATGATCAAGGGCTCACTCATCTCCTATTTGTTTGAAATATTGCCATGCTCTTTCTTTTTTGCATAAAGAGCCCCTCCTAATTCACATATTGTAGGAAGATACTGGACTTTTGGATTTGAAAAAAAGTTGAAGAAGATATGTCTGAAGTAGATGGTGACTGATAGAGCAATTCTTGCTCGTAAGTTCCAGTATGAGTAATGCGCCAAACATAAAGCTTGTGATTGGTAGTAAACAATCACATCAGCCCATGTTCATACGTCTCTTTTCTTCTTCTCATATGGTTTTTTCTTGAAAAATTTTTCTCCCTTTTTTGTCGCACACATATTTTTCTCCTTTTACTTTAACGCATTCGGTTATTTTTCCCTTCCACTCTAGACATGCCACGTTTTTTCTTCTTTCAACTTTACTTTATTTTTATTGAAAGAGCATCTATGCCCCTAGTGGGTTTTGGTTAATTGATGACAAACGATTAAGGGACTAATGCGCTTATTGATTGTACAAGCAAGGGATTAGTCCGATGAAGATGGTGAAGAAGAAGATATAATACAATGTGGTTTCTTTGTGATGCAAAACTACAAGTGACGGAAGATGACAAGATACGATGAAGGGTCAGCAAGACTTGGCTACATGATGGACCACACATGGGAGAAGGGCTTGGCATCGAAGTACCCGACGTAGTGTTGAAGGTGCAAGTGCTTGGCCAAATACCGATGAACCGATCGAGGCCATAGGATGTCACAAGTTGTTGAGGATCAACCCTTGGTGAAGAGGAACCACAAGATGAAATGTTGAAGATCAAGAGAATGTGATTCATTGATTAACATCACGCCAAATTCCATATTAGCATTGATCAATGCAAAGAAAGAAGATGAAGTAAAGGTATTCGTATTGGTATAGCTTTTCTATTTGCTCTCGTGTTGGTAGGAAAACCGTACTATTAAGTGAGATGTTGTCTTGATGTCTAGGGGTGAGTTTGGTGCTCAAAATCTTTGTTGAAGTGGTTCTCTCTCTTGGATTTGTGTACTAGAGTTTTTCGGAGTTTTCTAAAATAGAGTTTGGATTTTTTTCGAAGTGTATTTGCCTTCGAAAAAGGTACTAGTGTTTTTCAGAATTTTTCGAATCATGTTGATCTGGTTGATTTCAGTATTGGAGTTTTTTGGATTTTTTCCAAAATATTTTTGGAAATTTCCGAAATGCTATGTTGCCTAGTTTTCTGCTGTGCTCGTGCTGGAATTTTACACGGTTCAAAAAATTCCGAGAGTACTGTAGCAAACTCCGAAAGAAAACTCCCAAGGTATTTAGCAAGTTTCGAAAGCTGTTTTTTCTCTTTAGTGATTTTCTGATATTTTCGAAAACACTTCAGAAATTTTTGAAAAAATGGAATCTTTGCCCCAACGGGCAGATCTGAGGGTGTGACTAGAAATAGCCCCCTCCACCCACAAGCTAGGGCTGCTGGCTCCATTGCCTATCTTATGCCCTTGACTTGTTTTGCTTGAGATTCACTTTTGATCCTTGCCTTCTTACTTCTTACTCTCCACTGATCTACAAGCTTGGATTTCGTGTGTGTGAGATTGGTTAATTTGAGTTTGTTTGAGTGCTTGGTGTTGACTTCGTGAAGATTTATTGAGCACTCGATTCATCCCCAAGAAATCTTTGTTACATTTGTTACTTTTTGTGGTTGAGGACACCTAGACGACTAGGTGTAACGCCCGTTTTGTCGCGGCGTTAGCGGGAAAACTAATTTGCTAACAACCCTAATTGCGAAAGTTTGCTCTTCGTTTGAGTCTTGTTGTGTGCCAAGGTCTCGTGTTTCCCCTCTCAGTTCAATCCCGGAGAAAACCGCGAAAACGGATTTCGAATCCGAGCCCTAATCCTCCCAAAACCCAAACCCTCAGAAAAAGTCTAAATTATCTCCCTTGACCCGGGCCGATTTCCCTTCTCGGCCTGTCCCCTTCTCTCTTTTCCCTCCTGGGCCACTGCCGGCCCAGTCCCCTCTCCTCCCTCTTCGGGCCGTCGCTCGGCCCAACCGCTCCCTCTCTCCCCTTCTTTTCCTGGGCCGCCCCCGGCCCAGCTCTCTCCCGCGCGCGCCTGCCCGGCCGCCTCCCTCCCGCTGGGCCGCGCCAGGCCGCTCGGCCCGGTCCGCGCCCGAGCCGGCTCTCCCCTCTCTCTCTCTCTCTCTCTCTTTCCCGTTTCTTCTCCCCCAGCCCCCGCTGGCGCCGTTCCGTCCCGCCTCCGCCGCTGGCCCCCGCCTCGGCCCCGCCGCTGCGCTGCGCGCGCGTGCCGACAAAGCGCGGAGCGCGCGCCTCCCTCTCTCCTCCCCGCGCGCGCGCGCGCCTTGCCCGAATCGGCAAGGGGGCAAGCCCCCTTTCTCCCCCTTCTTTTCCCCTTTTCCCGACCGCCGCCGACGTCATCCGGCCGCCTTGTCCGCTAGCGCCGGTCCCCGCTCCGCCGCTCGGCCGCACCGCCTCTCCCGGCCCAAAATCGGCATTTCCCCTCCCCTCCGAAACCGACCTAAACCCCCTACAAATTTCTCCTCCGCCCGGTTGCCATTGCCCTCTCCCGAGCTCGCCCCCTTCCCGCTGCCGCCGCCACGCTCGTCGCCGCCGCCGAGAGCTCCCGAAGGAGGTTCGGGCGCCGTCTCCGCCCCCTTCTTCCCCGGCTCGGATTCGCGCCGTCGCGCCCGCGCCCGCGCCCGCACCCGTCGACCTCCGGCTTGCCGCCCCGCCGCGGTAACCCCCTCTCCTCTCCGCCTCTCCCCTTTCCCCTCGCGTTCTAGGCCACTAGATAGGCCGTAGGGCCCCCTCTCGGGCGCCGCCATAGCCGTCGCCCTCTTCTCCGCCCTCTCCCCGAGCCGCCGTCGCCGCCGTCGCACCGCGCCGTCGCCAGCCGCCGTCGCTCCCCCGCGGCCCAAACCAAGCCGACGGTTCGATTCCCCTTGCTCACCTCTTGCTCCGGCGCCAATCCCCGTCGCCGGCCTCGCACCGCGCCGCTCGGAACGCCGCTCCGCCGTCGCCGCCGTCGCCCGGCGCCCTCTCCCCTCTTCTTGCCCGGCCGGCCTACGTGGCTGCCACGCAGGCGCCACGCAAGCGCCAGCCGGCGCACCCCCCCTTCCTTCTCGGCCGTGCACCCGGTCTGCGTAGACCGTGCCGCTGCTAGGCGGGCCCCGCCCTAGCACCCGCGTGGTGGTCTCGGTCCACCAGATCGGCCACCCGCGCAGGCCGCGGCCTGCACCGGCCCATCGGCCTCCTTCCCCTTTTCGGCCCAGTCGGGCCATCGGCCTTTGGACCCCCCCCTCGGCCCGCTCGGCCTCTCTTTTTCCCGCTCGGCCCACTCGGCCTTTTTCGGCCATCGGCCCGAATCCCTCGGTCCGGTCCGCCGGCCCCGTTGACCGGACCAGGCCACGCGCCACACGGACCGGGCCGTGTCACTCGGTTTGGGCCGCACCCGTGAGCGCCAGTCCGCTCGGCCCGCTCGTGCCAACGGCCCATTTCTCGGCCTAGGCCGATTCCCTTCGGGCCGCCGGCCCAATTGTTTCGGCCGCGCCCACTCAAATCCCTTGGGCTGCCTTTAGCCGCCCGAATTGAAGTCTAAATTCGGCCCCTCCTTCCTTTCTTTTTCCAGGGAATTATTAAGTAATTATTAATTCCTTTTCTCTATTTCAGAAAATCCTTTAATCTTCGGAAATTCATATCTTTTCACCCGTTCGTCCGATTGACTCCGTTCCACCTCCTGTAAATCCGTAAAATCGAGATCTACCTAATGGCACGCTTAGTGGTCATTAATAGGGCTTCTTTTTATCGTTTTGTTGAGTCGTCTCGTTTCGCGTGTAGTCTCGGAGCCCGAAGACCCGCAGTGCGCGGATTTCGAGGAAGAAGCTCAAGATCTCGAGCAAGGCAAGTCACCTTTGATCAATTGAACCTATAATTTAAATTAAGTATTTTAATTTCGCAAACTATGCATGACTTAGGTTACACTTGACACTTGGCCTCGGTTTGCAATACGACCGACAGGCCCTACCCAATTGCTGCACTCACCCCCCCTTGATAATTGAATACCCTAATACCCTTGTCACCCCTCAGGTGATGCCTCGGTATCCGTACCTCGTGTACGAATATCGAGACTCCCCTCAAACTTTAAAATTGATCACCTGGGTAAAACTTGAGTTTACAAAATGCTTGGAAAACCCGACACTTGGGTCGGTGACTTGAAATTAAAGTGAGTTTCTAAAACTCGCGGTACGGGAGACGTACTGGAGGTACGGTCTGCCCGTTCTCGCTCTAAGGACCGATTCCTTGGGAATTACATCCAAGCATATGTCAAGTACGACCACATGGGTGATATGGGACGCCCCTGGCTGAGTAATTAGCTAGGCCAGGGAAATCTTGATGCCAAGGGACAAGTGGATTCGCCGGGGTGGTGTCGGGGAGGACCCCTGGGCTTCCTGGCACAGTATGGTCTGGGACCTAACCTGGTGTTGGTCCGTGGGACCCCTCCCGTTGGCATAGGATAACCCTGAGTCGGCTTTCGAAATGCCTTGTCGTGAAAGCCTTAAGGTCGCCAGACGTGACCGAGGGTCGCGGGCTGGGTGATTTAGGGTTAGTAACGTCGTGTGGGTAAAGTGTACCCCCTCTGCAGAGGTTAACAACTGTTCGAACAGCCGTGCCCACGGTCATGGGCGGATGTGAGGTGATTCCTTAGCGTAGTTTTACTAAACACCTTGTGAACTGCTGTTGGTGTGAGATTTTCCCTTGTGTGCTTGGTTTATGGCTGTCGAAGCAGCCGGAGTCGGTGACGATTGGCAGGGAGCCTCTCGTACCGATGTGTTGACTGGTGGCTGTTGAAGCAGCCGGAGTTGGTGACGTTTGGCAGGGAGCCTCTCGTACCGTTGTGTTGGCTTGTGGCTGTTGGAGCAGCCGAGGTCGGTAAACGATTGGCAGGGAGCCTCTCGTGCCGACGAGAAACAACTGATACAATTTCACTGCTCCGGCCGGATGAGACGCACTTTCTCGTCCGTGCCGTCGAGAAGCACTCACTTAGATGTTTCCGAAAGACTTGAACTAAAATCAATTGTGAAAACAACTGGCCTTCCCCTTGAAACTTGCATTAAACACTTAATTCCCCTGACTTGCTGAGTACTCCCGTACTCACCCTTGCTCTATATAATTAAACCCCCCCCCAGTTCTCGAAGATGAAGAGGTGGACCCTGCTGATGAAGAGTTCTTCCAAGAGCAAGCAGACTTCGAGTAGTAGAAGGGTTTCGGCCTTTCCCCAAGGCTTTGCTTGTGGCTTAGGGCTAGTCTCCGCTTTCCGCTTCCGCCTTTTTGTAATGCTGTTGCGAACTCGGGTTCTGTCCGCAGTTCCAACCTTGGATGTAATCCTACTCTTAAATAAAGAGACCGCTGCTGTTGTGGTATTCTGTCTTCCTGTTGTACCAGCGCTATTTCCTGGGACTGGTACAGGCATACAGGTCAATCTGGTCCGCCTTATCCTGGCCTCCGCTCGGGGCTAGTTTGGGGCGTGACACTAGGAGTCAACCTCGAGACACCGATTTGTTCGTGGTATGCCGAGAGAGTTTGTAAAGGTCGGATCTCACCTCCAAAAGAAAAGAGATACTACCCTTAGTGGAAAGAGGAGTGCATTTGTGCAACTTCACGAGGCTAGGGTTGGAAAATACCCGGCTCATTGTGAGCCTCTCAACAGAGAGTAGAATCCCCTCAAGGATTTGAACTTTGGGAACACATCGTCTTACAAGAATCCTGGTGATATCTTTCTCTCACTCATCTAGCTTTGCTATTTGAAGCTACTAGTAGCTTAGTTGTTGTTTGTGCAATCCTTTTTGCAATTGTGCCGCTATCTCTTTTTGCTTGCCTTGCTAGCTTGCTTGTAAATATGAGATTTTCGGAAATATCCGAAAGTATTCGAAAATATCAAAAAATATTAAAAAATATCCGAAAAGTTCAACTTTTGTATTTTCTTAAAAGTTTTAAACGCCTATTCATCCCCTTCTAGGCGACATCAAGGTCCTTTCATTTATATATTGTGTTTTTCAAAAAATAAAATTCAAAATTTCGGGTAAACTTTCAACTAGATATTTCGAACTTTCAATTCAAATTTTAAAACTTTTAACTACGGATTTGGAAACTTTCAATTTAAAATTTTAAAAACTTTCAATTCAAAATTCAAAAACTTTCTAATCAAATACAAAAACATTCAACTCAAACTTTAAAACTTTCAACCCAAAACTTAAAACCTTCATTTTGTTTTTTTGAAACATTCAACTTAAATTTCAAAATTTTCAACTCAAATTTCAATTCAACATTCAAAAAACGTCCACCTCAAATTTTGAAATCTTTCAACTAAAAATTTAAAATTTTCAATTGTTCTGCTAAAACATTTGAACTAAACTATTTATGTATCATTTTATAAAAAATGGTGCTAATTATTATCATTAGCGCTAATAACACGTGCTTTGCGTGCCGCAGCTAAGCGGCTATCGGGGCACGCGCCATCTAGCGGTCCCTCTTCAAGCGCCATTACTTTAGCCATCTATCCTTGGTGGCACTCTTTAGCCATCTCTCCTTGGTGGCACTGGCATTGTTCACAAGAGACTGAAAAGATGGAAGAAAGGATACCCAAGAAAAGCAATCCGTATGGTTCTGCTGCAAATAAATTACTTTCTCCGTCTCAAAATAGTTGTCTCTAAGTAGAAAATCAGCATGTCAGTTGGTGCGCCTATTTAATAGCCCATGCAAATTGTTCTTTTTTAAGTCTGTAGTTTTTTCACGTTATTAACAAACATTACCTTTGTTTTAAAAAGGATGATGTCTAACATGTGCAGTTAAATCTAATATTATCTTAAATTATTAAAATGTAAAATTCATATTAGTAGATTTTTTATGTGAACTCTTTTGTCTCGATATATAGTTTGAAAAGAATAATGATAAATCATATGCATTGGAGAATATGTTGATGTCCAAAATGATTCTATTTTAAGAACAGATGCAATAGAAATTTTATAGAATTGTTAGTTCAATTTACTTGAAACTCATGCAGAATTGTTGTTTCAATTTTCAGTGAATTTTTAAATTAAAGTTTAATGTAGCAAATCACATGTTATGGAATTTTTTTTAAAAAATTCTCCTTTTCTGTCCATATAACTTAGGGTTTCTTTATTTGTGAGAAAAGTTTGAATTGTCTATTAATTTTTTATGGAGCTACGATGCATTTTTTACTGCATAACAAATTGCAAATGTATAAAATTTAATGCTATAAATTGTACATACGTATGTCAATGACATGTGCGGAAGCACCTACAAATCGAGCGCCCGACTGTTTCACCCCTTCTGTAAAAATATTTCAGTACTAAAAATGGTGAAACACAACCAAATCACTGCTAATAGCAAAATTTGATAAAGATATGCCAATGATGAAGTTAGATCCGAAGCAAATTTGAAGGGATAAGACGGTTTCCAAAAACAGACAGTGCATTGGCTGGAGCTGTATCGGCCGATATGAAATTGGATTTAGTCAGCCGATATGGGTAACCTGAATCGGACTCGGTCAGCCGATACGGATAAGCTGGGTTCATGTTGGTTTCGGAGAAGAGCTTGAAGATATTACCGAATAGGAATTGAGTCCAGAAGAGGCAATTGTATCTCTTAATTAGAAATAAGACTTAGTTATTTCTTTTTAATAATTTTATGGTAAGAGTCTGCCTAGGACTTGTTTGTTTAGGCAAGTTTTGAGTAGTGTCCGACATGGACAAGGTCTGTTAGTTCGGGTATAAATATATGCCTAGGGTCTTGTAAGAAAAACAACAACAGTTCAATAACACTCTCGGCACATCGCCACAATTTTATTTTTACTTTCGATGAGTTCTTGTTTAGAGTTGGGCATCGATTTTGATCTTCAACTGAAGGTATGGTTTGTTAATCACCACATAACTTAGCTAATCTAAATCGATGACTCAATTTACCTGTATCGGCTAAGCCTTACCCAAGGTTTTGTTGGTATCGGCTAAATCAGTTGATTGGCTTAGATTAGCTAAGGTGTCTACCACCCTGAAAAACATTCAAAGGCTTGATTATCTAGATGTTATGTTTCTTTTTACACTTTGTGTTGCATCAGCCCTAGTCATGATTAAAACCATAATCTCTAGCCGACTTCTTGATTGCAACTAAGAGTAGAATCGAGGTTTCAGCCGATCTTACCTGATATAACTGTTTAAGCATGGTGTCATCGGCTAGGACTTGATCAGATATATTCTTATCTATAGATTACGTGTTTGATTACATCTATAGCCGATGGAACATGTTTTAGGCTTGCTTAACCTTATTCATCTTACACCTTACAGTCGATTCGGTCAGATCGCATTGCCTAGATTTATACGATACGTCATCGGCTCATCGGTCGATTGGCTATCGTACATCTAATCTGTTTTCTTGTATATCTTGTCGGTTGCAAGATCAAACCAACTGACACGCCCTAAACCCGAACGCAAGATTTTGGACCTACACTGCAGATAAGCGAAACTCCCAAGCCATCGTGTTTTCGCATCAACAATCACGTGATGAAACATTTTTCTACACTATATGAAACAACTGTTTCAAATATATTGAAACATGAAACACATCCAAATACAACGGGAAAAAGAATGAAACACTGTCAAATAAAAATTGAGCGTTATTTCACCCCTTGTGTAAAAATGTTTCAGTACTAAAAATGGTGAAACACAATCAAATCACATGATGAAACATTTTGCTACACTATATGAAACAACTGCTTCAATTATATTGAAACATGAAACACATCCAAGTACGACGAAAAAAAGAATGAAACACTATCGAAAACTTCACTGCAATATTTCTATCTAACTAATGAAACATCATGGTACATGGGCTCAAACATCAAAAAAATAGAGAGAAAAACCTTGATCTCCCTCACCCACGCATCGCCAGGGCGATCACCGAAGCACATGTACACCAGGAGGCATAACATCGTGGAGGCGGGGCAGATTGAGCATGCCAGAGGAGATGCATTGTCGGAGGGTCTCTCCAGATGGGGCCATACAACGCTGAGCTCACATTCTGGCCGCCGCTGGTGAGCAGCATGGAGTCGGGCTAACGCCACGGGGGTGCAGCGCGAATGCTGCCCCGCACTGCACCAACGCGCAGTGCGCTGGGCCATGTGCCGCCACGAAGATGGTCGGCCGCAAGAGCCCCAACGACGCAACCGAGAACACCGGCCCATGCTCTGTCGCGATGCGCCGCAGTGTCGGCTCCACATCGAAATCCCCTCCGCATGAGGAACAGCAACAGGCCTCAGCACCAGCTCCGGCCTTGGCCCCCGACGGCAACGGCGCCACCTCCGCCGCCACCGCCGAGGCGCAGGCGCGCAGCAGCGGCGAGAAAAGGGAAAAAGGTGTGGAGAGAGAAGAAGGGAGAGAGAGAGAAAGGGATGAGAGAATGGATAGGTATCAGGTGGAGAGCAACCGCCCGATTTTACACCAGTCAATCGGGCGCACGATAGCTATTATTTTCGGACATGTGCTTCACTGATTATATTATGCTCCATTATGAGGCCCCAAAGTTTTGCTGTAATAGGCAATAGGATGACCTTGTTGACCGAGGACAGCCCCCAAACCATAAGCACAAGCATCAGTTTCCAGAGCAAAGGGCAACTGAAAATTTGGAAGAGCCAACACAGGTGTAGTACTCATGGCTGACTTAAGCTAGAGAAAAGCCTCCTGTGCTGCATTAGACCATTGAAATGCCTTTTTCTTCAGTAACAGAGTTAAAAGGTCTAGCCAAAAGACTGTACCCTTTCACAAATTTGCGATAATAACCAGTCAGACCTAAAAACCATCTTAGTTCATACTCCGATGTGGGCACAGGCCAAGCTAACATGGCAGCTGTTTTGTTTGGGTCAGTACGCACACCCTTGTCAGAACTAAGATGGCTAAGGTATTCCAATTGAGTGCAAGCAAAAGAACATTTAGATTTGTTAGCAAATAACTGATGTTGTGTGGAGATTATAGGTACCATATACCCACACAGCTAGCTTATCCGACTGATTATAGGGGATAGGTTATGAGTGATAGTCATGTAATAGGCTTAGGACTTAAGTATTACGTTGTCTTGTGTATTAAGAAACGGCTTATAGTCCTAAATTGGGAGTATTATGGATAGTGTTTAGGAGTCCTATACCGTATGTAGGTTAGTCTCCGACTTGTGAGCTTGTCCTCTGAACATATATAAGGAGGGCAAGACGTTCCTTGAAGGGCATAAAAGACAATAGCAATTAGCTAGGTTTTTTCTCATACACAACTTGATCACAAGATCAATACATAACTCGGCGTATTTAATCCCCGAAACAAGAGTAGGGTATTACTTCTTTATAGAAGGCCTGAATCTGTCTAAATTCCTTTGTCTACTAACCCATCGTGTTTGGCACTTGTACGCTACCCCCTTTTCTCATTGCCAAAATCAGGTTTCGACAGTTGGCTCGCCAGGTAGGGGTGCGTCAAGTTTTCTCTTCTCGCCGACAAGCGCGATGGGATCTACATCAGGCATTGACTACTTCGCCTTCCCTCCAAGACAGGCGTACCGCTTCGGCAGCCTCGACTTCATCACCGACAGCTTCGGCAAAATTTCTCTCCTTGACTTGGATTTGAACCAGTCAGGAGGAGAAAACCACTCGATGTTGTTTGGGTTACCAAACGCCGCTGAGACCTTCAACTTTCTCTCTTCCGAGTTGGATCCAAACCACTCGAGAGAACTTTTTGCATCGGCGACGCACTGCGGTCCAGGCTCAAGGGAGATCGCCATCATAATTCAACCTCTCGGATCGTGCTCATCCACCGAGATCGCCGACTACATCAGCTCTTCTGACTTCAATGATCTTTACGGTATCTCCACGGAGAACATCGACAACTCCGACTTCAACGACAACTATACTCCGTTATTTTTCGACGTTCTCATGGCTGACATAGGAGAGACCGACTCGGACGTGGCCCGCAGGGCTGCGGAAGAAGAACGAGCCAATTTCGAAAAGGAGCGCAAGCGCAAGGAGGAGAAACTCAAGCGTAAAGAAGATAACGACAAGAGAAGACGAGATCTGAGGGCGACCGGGCGCTCCGCCCACAACGCCATACTTCAGACCCGAGTCGACAACACCAACGTCTTCCTAACGCCCCAACAGAACGCGATCGCCGCACTCACCCTAATTGACACCGTCATGGACGTAGCACCCCCCAACGTGACTCCAATCCTAGACAAAGTCAAAACCATGGTCGCTGCTACAGCCCCACTCAGCGCTGCCACGGGCACTGCTCGGGGAGTTACTAAGTCCATTGCCGAAACACCCGATGGTAGCCGTCTACCACCGCTGCGATCCAAGGATTACCGAAGACCCGAGCACAGCAAGACCACTGACAAATCTAACAACGTCCGTCATCATGCAATCTGCAAGCATCGAGACCAGTCGGCCGACTCTCGCGAGAGATGTCACGGTCGACCACCCGTCCATGATTGAATCTGCTATGACAATAGCTCCAGTTACCAGAGTGGTTCTCGAAGGCCCGCGTTGATGATCTGAGGAAGGTACTCGACCGGCGCTATCGCGAGCACAATAAGCATTATTATGAAGATTGAAGGAATTCCCCCGACAACTGCGATGAAGGAGTGCCCGCATTCACTCGGGACCTGCGTCGAGTGAATCGACCGAGTGGTTTCAAACGCATTGGGATTGAGAAATACGACGGCAAAACTGACCCCGAGTCATGGTTAACCGTCTACACTCTCGCAATTCGCGCAGCAGGAGGAGATAGCAAGGCCATGGCAAATTACCTGCTCGTCGCTCTTGCCGACTCAGTCAGGAATTGGCTCGCAAGTTTACCAAGGGGTTCAATCGATTCTTGGAGCGAGTTTCGGGATCACTTCATCGCCAATTTTCAAGGTACCTTTGAAAGGCCTGGGACTCACTTCGACCTCTACAACGTAATTCAGAAGCCCGACGAGTCCTTGAAAGACTACATTCGGCGTTTTTCGGAGAAGCGAAACAAGATTCCTGACATCACCAACGACGTCATCATAGCTGCGTTTCAAAAGGGTGTCCGCAACGAGTTGTTAATCGACAAATTCGGGCGCAAACCTCCAAGGACAGTCAAGAAGATGTTCGAGACAGCAAATTCCTACGCCAAGTCGGACGACGCAATCAAAGCATCACGTCAAGACAAGCAATCAGGGAGTAGCTGGTGCCCCAAGAAGGACAACGGCAACAGCAACGGCAACGGTGGCCAAAAAGATCGCAAGCGTAAACCCGAGGATCTGGTCGCCGCAACATCGAGTTACCAACAACAGCGTCCACGAGTCAGTGCCTACGACAAGATCATGAACGCTCAATGCACTCATCACCCGAATCACAAACATGTGGCCAAGGACTGCTTCATCTACAAACAGTTCGCCGAGCATTACGCTACCCAACTCCAGAAGCCAACAGACGGAGCCGGTACCTCAAGAACCAAGAAGGACGATGCAAACGATGGCTCAGAACCCTTCCAAGACCACAGGACCGAGTTAAACCACATTTTTGGAGGGCCACTCGCATATGAATCAAAACGGAAGCAGAAATTGACTGACAGAGAAATCAATGCAGTTCAGCCTGAAGTCCCACGTTACCTACGATGGTCGGAGGTGGCTATTACATTCAACCGCTCGGATTATCCTGACCGAGTGGTTCACTCGGGACGATATCCCCTGGTACTAGACCCGATAGTCCGCAACATCAAGCTCAAGCGTGTCCTCATCGATGGTGGCAGCGCCCTCAATATCCTCTTCGCCAAGACACTAAACGAGATGCAAATCCCAAGATCCGAATTAAAGCCAAGTTCAGTCCCTTTTCATGGAGTCATCTCAGGGCTGTCATCTACGCCACTCGGGCAAATCACTCTTCCAGTAACCTTCGGCACTCGGGAGAATTTCCGTACAAAGAACGTCAGCTTTGAAGTCGCCGTCTTTGAAGCAGCTTACCACACAATCCTTGAAAGACCTGTGCTCGCCAAATTCATGGCAGTCCCACATTACACTTATCTGATGATGAAGATGCCTGGACCTAATGGAGTCATCTCCTTACGCAGCGACGTCAAGCAAGCCTTCACCTGCGACAAGGAAAGCTGCGACATGGCCCAATCTCATGAGAGATTACTTGGCCAGCAGGAGATCCGACTAGCCGCATCAACATCGGAAGAAGGCGAAATCCCAGCAAAAGAGGTTGGCCAAGACGAGAGAAGGTGACGCCAAGACGAAGAAGATTCCACTCAATACTTCTGACCCCTCCAAGATTGATGTAATAGGCGCCGAGCAAGATCATAAATAGGAAAGCGCGCTCATCACCTTTCTACAAAATAATAAAGATATATTTGCTTGGAAACCATCCGATATGTCTGGTATTCCTAGAGAGGTGATTGAGCACTCATTAAATATTAAAGAGGATGCAAAACCTATCAAACAATGGCTTCGCCACTTTGCGCAAGATCGAATAGACGCTATTAAGGAGGAACTCACCAAGCTCTTGGCGGCTGGATTCATCAAGGAAGTTTACCACCTCGACTAGTTGGCCAATCCAGTTCTAGTTCAGAAAAAAGACAGGACAATGACACATGTGTGTTGATTACACCGATCTCCACAAATCTTGCCCCAAGGATCCCTTTGGATTGCCCCGCATTGGTCAAGTCGTTGACTCGACCGCTGGCTGTGAGCTTCTGAGCTTCCTTGATTGTTACTCGGGATACCATCAAATCAGCTTGAAGGAGTCCGACTGCTTAAAGACATCCTTCATCACCTTGTTTGAAGCCTATTGTTATATCACGATGCCGTTTGGCCTTAAAAACGCTGGAGCTACATATCAGCGCATGATCCAGAGATGCCTCCAGACTCAACTCAGGAGGAACGTGAAAGCTTACGTCGATGATGTTGTCATCAAAACCAAGCAAAGACAGGATTTGATCGCCAACTTAGAAGAAAATTTCTCAAATATTTGAGCCTTCAGGATGAAGTTGAATCCAGAGAAATGTACTTTCGAAGTACCGTCAGGGAAGCTGTTAGGTTTTATGGTGTCTCACCGTGGTATTGAAGCCAACCCAAAGAAGATCAACGCCATTCGGAACAAGAAGCCGCCGAGTACCCAGAAGGATGTCCAAAAGCTTGCTGGATACATGGCAGCCTTAAGCCGGTTTGTTTCTAAACTCGGGGAACGAGACATGCCCTTCTTCAAGTTGCTCAAGAAAACAGACGAGTTCCAGTGGACCCCGGAAGCCCAAAAAGCTTTTGAAGACTTCAAGAATTTCCTCACAACACCACCTGTGTTAGCCTCACCATATCCTCAAGAGTCATTGCTACTTTACGTGTCCGTAACTTTTCAGGTGGTCAGCACGGTCCTGGTCGTAGAACGAGGAAGAAGGACAAACCCAAAAAGTTCAAAGGCCAATTTATTTTGTTAGCGAGGTGTTGGCTGGATCCAAAACACACTATCCCCAGGTATAGAAATTATTATATGGAGTTTTAATTACCATAAAAACTCAGCACCATAAAAACTTGCTGCAAGTGTTTCAGGTGACTGTCCAAATCAGGGCTGTAAACTAGTATATCATCCATGAACACTAGCACAAACTTTCTGATAAAAGGAGCAAATACTGAATTCATGAGGCATTGAAACGTAGAGGGGGCATTGGTCAAGCCAAAGGGCATTACCCTAAATTGAAATTGTCCATGATGAGTCTTGAAAGCTGTTTTGTACTCATCAGCTTCCACCATGCGAATTTGATGATAGCCAGCCTTCAGATCTAACTTAGAGAAGAAAGCAGTGCCAGATAGTTCATCCAATAGCTCATCAACTACTGGCATAGGGAACTTAGAGAGAGTTCAATTTCCTGTAATCAACACAAAATCGCCAGCTGCCATCTTTCTTCATCACTAGCAGCACAGGAGATGCAAAAGGGCTCATGCTAGGTGTTATCAGACCAGCTTCAATCATCTCCTTCACCTGCTTCTCAATTTCATCCTTCTGTAGAGGGGAATATCAATATGGTCGACAGTTAACAGGTGTAGAGTCTGGCAAAAGAGAAATGGCATGATCAAATATTCTATGGGGTGGAAAGCATTTAGGATCTTGGAACACATCTGCAAATTCAGTGACCAGGGACTAAACTGAGACAGGTACATCAGAGGAAAGAGAGTCTGCAGAGTGCTCTAATATAGCAGCAGCCCATATATCACAGCCTTTATGCCATTTAACCAACTGATGGAAGGAAACAACATCAAGTTCAGAGGGCATAGTTTGTTCCGGAACTCCTTGTAATGAAATAGGAACACCTTTGTACTGAAACTTAAGAGTTTTCTGGGCCCAATTACAAGACATCTCACCCCATTGTGCCAGCCAATCCATGCCCAAGATGGCATCATGCCCCCCCAAGGAAACCACCCTCATATCATAAGTAAATGTGTGACCCTGAATCCACCAAGAAAAATTTGGAACAATGAACTGGCAAGTCAAACAATCACCATTAGCCACTTTCACTGAAGTAGGACGAATTGGTTGCAAAGGCAAACCCAAAGTTTGAGCAAAGTTGTAGTCAAAAAAACTATGAGTGCTCCCTGAGACAGCCAATAGTAAAAAGACTTTGTTGTGAATCAGGGCACGCAATTGAATAGCAGTAGGTAATTGTGCACCAGTCAGAGCATTCAGAGAAATGTGACAATCTCCTTCATCATCAGATTGTTTTGCTGCCACTACAGCATCAAGAACATCATCAGCCAAGATTTCATTCATCTGCATTGCCTTGATATGACTAGTCACATTGCAGCGATGTTCAGGACTGTACTTCTCACCACACTTAAAACACAGCCCTTGAGCTCGTCTATAGTCTTTCAGTTGTTTAGCTTTCTATAATTCCCTCTATCAGTTTTCACAGAAACTGGTTCAGAACCCACAGATGTAGTGTCCACCTTCTGTGCCCCATATTTCACAAATTTACCCTTATTCTTAGCTGCCTTTTCTGCTAGAACAGATACTTGCATAAAAGCAATAGCAGCTGCATCTTAGCTGCCTTTTCTGCTAGAACAGATTCCTGCATAAAAGCAATAGCAGCTGCATGCTGTAGTGTGTCAGGTAGTTGAACCACAACTGCAGCACGTATCTCATCCTTAAGACCTCCCAAAAAACGAGTAACCAACATCATGCCACCAACCGATGGATCAAATACGCGAATCTGATATACCAAGGAGTCAAGCTGATGCTTATATTCAGCTACAGAGCCAGTCTGAGTGAGAGTGTCTAAGGCTGCCATCTTCGCACGCTCCACAATACCCTCAAACTCCGAAGCTACAGCATGACGAAACTGACTCCAGGAACTCAGATCAGCCACTAATTTGTGAGAGTGATACCACTGAGCAGCATTCCCTGACATATGCAGCACAGCGGCAGACACTTTGAAATTTGGAGTGATTTGGTACATATCAAAAATAAGTCTCACACATATCCAACCATATGCGCACATCCGAGCCATCAAAATGAGGAAAATCCATTTTAGGCAGCGGATTGTGACACCGAACATAACCCTCACCACAACCGCGACCCAAATCAACTCCATCCCGACCCGGATGCAATTCGGTGTGAAACTGTGCAGGTGAAGGTGGGGGAGGTGGGGGCGGAAGCGGAGCAGAGCAACCTGCACTCACCAGCGAGATGCCCGAAGGGGAACCGAGAATCCCAGCCTGCTCCGGCGATCCCGCGACTCGCTGCAGCGACCGAGCCAAATCCGCGCACTCCATCTGCACTTTCCCAACAGAATCCATCGCGAGATCCACTTTAGTAGTTACCTTTTCGAGATTTCCTCCCTGCGAGACCAGCCGCTAATCAATCGCATCCATCCGCTTGGTGATGACCTCCAACTTCTCCAAAAGCTTGGATTCCATCGAGCCCATGGCTTGTTTCAGCGGAGCGCAGATCTTTGCGGGCGCCGTGGTGATTCGAACGACGGCGAGACGCACCGCGACACCCACCACCCGGCTTTGATACCACTGTAACGCATCGACGCCGGCGAGTCGTCGGCGACAAGATTTGAATTGGAGAGAAATAAGAGATAGATCAGAACACAGTTACAGAAAAAGCAACGAGAGAGAAATAGAGTTGATGATGTGACCATGGCTACTATGGATACAACAGTTGATCATATCATAGGTCAATCGCAAGATGTCAAGATCAAGCGAAATCTAATTCGGCCATCAGCTATACTGCTGAATTCAAATAGCCGCCAAATATGCATACGAGCCTATGAGTACTTGATGGAAAGCTCTCAGAGTCATCTTTTCAACGGATCCAGCATCATCTCCAAATTTCTTTTTAATCATTTGCAATCATACAAACAAGGTGCTATATCACTTGTAATGAGACTATGGGCTTCTAACTTTATCTGGAACCCTGGCCCAAGTTGGACCCATGTGGGATGCGTCCCAATCTGGTGAAGCATGACCCTAGGGACTCCTTGGTCAGGGTCTCCTTGGTCGCCCTTCCACCTCTTTAAATAGCTAGGTACTCATTTAGGGTTTCTGGGGTTTTGTTTAGATTAAAATTTAGCTTCGTTACTTTGCCGTGTAATCCCGTGATCGGTTAGATCGTCGATTTGCTCGTTACGAAACTCCAACTATCATTTGTGTTCAATTTCTATTTGCAATTCAGATTGTTTTTATTTTGTTCTTACTTATTTCTTCGATTTGCTTGCAGGAATAAGGTTGATCTGCACCGACAAGATCAACAACCCACGGAGAGGTGTATCGATCGTTAAGGCGCAACATAACAACGTCTCGTACGTTTGTAGTCGGGTTACCAACATTTCTCCCAAATCGTAGTTATCATCAACTCATCGAAAGATCGGGACACCCGATCCCTGAGCGTATCGAGTGGAGTTCAGAGTTTATCAATTGAGAGATCGATTTCATTTCTTGCCACTGTCCACAGTGGAGCAAGTCTCCCAATATTTATACTCTGTATCGATTGGGCTCGCACACTCCTGGGCTCGTAGGCCCAAACACATTCTTCTCTTCTCTTTATATACTCCCTTCACGCGCCGCACCGATGCTGGTCATGACAAGTTCGGGGGAGGCTGGTGGCGGCGATGGATGACGATGGACGAGGAGTATACGACAGATCTGGGTAGACGAGGCACAGATCGAGACAAAGACGAGAGGGAGGAAGGGGTGTGAAACGTCAGGAGCGGTTCTGGGTTGGAGGCTTGGGGCTATTGGGCAGTGGAGTTAGCTACAACACGCTAGAAATCCATGTGCTACCTCCGTGGCTCCGTACGTTTGGCGTATCCAGATACGGACTTGTTTTGTTTATTTGAAAATCGTCAAAATCATGGATACGTACGGGATACGTATGAAGCGTATCCGATATGGATACATGAGTTTTTTTTTACGTATGCAGGTAATGCACCATGCCCACCCCCGTTTGGCCCGATGATCCTACAAAATTTTAGCGTTAACGAATTTTGATAGAGCAACAAAGTAAACATAATTTACCATGGTCACCTTTTCAAAATTAGTAATTCTGAAAATTTCTTCTCATAAAAACTCTGCCATATTTTGGTAATGCTCCAAACCAAAGACTTTCAACACTTCCAAAATTTAAACACTAAAATGTGACAAAAACCAAATTATGGCAAGGCTAAGTTTAGCAACAAAGCGAACTAGCCCATAGTCCCAGCTAACTAAAGCTCGTCTCTTCGTACCAATGAAATATTGACAGGCAATCACTCTCCCTTCGCAATTCGCACGAAAGAAACATTGGTAGGCAATCATTCTCAGTTAGCGATCTGCATGTTAACTCTCCATGTATTCTCGACCAGTAACAGCACAACAGTATGAAATCCGTGTAACAGGATATACAAGCAGCTGATCGAGTTGGCCTGGCGGTGTGCGTAGGCTGAAGCAACAAATCGTATCATAGTGCGGCAACGAGTATAGAGTAAAAAGTAGGGGTACAAAACTAGTTAGGAGTACCATCCAGTCATCCACAACTCGTGTTGGGGGCGAATCAGAACAAAAGCAGCACCTGCTGAGCCATAACAGTGCGGCACGCAGAGAGGGAGAGGGAGAGAGACAGAGTATGTATCCCGATGCATGTAAGTTTACTATACAGCGCACCCCTTCTTCACTGCTTGAAGCTCCATTCTTTTCTGTTTACGAAAGCATCCCAACTTTGCATGTGTCCATTTCCCTATTCACAGATGTTTACCCCTGACGCTCCTGCAAATAAGTTTTGACAAATGTTATCACCTCGAAGATCATTCCATGCAATCCTAACTAATGCCAAAATTAATGAGAGAGTTATTCAGGCAGGTGGTGAAATTCATAGAGGCTGAACCTTAGTTCTCCTTTATATAGTACTAGTACATACATCTACGTCCATTTCTTTAACTGGATCTTATTAATTATCTGTTGTTCTCACTTAATAATGTTTATGCAGTAACAACCAAAATCAGGTTGGAATGCCACAGCAATACACATACAGATGATAGATGTATTGAGTTCAGGGCAAGAAAGACTTGACTAATTAATCTTGTGCATTTAAGGGCAGAAGTTACTGAAGAGTGCATGGTAATGGTTTCGGCAACAGTAAACAGTTAGACATCACTTAGTTATCAGCTAAGCAAATAGAGTAATACTCACAGACTGCCCTTCATAGATATACTCATTTGCATCACCAACAGTAATAGCACTAATCCAGCTAATGGATGTACATATATATTCACTAACAAAAATATACAGATGCAATATCAATTTTGCAGGGTGTCCATTTTCCTTTTCAACTAAAGAATGGCAGTCCTGAAAAAAATGTGTGTTGCCAATATGGGTAGTTGGCTCTTGAAAATTGAGTAAACCTGGGAAAAAAGTATGCATGGCAGAGTAAATATCGGTGGTTGGCTGAGGAAAAGAAGTAAAGAGATCACCTCCCATGTGTTCATCTAAATGATCGATACTTGGACAAGGGCATATCATGTAAAAGGAAATCCGTACAACAGGCTACACCACAGAGGTAAATAGATAAGGCATCCTACCTCACAGCGTATAATCGTCCCAGACCTTCCGAAGCCTACAAAACAGTCATAATCATAATCAAACCTAATGACTACGAAAGCAAAAGAAAATTCATACTTTTTTACATACCTTCCAGGCATATCCAACTCCAGCACTAAATAGAACAGTAGATTTCCAATGAAGACAGAAAAGTGATGTGCGGCCATATAATCAAGCTCATCAGTGTTTTCCATCATCTGCTGTCCATTCTCCTATAATATTTAGGACATATATATAAAAAGAAAGATAGAGATGTTCATAACAGCTATTAAGAGAAGTGATGCGCAGACAAATATTAACAGAAGCTTCTAGACAAATATACTTACAGTTGTATGTTCGGCACCATGAACATAGAGATAACGCAAAAATCTCAAAAGGTCTTGAGCAACATCTTTGTAAGGAGATCTCTGCTTTGGCTTTCTTTTGTCTAGGTACACCTTGTATAGCAGTTCATCAGAGATAACAATCGTGGACCAACTCTCTTCTAACAAAGAAGTCAATTTGGTCATGACAGCCCTGAAGCCACGAGCCTCAATGGCTCCCATAGACTTAAACTCATGTCATATGCTTTTAATTAACCCAATTCTTTGGGATGGAGACGCGAAAGCAGGATGGTGCCTCTAAAACTTGAGGTATCTTTTTTTCTCTGTTTCAGTTGAATTTGAGCTGATGGGAGGATTTTCCATAAACTCAGAAAGATGTTTGAAATAATTGGCCATTTTTCCCTTCTCATTTTTATAGTACCCAGCCAATAGTTTCGATAGCTTTCATAAATCAGAAAGCAAGTTGTTGAATGTGGCAGGCTTTGTTGGTGCCGGTTTGATGCCATACTGACTTCCATTCCTCACGACGAGGTCTTCTTCTTCAAACGACCCACCCCAGCTATGGCCACTGTAGAACACCAGCAACACAACATTCAGAAAACCCTGCCACAGGCTTACACCTTCAGAAGTACCAATGCAGGTCTCCACCCCATTGTAAGGAGTATACGATGCAACCGCAGGGTGTTCAACCATATAATCCTTTACTGACTTATCAGCAGTTGGACAGTCTCCACTATTAGAGAACACGCAGTCACCGAATACTGGAGTGAATGATATGGTTTGGAGACGCGGACAATTGTTGAGGTTAACTTGTCTTAGATTCGGACAGGACAACATCAGTGACTTCATGGCTAGACAGCCAGATAAAGATATACTCGACAATAGAGAATTTCTGAATTTTACCATGTCCAAGCTCTTAGATACAAGGAAATACAAATGTGAATGGATTTTCACCAAATCGGCATGTTATAACTGTTCATCAAACAAGAACTATACACAAGAACAGTTAACAAAAGAACTTCAATACAACTAAACCTCTGTATATATGTAGTTTGCACCGTTGATTATGCTTACTGTATGACCAAAACTTGCTACTCTATATAGAGAAGAGATATAGGTTGAAGAGTCAAAACAGTGGATAAATAGCTAGGTTGCACATTGTTTTCTAAAATGAAAGTCTAGGTTACTAAAACGTAAAACATGAGATATTCAAGGGTGCTTCTGTCTTTACCCAAATAATCAACAAAATCAAACCCGACAAAAGCCCCTGTCATAAAAGCAGGCCAGCCTAGGTATAAAGGAAAACCCATATTGAATTGCTCTCCCTCTCAGTTGTTGAATAAATCTTACAGACTATAAGGCCATCTATTTTCCACGAAAGCCAAATTTGGGAGCACGTGTATTTAATATCATCTTTTGTCAAGGAACAAAAAAGTGTACTGTGAAGAGATTGTGGTGCCCTATCAACCAATGGGATATACTCAACTAGACAGTTGAGCCTTCAGTTAATACTTGGTATGCACTCACTCAGCAAATCCTATTTGCAGAAAGACGCAGAACAGAGCAAAACACGTCATATGAATGCATGATTTTATTGATAGGCATATGCATAAATCTTACTTGGGAAAGCAATAATTCAAGTAAAAAATCACAGCACAAACTTAAGTGCAGAAAGGAAGGAACTCAGTCATCAGTTGAGACACTAAACTTTCTTGCTAGATAATGAAAGCAATCATTTTGAGACAGGTTTGATTTGTTTCTGAAGAAAGTCAAACAAAAAAATCCTAGGTGCACCCTCCAGTTTGCCCAACATGGAGATATGAACCTGCATAGTTCCTACCAACATATTTCAAGAACTTAAAGATGTCCCAAATGAATCAGAAGTACGTGTATGCAGGTGGATAAATGTGCAGCTACAAACGAGAATTACAATCTAGAAGTGATTACATGCTTACCTCACAGTTGTCTAGAACCAATCTTGTAAGCATTGGGCAACCACCACCACCGCTGAAAACCTTAGATATTGCAGTTGTTAGTAATTTGCATCCAGTCAAATCAACCTCGACTAATGTTTTACATTTCAATGACAGATCAGCCAACACTTCCTGTTTCCGCAGAACTAGTCTCTGCCCAGTGAAACAAAAGAAGAATTATACGGGTGAAAGAAACTAATTAATCAACAGAACAAAACACACCTCTTTACAGCTAAACTAAAAAACTAACCTCGAGAACATCTGACGTTATGCTGACATGTTTAGAGCAGAACATTTGTACACTTCAATTTTTGAAAGATTAGGACTTTGCAAATTCAAATCAGTGCACCTGAATGGCAAGAAAAGATCTGTGTAACAATTAGTACTCACTTTGATAAACAGAACAAAATAAAACAGTTAGTACTCACTTGGAGAGGTGCATCAGCCTTATATTCTCAAGTGAAGAAGAATCCAAAGAAATGGAAGTCACTAGATTGCAACTATTAAGTTCCAGTGTCTAAAACAGACCGGAAAACAGAAGGTTAGCATGCACCAGAGCTGTGCTGAACTGCTAAGAACCTCAGTGCAGGAAAGAAAAGAAAGATTGAACTACACCTGAAGTGTTTCACATGATGACAAAGCCTGAAAAAAGCACTTAGATAGCTTGACGTTAACCACTTTCACTCTTTTGAGACACCTGAAAAAATAATAAGATGAATAAGAGATAATAGCAGGGAAAAAATAGCTAAATAACTACAAATAGCTGGGGAAATTATTCAAACAATAAGCATTCAGAAGAAAAATAGCTGGGGAAAGAAAGAACCTCAAGAGTGATGCTGCTCTAAACACTAGAAGTTCAGCATCCACAACAGCACTGATTTCCATCTCCATGATATTTGAATTAGATTCGCACAGAGAAATAACTACAAATGAGAAATAAAAAGTAAAAAACATATGGAGGAAGCATGCAGGCAATAAAAATAGAGAAATAAGAGGATGGCATACATTGTTCGACAGATATAATGGAACTCCAAAGCTTTAAACAATTCCAAAATTTTTCATCCTTACTGACTTCTCACCATTGCTTGCAAGTTACCCCAGCTCGGCATAAATCCTTCGTGTCCAAGAAAGAGAACACCTGAAATTGCGTAGGACATATGATTAGTTTGTTGCAAACACCAGCAATATAAGGCATTGTTCACCAACAAAAAGAATTATAAGAAAGAAACATTTGCGCGAATGCCACTCCGCAACACTTGATTTGCCAACATACCAACAAAAGAGATTTAACTGCTCAACACCAATGGAACGGGTAGGTATTCCTCCAAACTGCCACTACCATTTGGTCCCGTCAATGGCCGTTAGACCTTATGCTTGAAAAAAAATTGTAAAATATTTGTTTGTTATGAGATCTCAGTAAGTACCAAAATACTCCTTCGTAATCTATTGACCTTAGTCAAGAAGAGTAGGTCAGGAGAAGGCATGGCTTCAAGCAGTTGTGCAAGTGACAGTTATTGAGATGCTTAAAAAGAAGCCAGGCTTGGGGTCAAAGGGAATTGTGGGAAAGGCTAGGGGAGAAATAGCACATTATAGTGGGGTATGACAAGGTAACAGGGCAAAATTATGCAAAAATATGAAAGACATCTAACAGGGCAAAATTATCAGGCAGCATTTGCATTGCAATCACAATAGCATGTCTGAACCCAATGTGAGCCGGCAAGAGAAAAACGTGATCAACACGCACACAATCAACATAAATAGAGAGAGACATGGATGAGGATGGATGGTGATACCAGGCCTCCACGGCAGCAACGGCGGCGGCGGCGGAGAGAAGTCGGCGGCCGTCGCCCACGCCTCCGAGAGCTCGATGCCTCTCGATCTGGTGGCCGAGCACACGAGGGTGCAGGCCTCCACCGCAGCGGCGCGGAGAGAAGGCGGCGGCGGCGGCGACGGCGGCGGCGGCCGACGCCCACGCCTCCGACTCCGAGAGCTCGATGCCTCTCGATCTGGCCGAGCGCTCGAGGGTGCAGGCCTCCACGAGAGCGGCGGCAGCCGTCGCCCACCACCTCCCACGCCTCCGGGCTTCGGGAGCTCTCCGTGGTAGCGGGCCGAGCCCGAATTTTTTCGGAGGAATAAGTCCAATTTCCCTCCCTCGTCTCTTGCTGCTGAATGGATTGAATCATCTCCCTCATCGCAATGTTGTAAAAAGCCAGTTTTTTTTATCACGGGTCCTTTTTGGCGCAGGTGCGCCGAGAGAATAAATACCGCGCACCTTGGAATTTTTATTGTTTTCCGTTTTTATAGACGTATTTTCTTTTTGTGCATAGCAGCATAGCGCCGCATCGCTACGATAGCTTGCGCGCTATTAGTGTTAATTGTAATTTTATAATGAAAATAATAAAAATAATTAAGTTGAAAAGTTTTGAAATATGAGTAAAAAGTTTTCAACGGTTCATTTGAAAGTTTTCAAAAGTTTTTTCAAATTTTAACTTGAAAGTTTTTAAAATTTAAATTAAAAGTTTAAATTTTGAGTTGAAAATTTTTAAATTTTGACTTGAAAGTTTAAATTTCGAGCTAAAAGTTTAAAATTCTGAGTTCAAAGTTTTTAAGTTTTGAGTTGAAAGTTTTTAAAATCAAGTTGATAGTTTTTAAATTTTGAGTTAAAAGTTTAAAATTTTGGGTATGACTTTTTTTTATAGGAAGTTTTAAATTTTTATTTGAAAGTTTGAAAAAAATAGTATAGATTTTCAAATTCTTTAAGTAAAAATGTAAACAACTTCCTGCAAATAAAATAAAAGAAAATATTACCTTAATTAAATACTCTCTCTATTCTTAATTGATCATCATATTATATAGGTGCACTAAGAAAAAAAACTAATAACTCTCTCATACTATACTTATTATGGCAACAATCTCGATGTATGAACCATCCCCACTATTTTCTAACTAATAGTAAATCAAAATATTGCATGTTGATTTTAAATACTTGTATTCATGGATGCATGCATTAATATTTATTTACTCTAATACATAAATAACGAATAGACTTAGTGAATGACTACAAATATAAATATGATGATTATTTGAAAATATTTTTAAAAAAACTATATGATGATCAATTAAAAATGAAAGAAGTATGTGATTATTAAAAACTAATTGTTTAAGTTAATCATGACCTTTCCCAATCCCACTCTAATCGCGTATACTTATCTGGTGGACCAGAATCTCTGCCTTATCGAAAATTGGAATCGCCTGTAGCTTGTGAGCCGGAGCTGCGCGTGTGGACATGGGCGAAAAACACGCGTGACCTTGCTTGGCGGCGTGTCTGCTTGGAATAGTGATTTCGCGGTATTGACATATGCTAGCCGTGTTCTCAACTTCATCTCTTTTTTACCTGTATGTTTCTCAAACTGTTAAATGATACATTTTTTTTAAAAAAAATATAAAAAAGTTACTTTAAAAATCATACTAATTTATTTTTTAAGTTTTTTAAGCTAACATTTAATTAATCTTGCCCTAATGTGTGTTTTGTTTTGTATGTCGAAGAGAAGGGGTTTCTGGACAAAGCCTAATTCGGCAATTGAGTTTTCCAACTCACTCTTATTCTTTTCTGCGCATACGTTTTTTAAATTGTTAAACGGTACGGTTTTGCAAAAAAAAATTATACGAAAGTTGCTTTAAAAAATCATATTGATCCATTCTTGAAAAAACTAATATTTAATTAATTACACGTTAATGAATCGTTTTATTTTATGTGCAGAAGGTATTTGTTCTCAACCGCAGCTGCTGAAAGCAGCCTAAATTCTCAAGCTGGCGGTTCTTTCCCCACCTGATTGGTTCACATGGACCTACAAATTTCTGACACGTGGAACCAAGAAAAGATGCAGTCCGCAGCTAAGCTATGCTCTGCTTTCCTGGTTACTGTCCTCCAAATACTTCCAAGCTCCTAGAAGTATTACTCAAAAAATAAATTAAATTAAGGACACATGGATCCTTCTGATGATCTCAACAATACAAACCCTAGACACAAACATTACACAGTGAAAAACAGTATAAAACAAAAAATAGGAAAACTAGGAGAAATACAGAAAAAATGTGAAGTAAATAATTATGTGTTATAGTGAAAAAAATAGCAGTCAAAAGAAATAATAAGACCAAGACCTTCTTTTGAGAAAAAAACAACAATTCAAGTCTAGAGCCTAGAAGTTTTTGAGCGGGTCTCTAAAACTGAAGCTCAAAAAATAAATATAGAAAACAATGGAAAAATCAAAATGTATAAGAAAACAGATCTCTGAATTTGAAGCTCCCAAAAAGCAAAAAAGATAACACGACTGAAAATCAAAATATATATAAAAAAAGCCTCTAAAACCGGAGCTAAAAAATAGAGAACCAAACTAAAAATCAAAATGTAAAAGATAAAAGGAAGCACCACAGCGGCACCAGTTGCGCAGTATCGCTCTGATGATCCCCGGTGCCACATCTAGTCGATTGACTATGATAATAATTGAAAATCCAACAGCTCGCAAAACAGAACTTTCCAATTTATGAAAGCTACACGTATCTTTTTACTGAACATGTATTTTTTATTAATACCATTTTCACCAATGTTAAATAACAAGTAGGTAACATAATAAACCAAGCATTAAGCATATATTACTATTATACTTCAATTCTCAACCTCTGATAAACACAAAATTAAATAGCTTATTACAGGGTTATTTTCAAATAAACTAATATTGTTATGATTTTACAAAAATTTTATTGATTATGTAAAGGCTTGCAAAATTGTTCTGATCATGTCACAGGCTATAAATTTTGAAGCTCGCCAACTGACGTGCCGATGATTTTCTAGTTTATACTGGCTGAGTTCGTTTTCTTGAGTTCCTAACTCGTTCCACTTGTTTTCTATGCGCACACTTTTCAAACTGTTAAACGGTGTGTGTTTTGCAAAAAGTTTCTATACAAAAGCTGTTTAAAAAATTAAATTAATTTATTTTTCAAAAAAAATTAGCTAATACTTAATTAATCACGTGCTAATAAATCGTTTCGTTTTTTATGCGTAGTCTTCCCAACACAGGAAACAAACACACTTAGTAGTTGACTGAAGAATACGAAGACGTGCAAGACACATCTACAATGCGCGAAAACGAAACAATAGTTTCGTTTGTAGACGCAGAACTCACGCTAGTACGACCTGGTCTTCAAATGGTGAACTGGAGGCCTTGAAAGGCTTTGCCAGGTTTTGTTGTTTTCACCAAATTTTTTTCTCTTCTACTTAATGAAATGGCAGATCTCCTACTTCTTTTTTTAAAAAATTAAACTAGGGTGAAAAAGGTACAGGCACTCATAATGTTTCTCTCGGTGCGAAAGTGGTCCAACATGCAGTTCACTCAACATCTTCGCTGCTGCTTTGCTTTCATGCTTTGTTTGAGTGCTTCTGGAAAATTAGCAGAGAAAATGTCCATAATGTGGCAACAATAGACAGGCAGAAAGGTTTGCTCAAGCAAGAATGTGTAAACAAGTCTTCTGAAGAGTAGAACCGCAGAAGCCAACATACAAAATGGCAACATTAGCTCAAAGCACATAGAGCTCAGTTGTGCAGATTAAGAGTTTCAACTGAACCTAAAAAATTTACAGGCTAGCGTTTTAAGTTTTAACAGGTGACGGATAGCTCAAACTGCCAGCATATATTAGGGTAAAGTAAAACTAGTCAGACAATAGCTGCTTTCACATAGAGCTAGCTTAGCTCTACTGCTCTATAGAGACGCCTTACACTTGAGCACGAAGCCGAGCAGCAGCAGCGTGGCCATGAGCCCGCAGGATGAGCCACCGACGCGGTGTATCCAGTAGGGGTCGAACCTGACCACCCTCCGGTCCACGAAGCACGTCACGTTGATGGCCAGGATCAGCACGATCAGCAGCGCCGGCAGCCACAGCGCCGACACGCCGCCGCCCTCCTCCTCGTCGTCGCTGTCCGCCGGCGGCGGCCGCCGGTCGATGTACAGCGGCGAGAGCACGGCGAGCACCGCCAGGACGACGCACACCAGCCTCTCCGTCGACGACGGCCTCCCCATGGCCAGAAGCCTCTACGCTCTCCCTGAAAGTCTGAAGGGTAGTTATGCGAAAATGCTGCCTTGGCTGTTCAGAATTTAACTTGTCTATGCTGTCTCAACCAATCTTCAGAAACTAGGAGAGAACCTGACGACATTTTCTTATCGCCAAGGCTTTTGACTATTGATTGATTCCTATAATGCAAAGGAACATATTCAGACTGTCCATGATTATCCACGGATCTGTGGCGAGAATTGGACTGCGATGTAAAGGCGAGATTCTTCTTAGCTAGTGAGCTCGGAATCGGATTCCGGGACAGGCAGCTCAAGATTTGGGGTATCCTAGAACAGCGTGGCTATGGACGTAGGATCAAATTTGACGGCCCTGATCGTTTTGCTGGGAGGAAGAGTAAAGCTGAGCTCTTTCCCCTGATCATACTGAACTTTGTTCGTGAAGCACCAGCCTGATGTCATTGCCTGTTCGATACTAGTACGAATAATTTTGGAATCGGTACGGCACGGTTACTCTGCTTACAGCTGTTCTTGGAACGAGAAAAAGAGCACGAGTCTTGTGCACTTTATTTGCCTGTGTATTGGACGTGGTTCAATTGTACTAATATATTGTGAGACAGAGCATCTTTTTTTCTGTTTATTATCAGCTGTTAGGCAAGTAAGCAGAAGTGTGAGCATCAAGGTTGGCATCAGGTTGAAGCGGTTTGGTCTGAAACCGTAGGCCAAAGCAGATGAGAAAAAGTGAGATGAATGTATCCAAACAAGGTCCTTCAAGCTAGAGTTTCAGTCTTCCAAAGAGAAAGGCTAAGCTAGCATTTCGTCGATGATGCCATTGGAAGGTCATGATATGAAAATAAAGTGACTTGAAGGAATGTTGGGCTTGTGGATTTCCCCTAAACAGATCTAGATAACTCATAGTACTACGTACGTATGTCTGAAACAATTTATTTCTGACGAAATTAAAGTTTCTTTGGAGCAAGTCAATTGTAAAATCAAAATACATATACCTATAACAAGGGTTGCAATGATGCTAGCGGAGAAGTGAATCTTTGCTTACCCTCTCTTAACCATCACGATACCATTAGTCGCCGCCATTATATATAGCCCGTCCACCATTTCCCCCACTGAAACAGGTCTACCCACCGTTTTGAGTTTTTTTGTTTCAAACCAATCTGCCATCATGTCCTGTTTGGATGTACAATTCAACAGACTATGGAAAAAAAAACAAAAAACAAAACAGATACGCCAAAGCACATCAACCAATCATAGACCCATCCATACACAGCAACATATATACTCTCTCCATAAAAAAAACCAACTTCTGATTATAAATAAATAGCCAACGTCTAGATTTAAAGTTATTTTTTTGGATGAATGAATTAGGCCGTGTTCTTGAGGATGAGTTCTCAACTTATCTCTCTCGTGTTTCGCGCGCATGCATTTTAAACTGCTAAATGATACGGTTTTTACAAAAAGTTTCGTATAATATGCATGACAGCCAACTGTACAGTAACAAATATAATGCATGCTACTGCCCTATATACGTTACCATTGAGCTAATATAAAACCTAACAGTTGTAAAATAGCACGAAAGCATTCGGAAGAAGTCAAAGCGATGATCAAGCCTGTAGATATCTCTGCTGATTATGAGCTTTTCCTTCTTCAAATTATATAGCCAATATCCTCAAAGAGATAAATTTGATTAAGACCGACTTTCCCACTTGGATGTACTCATGATGGGTGACGTTTCCACGTCTTATCGTTGAGTTGAAACCTGAAAACAATATTTAACTCCATGTCTTCAAGAGCTTCTATACGAAAGTTACTTAAAAAATTATATTGATATATTTTTTTAAAAAAATTAGCTAATACTTGATTAATCACGTGTTAATGGACCGTTCTATTTTTCGTGCGCAGGAGTTGTGTTCCTAACACACTCTAAAGAACTACTCCTATCACCACCCTGGAGATTTCCCGAAACCCATGTGTACAGCCTGATCATGAGATCATCAGGATAGCACCATGAACATGAACGCAACGCCTCTTCTGTCACGTACGCCCGTCCCTCATTTGGCCAATCGCGTCGTCAAATGGTCCAGACCAGCCATGGCCCATGGAACCATGGAAGGAAGCCGACCGGACCACACCTTCACCACCGTGACTGGACGCGGCTGTAAAGTGGGTCCCACCCACCCACCCGACCCGCACACGGACCCACTCGTCAGGCCCGCAGATTCGCAGAAACAAAACGAAACGGATAGCGGAAAAAGAGAGGGCAGGCAAGGCAAGGCACAGGTAGACCACGCCGGACGCCGACGCGGAGGAGCTCATCACTGGCGAGCTGCCGCCGCCGCTGCTCCGCCTCCTCCCCGACACCGATTGCGCTGCCGTCTCGCCTCGCGGGGTGGGTGGGGGTGGGGGCCTGGGGGGGTGGGGGGGTATGGCGACCGGCTCCGTCGTGGCGCCGCCGCCGTCGCTGGCCGGCGCGGGGCGAGGGCTCCGTGGGCGGGGAGTCCTCCACCGGCGTCTCGCGGCCTCGCCTATGTGAGCGCTCTGGTTCGATTTTTTGCCTTTGTTTGCGTCGGGTTCGTCCGGTGCTATGGCTCCCCGGTCCCGGGTCCTAGTTCTTTACAAGAATTGCGTTCATTTGTTGCTGATTGTGAACTAGGGGAAACTGAGGAAGGGAGGAAATTACTTGAGTGGTGAAGAAAGAAATTAAGGAGGCTTAGGGGTGTTATCGAGTAGTGGCTTGTTGGATTGCTTTCTGCAAGTCATATTCATGACAAGAAAGGCTGACCGATTAGTTCAATGTAGGATCACGCTCTTCTTATATCGATTCTTTGTGGGGGTATTTGTATGATTACTGATTGTATTACACTTTTACACAGCACAAATATTTATGCTAGAAATTTAGTCAGGAAATGCAATAAACTCCTCTCTTTGTAATACGTAGCAGTGAGCAGTGATGACTCCTAGTGCTTTGTATTTTGTGATTTGGAAAGTTTGGTCCAAATAGACACCTTCATTGATGCACAGTTTGGAGCATTTGGTTTGCTAGTCAAGCATAGAGATGGCACTGGGCAATCAGAAACATGCGGAGTAACTCTTACATAGCATTCATGCACCATCGATGCATCTTTCCATCTTCCTCATTATGTTTATACAGAACAGCATTTTTTTCCCAGGAAAGATGAACCTGTGGCTTCGACAAATAGTGGCAAAGACGAAACTGTCACCGATAGCCTTAGTGTTGCTAGAAGAGCCTCTCACCCTGGGCTTTCATCAAGCTTATCCAATCCAATATCAGTGGTCCCCACACCTTTCCATCCAGCTGCGCCATCTGATCTTCGTTTCAATCGTCTTCGACCCTCAGTTGAGGAAAGTGATTGCAAATACAAAAGATTCTTTGGCTGCTATGTTGCTCGGGAGGCTATAATTGATGAGGAATACTGGGTATATTTCTTGTCACCTACAGAAAATATAAAATTGTTGACTCCAGGAAATACACTAGTTCTCCAATTTTCGCTGACATAGCCTGTGCATTTATTTTGTAGTATTATGATGGTTACTATTATATACTAATACCGTTGTCCTCTACACCCTTTTGTTTTGCATGCTAATATTGCTCCTGAGATGAAAATCATGAGATAGCTAGCTAATACTTATGTTCCTAGTCTTGTATGCTCACCTTTTAGTTCGTATTATGAAATTGTAATATTCATTTTAACATCAATGTGTAACTTCCCTTTGTACCATCATCTTGATAGATTGCTGCATGGTTGAGAGCAGAGAATCGATATGAAGATCAGTCAAGCGAGCGGTTAGTGTTAATTTGCAAGCAAATTTTATGTAGCCTCATCTGTTGTTTGTACTGCTGTTAACATATGATCAGTGCTATCCTCATGATTAACATTTATTTACCATCATTTTTACTGCAGCAATGTTGAAAGCTTCAAAAGGAAGTTTGCATCACAGGTACATGGGTAATCAGTTGGTCACTAGTTTATGTCTGCTTGAAGGCAATTGGCATGTCTCCTGCTTAAATTGACAATGTGTCAAAACATTCCATTAATTTGCCGCCTAATGTCATTCAATACTTCACGATGTGGTTTGTGTGTATCATCGTTGGCTATCTTTTTGCAGGAATTTCATGCATTAAAGAGGCGATGTAGCAAGCTGCAAGGAGAGAAGTATATCTGTTTTGTTGCTGTATGAGACAAAAGCTCCGTGTATTTTGTCTACCACATTTATTATTAGATCTTGGATCCAGCATGTTAGTTCATAGGAAATACTTGCAAGGGATCAACATATGCCAAAACTGCTACCACAACCAACAAATGAAAAGTTGACATTTTTGTCTAATACACTGCATGCTAAATACTCCGGTTTCTAAAGTTGAACTGACTTACAGCTGCTTTACCGAAATTTTGCTTATATTTCACAATTGAAAATCTCAGAGTCTGGTGTAATATTGCAGGTAAAAAATGATGACCTCAAGCGAACTGTTTTGAATAGTGTAGTTGGCACCTTGGATGTTTGTATAAGGCATCCTCTGCACGGGGAGACATTTCCTGCGGTATGGAAAAATAGCAGTATAGCACCCATGTTTTTTTTAATATAACTTCTGTTTGTTTGTTGTGGAAAGTTACATCTCAAAGTTCTTCACAGGAGCCTGGAAAGTCACCGCTCCATTGCAGAATATATCAGCCAGATCAGCCTAAGTTTGGGTATTTGACAAATGTTTGTGTTGCTAAATATGCACGGCGTCAAGGGATCGCCAGCAATATGTTGTTACTGGCCATAGATACTGCAAGACTCAATGGTAAAGCAAGTTGTTGTTTTTTATTAAAATAACGAAGCAATGTTATTCTGTAGTAGATATACCAGATAATTCTGACCCATCTACTGATATCTTGAACCCTGCTTTAGGAGCTGAAGATGTTTATATTCATGTGCATAAGGATAATCTACCAGCTCGGAGGCTCTATGATCAGATAGGATTCAGGGTATATATACCATCTTGTTTTGCTATAATTATTTAATAAAAACGATATGGTTATATAGGCCCAAATATAAATTGCACTTATGCTGTGTGTTTTTGTAGATGATTGACTTCGATGGTGCTCGTCAATCATCAGATCTATGCTTACTCTCCTTCAGTTCCTAGGACTTGGATTTTTAATACGATGTAGCTTTGATCCCATCTCCCTGTGCAGATGAAATGGCACTAGTCCTTGTGATTTGGAAAGCAGGACGGTGGCACGAATACGTTTACAATCTTGTACATCATGATAGTGTGAAATGTTTGTAACTTTGGAACTGACGATGGGTTAACCTATCTCGTTCTGATGCCCTGGAATGCTGTGGCATCTGAATGCTTACCAGGTTTCTTTTACAGTTTTACTGTACAGTTTGTGAAGACTGCTAAAATTTGTTGATCCTTTCTGTCGTTCTGTAAGGAAATAAACATATAATGCATCTTGGCACCGAATGCAAAACACCAAAGCTTGTGTTGCATTGTCGTGTGAAGTTTACCACAGCCATACTCACACTGTCTGACTGTCACAGACAAAAATTGTGCAAATACCATTCATAATTCACTATCACGAATCACGAACGCGTTCCAAACAACATAAATTCAAACACCAGTTAGCCTCTCAGCAGTTTCAGTTTCATTACCCAAAGCCCCATTGGTTGGCATATGTTTATTAGCGATAATAAACAATGCTATGAGTAAACCTGTCCTAAGCGATAATATAACAAATAAATTACGATGAAAAAAACCCTAAAATTAATTTCAAAATTTGACAACAGCTTATATAAGCTGAAAGAAACGATGAGGATACAAAACAGCGATCTGCAATCAATAACAACGGGTGAAATTTGAAAAACAGCCCTATGATAAGAGTCTTCGAAAATTGAAAAACAATCGCAAAGGTCTGTGTGTTGGAGCCTTGGACCCTCCTCCAAGCATGGCACTTGTAGAGTGAGTTGGGTCTAATCAGAGACATGATCTAATAAGGTTATTTTCCATGATGAATATATTTAGCACAATAAAACTAAACCGCTTCGTATTCCGTCTACCATGATCGGACGGCTCACGGCTGGGAGGAGTAACGCAACCAATCTCGAAGGTTCATATAGGGTGGTCCACGGGGAGCTGTAACCGTGAAATACCCAGGCTGTCTACGGCTCGGCCCCAAATCGGCAAATCGCCCCCGCACACAGGGGACAGCGACGAAAGCAGCGAAGTCGGCGACGCGTCGCCTCCCCCCCCCCCCCCCCCCCCCCCATCGATCGCCTCGCCGGTGAGCCATGTCGGCCCGCGACAGGGAGACGGCCGTGGCGCTGGCCCGCCTCGCCGCCGCGCTGGACGGGGCGGTGCTCGGCCTCGGCACGGCGGCGCTCGCCGTCGCCTCGTGGGTGAAGTATCTCGCCGCGTCCGGGCAGCTTCGGCGCATCGCCTCCGCGCCGGCGGCCGCCATACCCGATCTCCGGTCGGTCCTCGCGGAGTACGGAGGCGGCGACCAGCCGATCCTCGCGGCGGTGCGGGGCCACGTCCGCGCCGCCCCCCGAGGCAAGTACCTCGTTCCCCCAGGCTCCGGCGAGCACTGCGTCGTCGCCAAGCATACCCAGCTGGTGAGTCGCTCGCTGAAAAGTATCTTGCACCCGGCGCTTAGAGCTAGGGTTTACGCTTAGGTGGTATGGATGCTTAGAGCTAGGGTAAATTCTCAAGGGTTGTGTGCTTAATGACTGTTTTTCCTGATGATGAGATTATATGGGAACGCTGAAGATACCGATTAAACTGTAGAGATAAGCATGTTTAGGCATTGGAATTCGAAGTAGTCGTGGAGCTTTTGTTTGGTTTCATTTGCTGTACTGCTAATTAGATAGAGGCCTCAAATTGTAGAAATCTTCAAGAATTTCAGTGCATAAGGCTATAATGTCTGTTTGTTTTCATTACTCTCTCTGTGTGTAGCTTCTAGGAGTAGCCGAGTAGGAAGGTACGTGGTTGGTATTCCCTTGTTGCATAATTAGATAGTTTGGGGAAGGGTAGATGCTTGTGGTTTTCTTGTCAGGCTATTCTTGTGCTCAATTCTGAGGTTTGAGAACTAATTCGAAAAGTTTGGCAATATTGATTATTAATATGCAAAAATAGCATCTGGCTTCTGTTGCATTGGAAATTAGATGGTTAGTACCGTATATGAGTTATCTGGTTGCAAGATGCCTACTGGCTGCAAAATCAATCTCCTGTAACCCTGTTATGCTCCCATGGATTTGGGTCTTAGGAGAGTGTTGTTGTTAAAGCCCGGAAGTAATGGTAAAATGCTGCAATTTTGACTTCTGATGTTATCAGTTGATTTGAATTCTAGTATGATGTTGTAATCATAGTAGATGGTTTTAGAATGGAAAGGACTAGGAATAAATTGAAGAAAAGTTTATTTGTTTTTTGTTGCTACAGTAGCATAGAAGACTTGGGTTGTGTTCTGATTGCTTTTGGATTTCTGTGGAAACAGTATCCTGAAGCAAAGTTCCAGTTATTGATTTAGTTGTAAACTTCAGAAAAACCAAAGGTTTATATGCCATGGTAATGTGGTGCAAACTGCTAAGCTACTTCTGAACACATTATGGGTATGTTCGGCTTCCAGGGCTGCGGCTGCACTGCAGCCAGCCGGAACATTCTGGCAAGCAGTCCTGGCCTGCCAAGTCAAGGATCCTCATGGATTAGAATATACATTGACTTGCAATTAATTTTCCATTTCCCTTCTTTTGTTACCAAAGTAATATATATGAGTACAAATATACAATGGCATTTACTTTATTGTTACACACCTAAACTTTGCCTTTATTTTTTCCTTTCTGCCTTTACAGTTGCATACCTGTTATTCTTTCCCTGTATGGATTTTTCTAACTAGTGTTATGTGATGATGTACTTATGCAGTGCTTGTTCAATGAATGGAGAGGCATCTTTGGGTGGACCTTTGATCTGCATGCTCTCTTTTTCAAATCAATTAAGGAGCAGATTATAACATCATATAGATGGGTATACCATCTATACTTTGTAAGCTGGTTATTGTTTGAATAATCTTGGCCTCAAATGTTAACCATACCTTTCCTTTTGCAAGGTTCCATTTGTTCTTGTAGATCCTGAAAACATGACTGGAATGGTCCATGTGAAGTTAGACAGGACAATGCAACCATTACCTCTTACAACTGTGTATCATAAACTTACCCCAGTCGAGTCAACTCCTTACACATTGTTTCAGACTATTATTGGCAATGGTTACCCAGTAAGTTCTTGGCTGTATATTGGACATTTTTTTTGTATGCAATACCAGCACAGGGATATCTATCTTGAGCTATGCAATTGTTCATTCTATAGATTGCATTGTTGGATGAGGAAAAGATACTTCCTATTGGAAAGGAGATTACAGCAATAGGCTATATTCGACCTCATAAAGCAAGTGTTGAGATCAGCTCATGCCCAGAGATACCTTTTTTCTTGTAAGGGTTCTTTTGTTTGGCATGTGTTTTCATATCTTATCTTTCTTTTACTGATGCCAGACACCAGGATTCCCAGAACATTGGTAGTTTATAATTTATATGGCTAAGATATCTCTTGTGGTTAACCGAAGTAGGACATGCATATGAAGATATTCTTTCGGCTGAGTTTTATTGCTTTTGTTAACGCTTTACCTTCAGGTCTGACCTTACCAAGGATGAGATGGAAGCTGAGTTGTCTTCTCGTGCTAAAACACTCTTTTGGGCTAGTGTTGTTCTTGGAACAATGTCAGTTTGCTTGCTGGGCTTTGCGACTTACAGGTATCAAACTGTGACATTTTTGCGATTGCTAATGATTTTTTTGATTAGTATTCAATTAGTGATTTAGTTCTGAGGATAATCTACAACTTGATACTTCATGTTATCTACTCTCTTTTTTAGTTATTTTGTACATCTTGTGAGTTCCAGACGACTTGATGTTGTACTGATGCAGGAGCTGGAAGAAGATCAAACAGCGGAGGGAGGCAAGGCAAGCACAAGAGGTATTTCGACAAACTACTGATGATGTTACAGACGATCAGTCTAGCGATGATGAGGCTGGTGAAATGGGAGACGGGCAACTATGTGTTATATGCTTAAGGAAAAGGAGGAGGGCAGCTTTTATTCCTTGTGGTCACCTTGTCTGCTGCTGCAAATGTGCACTGATTGTGGAACGTCAGTTCGACCCATTGTGCCCTATGTGTCGGCAAGACATCCGATACATGATAAGGATCTATGACAATTGAGGTACATGACAAGTTTTCTTTTAAACTTTTGGAGAGGGATTACTCATGATGTTTGACTCACTTTTTCCTTATTATAAATTGCAACATATTATTTGGGTTACACCAAGGAAAATCTACAAGTGTATCCTTTTTTGGCTGTTCTTTTGCAAGGAAATGAAATTGTTGCCAATATGAGTATTTTTTTTGGCAGACAACTCCTGGTTAAGCTTTAAGCTAAACAGTAGTAGATGAACAGCACTGTAGATATATTTAAGTGAATTTAGTTTCCTGCAATAGGCATAAAATGTTAGCAACTCTTCTATGGAGGAACATTAACTGTTAGCAGCAGTAGCCTCAACATACATGCCCATTCCTTTTAAATAAGTTCACCAAAAATATTTAGCAGCTGAAATAGTGGAATTTGGAGATGACTTATTTGATCTTTGTTGCAGGCTTCTTGATGTTTTGCTGACTAAACTATGGCCACCCTTATTGTCTGCGAGCCTGAAGACCTCAACTGATCATCCTTCGTACACTAGTCTAAGCTACTTGGCTAACTAAACTATGTTACCCTGAATTTTATGTATATATATGACGTGTTAACCTCCCAGGAGAACTCATATGGGTAGAGATCACCGGATACTTTTCATAGTCGCATGGAATCCTGTAGCTAGCCAGAGTCATGAGCTGACGCCTATAGTTGCAATTACTACCAAGTTTTGTTGGCTCTCCCCTTTCATGTCTGTGCATTCTGTAAAGATGGTTTTGCCGCTAGCAAAAGTATGATGGTTCAGATTTTTATTCTTGTTCTGCTGATCCATGAATTTCCAGTTCTTGGTACGAGTTTCAGGTTGTCGTGTTTGCAAATTTGTTTCAGGAGTATGCAGGAGATTACCGAGTGATAGAATTTCGCCTACTTAATAGAAAAGGAGAGCTGTGCTCATGTGATCTGGGACATGTATAAAATGAAATTGCAAATAAAGTATCGTTGTACCGATAAAACATGTATAGTATGTTGTATCTGCTATACAATCCGCACTATGAAAGCTTGATCATGTGTATTTTATATAGGTGAGTGCATGTGTATATTTGAGAGTTTGTGTGTTTATATGGGTGAGAGCACAAGAATATTTGAGAGTTTGCGTTTGTACTGTAGTTTGAAAGAAAAATCAATAAGGGCCAATTATACCGATAGGAGCACATTATCGCAGGAGTATTAGGGATGCCAAAACGTTGACTTTTTACCTGCGAGGAGATAAACCTTGTAAACCTTTTTTCTCTAATCTATAAAAACGAACTTGAATTAAGGCTTTGTTCTTCACCTCATCTTCTCAACTCATCAATCTTTTTTTTACGTGCACGTTTTTCAAACTACTAAACGGTGTGTTTTTTTTTCAAAAACTTCTATACAAAAGTTACTTAAAAAAATCAAATTAATTCATTTTTCAAAAAAAATTAGCTAATACTTAATTAATTACGCACTAATGGACCGTTTCGTTTTTCGTGTGCACTGTGTATGTTGTTGGGAACACAGGAACGATCACATTTCCCAGCGCGCACAGAAAACGGAACGGTCCATTAGCGCGTGATTAATTAAGTATTAGCTAATTTTTTTTTGAAAATGGATTAATTTGATTTTTTTTAAGCAACTTTTGTATAGAAACTTTTTGTAAAAAAATACACCGTTTAGTAGTTTGAAAAACATGCGCGTGGAAAAAAACTCAGCAAACGAACTGCCTTAGGCTTTCCCTGCTATTTTTTTCCATGCGCATGCTTTTCAAACTACTAAACGGTGTGTTTTTTTAAAAAAAGTTTCTATAAAAAATTGTTTAAAAAAATCAAATTAATCCATTTTTGAAAAAAATTAGCTAATACTTAATTAATCACATGCTAATGGACCATTCCGTTTTTCGTGCGCACTGTTGGTTTTCTCCGTCCAGAGTAACGAACACACCCTGACTTCTTCAACTTAGACCCTGTTTGGATCCAAAAAAGTCCCTGGGACTTCTAGAAAAAAGTCCCTCTTCTTTCAAACAAGAGGGACTTTTTTTTGTGTAGTCCCTAAAAATTTTGTAGTCCCTGGGAGGGACTATTAGGGACTTTTTTTCCCCGTTTCCACGCCATGCCCCTCTTCTCCCCTCTTCACGCGCAGTGCCCAAAAAAATCCCCTTCTCCTCCTCTTCTCCCGCCGGCCGATTTGCCACCGCCTCCCACCACGCGATTTGCCGCCGCCTCCGCCGCCGCCGACGCGCGTCGCCGCCGAGGGCGTCCCCGTCCGCCGGATTCGTCTCCGCCTGCCGCCATCCCCGCCCGCCGCCCAGGTCGCTCCCCGCTCCGTCGGGGGCGCCGTTTCCGATCTGTCCGGTGGCGCTTCTCGCCGGTAGAGACGATGGCCGGAGCCGATGACGACACGGTGGACTTCTTCTCCCAATCCCCGACGACCCGTTTCTTCTCCTATGGTGGAGGTTTGGCTGGTAGATCTGGCGGCGTCGGTGGACAGGGAGCCGGCGGAGCAGCAGCTAGCACGCGCAGCAGCAGCAGCAGCAGCTAGCGCAAGCAGCAGTGCGCGCAAGCAGTAGCAACAGCAGCAGCAGCTAGCGCAAGCAGCAGCAGGGGTAGGATCTCAGGGACAAAATAATACTTGTACCCTATAATAAGTCCCTTTTAGTCCCTCTTCCCAAATAGGAGAGACTAAAAAAAAAGTCCCAGGGACTACTGGGAAAAAGTCTAGGGACTATTAAAAGTCCCTCAATCCAAACAGGACCTCAATCTTTCCAACTCAACATTCTTTTTTTCACGCGCACGCTTTTCAAACTACTAAACGGTGTGTTTTTTTTAAAAAGTTTCTATACAAAAATTGCTTAAAAAATCAAATTAATCCATTTTTTTTAAAAAATTAACTAATACTTAATTAATCACGCGTTAATTAACCGTACCGTTTTTCGTACGCACTGTGCGCTGGAACAAACAAAGGCTGGCTGCCGAACTTAGTATACTTATTACTTGCGCCCTGCGAAACCTCCAGACAAACGTAACGCAAACGTTTGAACGGGCTGACCGCAGGATTAAAATCGAACGGTCAATACTGTCACGCAACAGCAACCATCAGACGAAGATCGGACGGCTAGGAAGGAACCCTAGCACCCGTGGCTGCCTATATAAGGTGCAATCCTCTCGCCCTAGCCCTTCCTCTCTCCCATCTCACCCTAGCCGCCGCCGTCGCCTCCTCTCGGCTGCTCCCATCCTCTCCTTCGAGGTCAGCTTCAGATCTTCTCTCTTCTCTTTGTTTGCTCCTTTCATGGTAGCTCGTAGCTGTAGATCTGATTCGGTACAGCGAGGTTTGGGTGATTTGATGCTGGGGCATGTTGTTTTTGTCCATTATTTGTAAATTTTTTGTGTGTATTCGTCTCACTGCTATGATCTTAGCTTGCTGTTCGTTGACGCGCAATAAACTTTGATTTGTCGGTGAATCATCTGCGTACGTTGAAAATTATCGGTAGAATCGGACGATTAACTTGATCTGTTGCAGAATCATCTACAAGTCGAAAATCATCGGTAGAATCGGTAGAAGGATTTGTATCTAGAATCCGTTCGAATAGATCTGTTTTTATGTTCGCATAGATGGTGTTATCGTCTAACCTGGTTCGGTTGGGTCGATTACTGCACGTTAGCACTTAATAGATCTTGTTGATTTTCATGGCCATTAGCTGTGTTAGCCCTTATAATGGATGCCTAAGTCAATCTGATCTGTGAGGTTGCCTGTAATATTATTTGGAGTTATAAATTATGCACACCTGTTGTTTCTAATCTTTGTTTCGTTCTGTGCTGCAGTTAGCTTCCTCATTCAACCATGGGTAAGGAGAAGACGCACATCAACATTGTGGTCATTGGCCACGTCGACTCTGGCAAGTCGACCACCACAGGCCACCTGATCTACAAGCTTGGAGGTATTGACAAGCGTGTGATCGAGAGGTTTGAGAAGGAAGCCGCTGAGATGAACAAGAGGTCCTTCAAGTACGCGTGGGTGCTTGACAAGCTCAAGGCCGAACGTGAGAGAGGTATCACCATCGATATTGCCCTGTGGAAGTTCGAGACCACCAAGTATTACTGCACCGTCATTGATGCCCCTGGACACCGTGACTTCATCAAGAACATGATCACTGGTACTTCCCAGGCTGACTGTGCTGTGCTCATCATTGACTCCACCACTGGTGGTTTTGAGGCTGGTATCTCCAAGGATGGCCAGACCCGTGAGCACGCCCTTCTTGCTTTCACTCTTGGAGTGAAGCAGATGATCTGTTGCTGCAACAAGGTATATCTCTCTAGTGCTGTCTTTTGTTATGATGGAAGAGCAACTTCTGTGCATATTGATGATGCTAGTCCAGAATACTGTTGATTACATCAATAAGTAGCATTATCTTTGTATTAATTTATCCCTTTGTGCTAATTTTTGTGACTGTTTATCTTCACTATACATCTAAGACTGCAATTAACTAGGATCTAAGATAATGCTATCCCTTTATCCCTTTGTCCAGAATACTGTTGATTACATCAATAAGTAGCATTATCTTTGTATTAATTTATCCCTTTGTGCTAATTTTTGTGACTGTTTATCTTCACTATGCATCTAAGACTGCAATTAACTACGATCTAAGACTGCTATTGTTGATTGTTGCTTTTGTTATGACTGTTTGTCTTCATGATGCATCTAAGACTGCAATGCTTTCCTGCTACTGGTTTTAGTAATTTACTGCTGCATGAAACTAAACTCTTCTGTTAAATTTGTTAAGTTACCTGTTCATTTATATATCTTGTTGTTTGTTACTTTATGCTAGACTTGTATTGATGTTGCAGCCCACTCCTGTTTCATTACATATTATATATGGTGGCTGCTCTGTTTCATTTCGTGTATGGTGTTAATAATAATTGTTTCACACCATTTATATTTAGTTATCTGTGTTTGTTTGCTAGTGCCTGCCCCTAATTTGTTTGCTTTTTTTCTGTTACAGATGGATGCCACCACTCCCAAGTACTCCAAGGCCCGTTATGATGAAATCGTGAAGGAAGTCTCATCCTACCTGAAGAAGGTCGGCTACAACCCTGACAAGATTCCCTTCGTTCCCATCTCTGGGTTTGAGGGTGACAACATGATTGAGAGGTCAACCAACCTTGACTGGTACAAGGGCCCCACCTTGCTTGAGGCTCTTGACCAGATCAACGAGCCCAAGAGGCCATCAGACAAGCCCCTGCGTCTTCCCCTTCAGGACGTGTACAAGATCGGTGGTATTGGTACCGTGCCCGTGGGTCGTGTTGAGACTGGTGTCCTGAAGCCTGGTATGGTGGTGACCTTTGGTCCCAGCGGCCTGACCACTGAGGTCAAGTCAGTCGAGATGCACCACGAGGCTCTCCAGGAGGCTCTTCCTGGTGACAACGTCGGGTTCAACGTGAAGAACGTTGCCGTGAAGGATCTGAAGCGTGGGTATGTGGCCTCCAACTCCAAGGATGACCCTGCCAAGGAGGCTGCCAGCTTCACCTCCCAGGTCATCATCATGAACCACCCTGGGCAGATCGGCAACGGCTACGCCCCGGTGCTGGACTGCCACACCTCCCACATTGCTGTCAAGTTTGCTGAGCTGGTGACGAAGATTGACAGACGATCTGGCAAGGAGCTGGAGAAGCAGCCCAAGTTCCTCAAGAACGGTGATGCTGGTATGGTTAAGATGATTCCCACCAAGCCCATGGTTGTGGAGACCTTCTCTGAGTACCCTCCTCTTGGTCGTTTCGCCGTGCGTGACATGAGGCAAACGGTGGCTGTTGGTGTCATCAAGAACGTGGAGAAGAAGGACCCAACCGGTGCCAAGGTGACCAAGGCTGCCGCCAAGAAGAAATGAGCCTCGTTCAAGTGGTGGTTTCCTTATCTGCATTTGAGATATCTAGCTGTTTTAGTATTCGTTAAGTTTTGTCGACGGCCATGTCACTTGTTGCTTGGACCGTTAATATCCGCTCGCTGTGTGCACTATGTCGTTTAAAACTATTTTCTATTCGGTTAAAACTGAGTCTGATTATTGCCCTTCGGCTGTTGTGGAATGCGAGTATACATTGCTAATTCCTATGTCTTTTTTTTTCGCTTATGATATTCGCTGTTTTTGCTGCTATTGAAAACTGGAAACTGTCTTTCGGTTAATGAGAAGTGAACTTTTTAAAGCTGTTGAAAACTGAAAATCGAGATCCGCATATTGTTTTGCCAAGTTCGTTCAGTCCCATTTTTGTTGTGGGGTGAATTATGAATTGATAGTATTTAAATTGTTGAGATTTTGTTTACGTGCCATATGCTACCCAAGGAATACATGATGAGGACAAAAGTCGTTTCATTAACATTTTACCGCTGAAATCATTCCCATTGTTGAAAATACAATTATAACTTCTCATGAAAAAGGTTAGGTCCTCTTATTAACAATTTATCGCTGAAATTAGTCTCGTTGTTGCAATTGCAATGATAACTTTTCTTGAAAAAAATAGCTCCCCCTCTTGATAATGTTTGGGTCGAGTGGTTTCAGCTGTGTGCCTATATTCTGAAAAAATAGCTCTATGTCACGTTTGAGGGGAGGGAAGTAGAGAAATTGAGAATAATAAAAACGAGATTTAACCAATTAAGTATTAATTATTTTAAGTTAAAAAATAAATTAACACAATCTTTTAAATAACTTTTTGTAGCATTTTTTTAAAAAAATGAACCGTTTAACAGTTAAGCGTGTGCAGGGACTTCTCAACCCTACGTCGTTCTCTCGAAAATTTACTTGCAAACTAATATTTCGAAAAGAAAAAAAAAAGTTGCAAGCCTATGCGTATGAACGATGGCGTGTGGTGGTGACGGCCTGGCCCGGCTGGGCCATGCGAGGGAGAAGGGGAAGGAGGGGTTGGCTCGGTTGGGCCAGGCCACGGGAATGGTGTGGTCTGGAGGGAGAGGAGGGGAAGGGAGGCCGCGAGCCGGCGGGGGAGGAGGAAGAGGCTTGGGCTGACTTTTGGCCCAAAGGAGAGGGAAAAATTATTTTTAATTTCTCATTTATAAACTCTGAAAAAGGTTATTGTTGCTTTAAAATTACTTAGAGTACTCTTAAAATTACTTTAAATTTTTTTAGGTATTTTGAGGCATGAGGAATTTTTTTAAAAAAATAAAACCAAATTTGAGTTTAAACTTGGTGATTTTTAAATGTCGGAGGCTCTTTTTAGCTTTCAAAATTTCTAGAAATGTAGTAAAGCGTGATTTAAAATTAGAGTAATCTTAGGGCATTACATTGGTTTGGCTCAACTAGCACTGTTCCTCCTTATTCTTCCTCCGTTTGGTCCAGGCTGGACAAGCGTGGGAGAGGAACTATGAAGGAGGGCGCGGCTCTGGCTGTAAGTGACCTCGGCGTCGATGGCAAGAGGCGGCACAAGGAGTGGGTGGAGGCCGGCGGTGGTTCGAGCAAGGAAGGGCCAGTGGGCAGGAGGCGGTGGAGATGATTTGAAAAAGAGATAGAAAACTTGTGAGTTTGATGGAGAAAGGAGGATGAGGTCACTTTTATAGGTGGGGGAGGTCGGTTTGTTGGGAATGGATAGAGGAAGAGGACGACTATGCAACGGCGGGTCTGGTGAGGATGAACCGAAAGCAGTGTCGGGCATCGGCCTTCAATTGGCCAATGACATTTGTTTGTGTGACGGCAATGGCCTGTAGGTGACGCACGACTGGTGAGGTGTAGAAGGGAATTGGAGTGGTGGAGGGGAAGGTAAAAGAATGGATAGACCGAATGAAAGAGATTTCAGCCCAAATGAATAGGGGCTTTGTAATTTTTGAAGGGATGATTTGAATAGGATTTAAAAGAGATGGAATTTCAAAGAAATTGTTTAGGGACTATTTGAGTTTGGAGGATGAATTTAAATAAGGTTTTCATGCTCTAGATATGTTTAGATTGTTTTTGGAATAAGGATTCAAAGGAATTTAATTTTATGACAAAGATTGGAGGTCTAGGAAAATATGATTAAAAATAATTTGAGGGTTTTATAAAATTTGAAAGAAATTTAGACGAGAGATTTTAAATTTTGAAATAAAACTTTTAAAAAAATCAGGTCAAAGATAATAAAAAGAAGACTAAAAGAAAACAAGATGGCTCCAATTTAAATGAAAATTAAAAAAAGCGAAATTAAATTTTTTTCATAGGAAATTTTCTTATAAATTTGAGTACGTTACAGGGTAGGGCCCACAGCTAGTTAGGTGTGGTAAAACCGAAACCAACTTACTATGTGCATGGTTGGATTGAGCGGATGCATGTGACAAGCTACCGCCTTACCCCATTCTTGAAGGGTCCTCGCTCTGCTTGCCCCAAGGCCTTAATGGTTTTGGAGGCTTAGCGTGGCAAGCTCTCAATGTGTCCCATGGCAGGCGTCGAGGCCGATGAAGCTGCCAAAAAAAAAGAGTTGCCGACAAGATTTACCATACCTAATAGGGATATGAATCAAATCTTTGCTTGGACTTAGGTCATGTGGTGTCTCTTGAAGCTAAGTATAAGGATATAACTGGGACTAAGGGAGAGGAGGTTAGATCATGGATGTTACACCTCAGGATGATCAGAACCTTCATGATCTCATGTGTTCATTTGAGCTATCGATTTAGGTGGTCTCTTACCTCATACTTATTCATGACTAACTCCTCGCCCGAACTCACTAGAAAAGAAGAGTCCCGCCAGATCTCCCACTATCTAGATCATTTTCTCCGACACCTTGGTCTCAAAACAACTATAGACCAGTTCAAAGTGACTATTTGCAATTAAACGCCCATCTACTTGTTGCAAATCTACTTCTTCCAAACCTCCTCCTCTAAAAAAAATTGATTAATATACGCCGTGCGAAACCAACAGAGACGAAACGTAACGCAAACATTTGAACAGGCTGGCCGCAGGATTAAAATCGAACGGTCAATACTGCCACGCAACAGCAACCATCAGACAAAGATCGGACGGCTAGGAAGGAACCCTAGACCGGTGGCTGCCTATATAAGAGGCAATCCTCTCGCCCTAACCCCTCTCCTCTCCCATCTCAACCTAGCCGCCGCCGCCGCCGCCTCCTCTCGGCTGCTCCCGTCCTCTCCTTCGAGGTCAGCTTCAGATCTTCTCTCTTTTCCTTGTTTGTGCCTGTTCATGGTCGTTCGTAGCTGCAGATCTGGTTTGGTACCGCGAGGTTTGGGTGATTTGGTGCTTGGGCATGTTGTTTTCGTTAATTTTTTTTGTAATTTTTTGTGTGTATTCGTCTCACTGCTATGATCTTAGTTTGCTGTTCGTTGACTTTACGATAAACTTGATTTGTCCGCGAATCATCTGCGTAGGTTGATAATTATCGGTAGAATCGAACGATAAACTTGAGTTACTGCAGAATCGTCTACATAAAAAGAAAACTACTGGTAGAATCGGTAGAAGATCGATATCTAAAATCCGTTCGCACAGATCTCTTTCTTTGTTTCTGTAAATTTGTTATTCTACTACGGTTGAGTAGATGCTTTTATCGTCTGTACCCGGTTCAGTTGGGTCGATTACTGTCCGTCTGTGTAATTTTTTTGCTGATTTTGATGGACATTAGCTGTCTTAGCACTTTGAAAGATGTCCAAGTTATCTGATCTGTGAGCTTGCCTGTAATATTTATTTGGATTTAGAAATTATACACATTTAATTGTTTCTGATCTTTGTTTCAATCTGTGCTACAGTGTTAGCTACCTCCTTTAATCAACCATGGGTAAGGAGAAGACGCACATCAACATTGTGGTCATTGGCCACGTCGACTCGGGCAAGTCGACCACCACGGGCCATCTGATCTACAAGCTTGGAGGTATCGACAAGCGTGTGATCGAGAGGTTCGAGAAGGAAGCCGCTGAGATGAACAAGAGGTCCTTCAAGTACGCGTGGGTGCTTGACAAGCTCAAGGCCGAACGTGAGAGAGGTATCACCATCGATATTGCTCTGTGGAAGTTTGAGACCACCAAGTACTACTGCACCGTCATCGATGCCCCTGGACACCGTGACTTCATCAAGAACATGATCACTGGTACCTCTCAGGCTGACTGTGCGGTGCTCATCATTGACTCCACCACTGGTGGTTTTGAGGCTGGTATCTCCAAGGATGGCCAGACCCGTGAGCATGCCCTTCTTGCTTTCACTCTTGGAGTGAAGCAGATGATCTGCTGCTGCAACAAGGTATATTGTCTAGTGTTTTTTCTTTTGTTATGATGGATGAGCACCACACTTGTTGTACATATTTATGATGCTTGTCCGGATACTTTTGATTACGCTAATGAATTAGCATGGCTCTCTTTGTATTGATTTATCCCTTTAGTTGGGATCTTTATAAGTGCCTTGTTTGTAGTCTCTGTGCATCTAATACTGCAATTGTTGATTGTATATTTATTACTGCTGCTTCAAGCATTAGTGAATTACTCCTGCATGGAACAAAACTCTTCTGTTAAATTTGCTTTCGTTGCCTGTTCATTTGAATATGTAGATGTCTGTTACTACCCTCTATGTCCTTTGTTTGATATCTTATATCTGGTCACTATTCTTGTGTATCTTGTATGCTGTTATGCATCTTTGTTTCATAGTATCATATATAGTTAGGTACAAACCTACCCCCTGCTGAGAAAAGTAATTTATTTGTCTTCCACTGTTCTGTTACAGATGGATGCCACCACTCCCAAGTACTCCAAGGCCCGTTATGATGAAATCGTGAAGGAAGTCTCATCCTACCTGAAGAAGGTCGGCTACAACCCTGACAAGATTCCCTTCGTTCCCATCTCTGGGTTTGAGGGTGACAACATGATTGAGAGGTCCACCAACCTTGACTGGTACAAGGGCCCCACCTTGCTTGAGGCTCTTGACCAGATCAACGAGCCCAAGAGGCCATCAGACAAGCCCCTGCGTCTTCCCCTTCAGGACGTGTACAAGATCGGTGGTATTGGTACCGTGCCCGTGGGTCGTGTTGAGACTGGTGTCCTGAAGCCTGGTATGGTGGTGACCTTTGGTCCCAGCGGCCTGACCACTGAGGTCAAGTCAGTCGAGATGCACCACGAGGCTCTCCAGGAGGCTCTTCCTGGTGACAACGTCGGGTTCAACGTGAAGAACGTTGCCGTGAAGGATCTGAAGCGTGGGTATGTGGCCTCCAACTCCAAGGATGACCCTGCCAAGGAGGCTGCCAGCTTCACCTCCCAGGTCATCATCATGAACCACCCTGGGCAGATCGGCAACGGCTACGCCCCGGTGCTGGACTGCCACACCTCCCACATTGCTGTCAAGTTTGCTGAGCTGGTGACGAAGATTGACAGACGATCTGGCAAGGAGCTGGAGAAGGAGCCCAAGTTCCTCAAGAACGGTGATGCTGGTATGGTTAAGATGATTCCCACCAAGCCCATGGTTGTGGAGACCTTCTCTGAGTACCCTCCTCTTGGTCGTTTCGCCGTGCGTGACATGAGGCAAACGGTGGCTGTTGGCGTCATCAAGAACGTGGAGAAGAAGGACCCAACCGGTGCCAAGGTGACCAAGGCTGCCGCCAAGAAGAAATGAGCCTCGTTTAAGTGGTGGTTTGCGTGTCTGCATTTGAGATATCTAGCTGTTACTAATTCGTTAAGTTTTGTGCACGGCCATGGCACTCGTTGCATTGACCGTTAATATCGGATACTCGCTGTGTGCACTATGTCAGTCGTTTAAAACTCTCTATTTTCTCTTCGGTTAAAACTTGTTCTGAGCCTGATTATTGCCCTTCGGCTGTTGTGGAATGCGAGTATTTACATTGCTAATTCCTGTCTTTATTTTGGCTTGTGCCAATCGCTGCTTATGCTGATATTGAATACTGGGAACTGTTTCTGTTATTAAAAATTGAACCTTTTTTTTTCTGCTATGTGAAACTGAAAACCGAGTGGTTTTCAATTTTGCTGATGTTTTGCCTGCCACATATGCTACTTAAATTATTTATGTTGAATTTTGTTCAGCACCAAATTTATTGGATTGAATGAAAAATTTTATTCAGGTAAATAACTCTGGTTTCGCTGAAATTATGGAACTGATAGGATAACACACCGTTTCCACTTCGCCGGTTATGTTGTTTCATTAACAGTTTAACTCTGAAATTAGTTCCGTTGTTGCTATTACAATGCACTTTTCATGAAAAAAATAATCAAGCTCTAAAAACTTTTGCCCCCTTCTTGATAATGTTTTGGGACAGTGAGAATCCACTTTCGTGTAATTTCAGCTGTATGCCTCTATAAGTATATATGAACTATAAAATACTACAACCATTTGTTACCACCAAAAAAAAAGGTGGATTCGTCTGAGTTGATTTCATCTCAAATGGATGAATTCTTCAAGATAGGTTGGTAATGACCTTTGATGAATTTAGGTGAATGAATTTATATTTTTATCACTTTGCATTTGTGAGATAAAAATTTACAAGTTCTATATGATTGTCACACTATTTAAGCTCTGTTTAAATTTAGATATGGTTTATGTCCAAGTTCTGTTGAATTTCAGTTATAACTGCATAGAGTATGACTCCCTAAGTTCAAAAAAGTTGGATTCATCAATTTTAAGGCTAATATAAATTTCCTATGAATTTCACAGGTTATGTTGCACATTATATTAACTATTTACTAAATAAATTTTTAAAGATGTTTCTTGTACTAGTTTTGCCATATATTGGTTTATGGAGACAAGGTGCCTATTTTTTTTTATTCTAACAAGTTTGTTTCAGCTCGTTTGTAGCTGACATGAATTTACTTTTAATTTTACAAGTTTTAGATATTTCCTCCGTTTTATATTACAAATCATTTGATTTTTTCTTAGTCAAATTTTTTTAAAGTTTGATCAAGTTTGTAACAAAATACAGTAACATTTTTAGTACAAAACAAATATTGTATGAAAATATATTGAAAGTTAAATTTAACGAAACTAATTTATTGTCATATATGTTACTAATTTTTTTAAACTTAGTCAAACCTAAAAAACTTTGATTAAAAAAGTCAAACGATTTATAATATGAAACATAGAGGATATAATTTAGGATATTTATATGGTACATAATTTTTAGAGTTATCCTATGTAGCAAAAGTTCCAGATTCTAATCTACAGCGATAAAGAGTGGTCGTAACAGAATTTGGTTGAGCTTAATTAGAGCTAGGATGAATTCCTTGTGAGTATTATAAGTCTCGATACAAATTATAGTAATTATTTACTACACAGTACTTAGAGTGTTTTTCATACCGAAAGTGCATAATTTTAGTTTACAATATTAAAAAGCACAATTTGTCTAGTCTACTGAAATTCGATTCATCCCATTTGAAGCTAAAATGAAATTTTACGGGCAACATGTATTTTTTCAGTTGAACAATTAGATTTAGCTATTTTTCTTATATTTTCTAGATTTTAAATACGTCGGGTCCACATGTAAGTGAGAGCCAATATGCAAAAATGCCTCTAGTTTTCACAAGGAGTCAACTTGCACTCCCTCACGTGTTTATGTCAGGTTTTAAAAGGATTTCTTATTTTGTTTTATATTTACTACAAAGTCCTTGTCCCTTATGTTATAACTCCAAGATGGCCGCGGCACTGGAACAGCTTTGTGGTGGTAGCGAATTTGAGCGAACGGTGACGACGGTCTTCGGCCCACGAGCCAGCAAACCAATATGTGCAAGTGGTTAGGTGGGTCAAGTTTCAAGATTAAAGTACTTTTGGTTTTACAATGTACTCCCTCCGTCCCACTATAGTGGTCGTTTTACTCTGTAGAAGCTGTCCCAGAAAGGTTGACGCTCTGAACTCCCCATCAGCGAAAGTACTCGTAAAAATAAAAGAAGTGGGCCTGTCTAGTACTGTGGAATTTTTGTGCTCCACACGATTTTTTTCTGCAAGCGCTACCTTATCCCCATCGCGTTCTCTTCTCCCTCCACGCCGTTTCTCCCTCCCATCACCACGCCGCACCAACCCCCATTTAGTTCCCAGTGAGCAAGCCAAATCCAGCGCATGTCCAGCGGCAGTGGCGGAAACCCTAGGGACGCCGGCGACGGAAACCCTAGGGGCAGCGGAAACCCTAGGGACGGTGGCGACGGAAACCCTAGGGGCTGCGGCGGCGGAGGCCCTAGGGGCTGCAGCAGCAGCAAGCCTAGGAGGGGCGGCGGAGGGTTGGGTTGTAGCCGCGGCGACGACGGCGACGGAGGGCTGGGTTATGGCGACAGCGGCGACGATGGTGGCAGAGGGTTAGGTTCTAGCGGCATAGGCAAGAGGTTTGGTTATCGCGGTGATGATGGTGACGACTTGCAAAGTGCCTCTCATATGTGCAGCAAGCAACGGCGTCGAGGCATGTGGTACTCGCAAAGATACAGTCACTTATTGGAAGAAGGCAAGAATTTTGTTATGGATACACAAGATGGGTCCGACGACGACCAGTTCAAGTTCATCCCTGATTCCAATGATGAAGTCGAGGACCACCGGTTCTCCTCGGACCAGGAGTTTGTGCCCGAGACTGAGTTCCAGAATTGTGGGGAAGTGGAGGAGAAGGGTGGTAGGATTCAAGAGTGTGGCGAAGTGGAGGAGAAGGGTGGTGGGATTCAAGATTGTGGGGAAATGGAGGAGAATGTCGGTGGGATTCAGGATTGTAGGGAAGTGGAGAAGAAGGGTGGTGTGATATGTGGCGGCAGCAGCATGGTGCACTCACATGATGGAGGGATAAGGCCTGTTGCTCGAAGGGTGGGGCAACAACTTCGAGGCAAGTGGTTTGATCATAAATCTGACTACTTATTAGAAGAAGGAAAAAATATAATCTTTGATACCCAGGTGTTAACGACAGATTTTCGTAATCTACTCGGAGAGGAAAGAGAAAACCGATGTAGAGAGGAAGGGTTAAGTTGGAGTCGGACCAAGTCTTGTATCGGACTCGGCAAGCGTATCGGACTGGAAGCTGTGTTGGCAGAAAAGGTGTATCGGCCGATACGGATTCAACGTGGTTGTTGGCCGACAGAGATGGAGGGTTGCTAGAGTTAGCATGGGCTTGGTTTGGGCTCAGGATAAGCTTCAAGGAGGTTGCCAAATAGAGATAAGGCTCAGTTTTAGGCAATTGTATCTTGTAAATCAAGTAGGTTTAGATCTAATCTATGGCAAGAGTCTGCCGCAAAGACTTGTTTGTTAAGTTGTAGATAAGATCGTGTCCTATCTGGACAATGTTGTAATCTCGGGTATAAATATCCCGGTAGTTTGTACATAGAAGCTCTCTCACAATACAATACACAATCTTGTTCAACTTATTTTCGGCGCATCGCCAACCCTCGCAAGACGTTAGTTTTGACGAGTTCTTGCTTCCCCAGAGCAGAGGTAAGAACTCGTGCCCGACGATCTACATCGTCGGGGCTAGCGTGTTGATTTAGGCACGTTAAGCCTCGATGATGTGATCGTCGTTTATCATGTCTTGGATGATTTTTGTAAGTGTATTAATTATGCTTCGCCAGTAATCTACTCGTTTTAGGGTTTGTTGCCGACGGTAGTTTAATTATTATGTTTAGTTAAATCTTTCAATGCATCTACCATCCCCAAAAGCGATCGACGATTTAATTTTCTTTGTGTTAAATCTCAATTCACACTTCGAGTTGCTATCGACCTTAGTCCTGTTTTGAGATATAACCCAAAGCCTGTTTTTGATCGTAATTAAGGATAGCGCTGGGGTTTCAACCGGTCTTATCTAATACATGTAATTACTATAATGTTTTTATATGTATTTGCCACTTGTTTGGATAGATTGACAAATATAAATGTGTTTATCATGGGTTATTCTTTAGGATTTGCCTGTGATCGATATATTTATATAAGTCGATTGGTTTATACAAGTTTGCATTAGAGTATTAGCTAGTGCATTTATCTCTTTTATTCCTCATCGGCCGATGCCGCTAATTGACATTAATATGTTGATGAAGGCCGATGAGGTTAGATATATATTTTGGTCTTACTTTATCACAGTTACAAGTAAGCCGATATAGCTTTGCCCTATTGGCTAGGTCACGACAATGCGACATCGGCCTATCGGTCGATCGGCCATTGTTTATTAACATGGTTTGCTTGTTTATCTTGTTGATTGCAGATCAAATCAACTGGCATGCCCTACACGCACCTAGGCAGGCCTTTGGACCTGCACTGGAGCTAAGCAGATCTCCCAGGTCGCCGTGGAAACGTGGAATCCGTTTGGTTGTGAGGCGGGTCTAAATTCTATGCCAACACGCTTTTGGCATGCCCAGTGGGACCTCAAGAACGCAAGCTTCGCGACAACAAGAAGACCACTGCAGGATGTCGAAGCAGAGTGAGATCTCCGAGGAGAACGTCGTCTCTGTGACCGTCGACCAGCTCAACGAAGAGCAGAAAGCTGAGATGGACAAGCTGGTCGAGTAATTTCAAAACATGTACCTGCAGACGTACTCTAGGACTCGGCAAGGCACCCTCATTCAAAAATCTAAGGTGGTAATGCCGAGCCCTGGAGACGGAGCCAGCACGTTGGCGGCAGCACACGACCACACTGTCAAGACCGAAGAAAACGCCGCGCCGACGTTGCAAGACCGCATCGACTCCGCAGTTCATTCTGCGCTAGTCAACCAGTCGGGGATCCTGGTGAACACATTGACCAATACGGTCAAATCAATCCTAGATGGTTCTATTCATCAGTACAAGCCTCAAGGGCCGATTTTCTTGCCAGAAAACAAGTTCCCTGCTTATCGGACTTTGAGGACCGATCTGAGCACGGCTCCACAGCCGACGTCGCCGATCCCACCTCCATCGGCCCAACCAGCATCAACCATGCCACTGGTCCTAACCAGGCAAGCGGGAGGAAGCCCCCAGCACATCACGGAGGAACAATTTGCACAGTGGACAAAGGGGAAACAACCGGTGGTCGAGCCGATGCAGCAAGTTCCAGTCAACCCGCCATCGGCCGGACAAACTCAATTCCCCATGTCTAGTAACCCTCCGCAACCAGCTGCTTACAACGCGCCGCAAGGCTACCAGCAGTACACAGCAGGGCAGTACGACGCACATAACTTAAATCATCACTTCCAACCGTACTCCCCAGGCAATATCGGCCAGAGGGCCTGCAGCAGTCTTACCAGCCCGCAGGATACTAGGCCGACATGATAGCCGAGGTGATGCGAGATCAATTCGGCTTGAAGCCCAAGGAGAGTTCTACAGTGTATCGGCACCCGTACCCCGAGGAGTTCGACAGAGTGCCACTGCCGAGCCGATACAAGATCCCGGACTTCTCCAAATTTTCAGGGCAACATAACGTCTCTACATACGAGCACGTAAGCCGATTCCTAGCACAGTGTGGTGAGGCATCGGCCATAGAGGCATTGAGGGTGAGATTTTTCCCTCTGTCTTTGTCAGGGTCAACATTTACATGGTTTTCCTCTTTACCCTGCAATTCCATCAGAGGATGGATAGATCTAGAGAAACAGTTTCACAGATACTTTTACAACGGCGTACAAGAGATGAAACTGTCTGATCTCACTGCCATCAGGCAACGGGTTGATGAATCGGTCCCAGAATACATCCAAAAATTCAGGGACATAAGGAATAGGTGTTACAGCCTCAGTCTGACCGATTCTCAACTGGTCGATTTGGCATTCGAAGGACTACTGGGGCCGATACGAGAAAGGTTCTCGTCTCAAGAATTCGACAACCTAGCTCAGCTAGCACAACGAGTATTGACCCATGAACAAAGATTCCAGGAGGCGAAGAAGTTCGCAAAGAAGATCAATACAATCTATCAGTACGCCTCCGATGAAGACGATGAAGAAGATGTCGATGTTCATCTGGCCGAGTGGGCCCAGATGAAGAAGCCGACAACATGCCAGTGGGCCAAGAAGGGCGATAAAGAAGATAAGTACGACTTCGACATCAACAAGGCCGATAAGATATTTGATCTACTCCTGCAAGAAAAACAGATTCAGTTGCCAGTAGGTCATATACTGCCATCGGCTGAGGAAATCAAGAAGAGAAGATATTGCAAGTGGCACAACACATATTCCCATCACACCAATGAATGCAAGATCTTCCGACAACAGATTCAATCGGCCATCGAGCAAGGCAGGATCAAGATTGATGAAGCCAAGCGGCCGATGAAAATAGAAGGACACCCGTTCCCAGTCAACATGGTGCGGGCAGACAGGGCCGACGGCAATGACCATCGGACCGGCAAGCGACCTCATCAGACCTCAGAAGGCCTGATCAGAAAATACCAGCGAAGGCGGGAAGAACGAGCACAAGACTACGCCGATCAAGACAACTCTTACGACCCTCATTGGGAGTGCGAGTTTTTCCGGTTCTGCTGGAACGAAGGGATGAGATTGCCATCAATCCAAGAGTACCCTGCATGTAATGATGTAGAAGACTCCCACCAGGGCAGCTCGAGCAAACAAGTGCATCGGCCGTACAAGCAGAGAAAGTCTGTACATGAAAGGCTGGGGCCGATGCACCATGATCGACGGACTGAGGACGACGAGCAAATCCAGAACCCCCAGTGGTGCCCAAGCGATGTGTTTAGCAAGACACAAAAATGGCGGGTTCAGAGATTAAGGAGGAAGGAGCAGATCCAGGAGCAGCGGGCGACAATAGCCCATCGGCCCGCCAAGACCAAGAAAGAGTGGAGGATAAAATCTGCAGTGGTCAAGGCCGATGAGGGCACCTCCAAATCAGCTCAAGCTCCTGCATCTGCAAAAGGTAAAGGTGTAGCATTGGCTTCTGTTAATATGGTTTTTATATTGCCAGCAGAATACAGCGTGTAGACGGCCGATGAAGCGGTAGCCGACGATGAGCTGTCCTCGGCCAAGCTACAGTTGTCGCCAGATCAAGCCGTGTTCGACAAACCAGCCGACACCAGCTACAGGCACCTCCGGCCGTTATACATCAAGGGATTCGTCAATGGGCGGCCGATGACGAAGATGTTGGTCGATGGCGGTGCGGCAGTAAACTTAATGTCGTATACAACCTTCAGGAAGCTTGAAAAAGTACCTGAAGACCTCATCAAGACCAACATGGTGCTAAAAGACTTTGGTGGCAACACATCCGAGGCGAAGGGGGTGCTAAACGTGGAGCTCACCGTGGGCAACAAGACGATACCCACCACCTTTTTTGTCTTTGATGGAAAGGGTTCCTACAGCCTGTTGTTGGGACGAGATTGGATCCACGCAAATTGTTGCGTCCCGTCAACAATGCATCAGTGCCTCATACAGTGGCAAGGGGACCAAGTCAAGATCATGCAGGCTGATCGGTCAGTCCACGTGGCCAATGCCGATCTCGCAGTTTGGGAGATGGAGGAAATCGATTGCCTGTCTGGACGAGTTTGGGAGGCCGATTTCCTGAATGTAACTGATTGCGACATCGAGACGATAGAAGATCAAGACAAGCAGTTGCTTTAACAAAGATGTGCCATCCACTGCCCAAGATGAGTAAGCTAGTCCCTACACAGATGATGCGGTGGATGAGTTAGATGAAAAATTGGGACAAGGCTTTACGTCGGCCGATCAACTCGAGGAGGTTGATATAGGATCAGGTGATAGACCTAGGCCGACGTATGTAAGTGCTAACCTGTCAAGGTAATATAAGAATAATTTGATAAATCTTTTGAAAGAATTCATAGACTGTTTTGCATGGGAATATCATGAGATGCCCGGGTTAAGCCGATCGATCGTAGAACATCGGTTACCTATCAAACCATGCTATCGGCCATTTAAACAAGCTCCTAGGAGGTTTAAGGCCGATATGCACGAAGCTATCAAAGCAAAGATCACGAGGCTTTACGACGCCAATTTTATCAGACCCTGCCGGTACGCGGAGTGGGTTTCTAATATAGTTCTAGTGTTGAAGAAAAACGGCAAGCTTAGGGTGTGTATCGACTTCAGAGACCTAAACAAAGCGACACCAAAAGATGAGTACCCTATGCCGTTGGCCGATTTGCTGGTTGATGCCGCATCTGGACACAAGATCATCAGCTTTATGGATGGGAACGCAGGCTACAACCAGATTTTCATGGCCGAAGAAGACATCCACAAGACAGCCTTCAGATGCCCGGAGGCAATCGGCCTATACGAGTGGGTTGTTATGACTTTCGGTTTGAAAAATGCTGGAGCTACCTATCAGAGAGCTATGAATTATATATTTCATGATCTTATTGGCTCGCTGATTGAGGTTTACATCGATGACGTCGTTGTGAAGTCCAAAGAGTACGATATGCACTTGGCCAATTTACGCAAAGTACTAGAAAGAGCAAGGAAATATGGTTTAAAGATGAACCCTAACAAATATGTTTTTGGCGTATCGGCCGGTCAGTTTTTAGGTTTCTTGGTCCATGAAAGAGGAATTGAGATTACACAGAAGAACATTGATGCTATAAAAAATATCAAGCCTCCAACCAACAAGACCAAGTTACAATCTCTGCTCGGCAAGATCAACTTTGTCCGGCGTTTTATTTCAAACCTGTCAGGCAGGATAGAGCCGTTCACACCATTGTTAAAGATAAAGGACGATCAAGAATTTGCATGGGGTAATAAGCAACAAAAAGCGCTGGACGATATCAAGGAATATTTAAGTTCCCCTCTAGTTCTAATCCCTCCGCAGAAAGGGGTTCCATTCAGGCTGTACTTATCAGCCGATGAGAAGTCCATCGGCTCAGTTTTGGTTCAAGACATTGATGGCAAAGAAAGAGCTATTTTCTACCTCAGTAGGAGGTTGTTGGATGCTGAAACAAGGTACACGCTAGTGGAGAAATTATGTCTATGCTTATATTTTTCATGTACTAAATTAAGGCATTACTTACTTTCCAACGAGTGCATTGTGGTAAGCAAGACTGATGTGATGAAATACATGTTATCGACCCCTGTTTTAAAAGGGAGAATTGGGAAGTGGAATTTTGCCTTAACAGAGTTCAACCTCAAATATGAATCGGCCAAAGCAATCAAAGGACAAGCCCTGGCCAATTTAATTGTTCAATACAGAGATGATTCAATTGCATATGCAGACATTGTGCCATGGACACTGTATTTTGATGGATCCGTTTGCAGACATGGATGCGATATTGGCCTGGTTATCATATCCCCTCGGGGGGCAAGCTTCGAGTTTGCATTCACTATCAAGCCTTATTACACAAATAACCAAGCAGAATACGAAGCTGTTCTCAAGGCTTGCAATTATTACATGAGGTCGAGGCCGATTCCGTGGAGATTATTGGCGATTCGCAGTTAGTCATCAATCAACTTTCTGGGGAGTATGAATGCAGGAACGACATTCTCAGGGTGTATAATGAAGAATGCAAGGAGTTACTGCAGGCTTTCAAGATGGTGACAATGAGGCATATACCCAGGAAGCAAAATTTTGAAGCCAATGATCTAGCTCAAGGGGCATTAGGATACAGGCCGATGGCAAAAGATGTTGAAGTTCAGATTGCTGCCGTGGATGCCGATGACTGAAGGTTTGCTATCATTGATTATTTGAGAAACCCTTCCCAGTCGGCGTCGCGAAAAATGAAATACAAAGTCTTACATTATGTCCTATTAGATGATGACCTATACTATCGGACGATTGATGGTGTCTTGCTTAAGTGCCTAGGTCTAGAAGAGGCCAAAGTTGTCATGAGCGAGGTACATGAAGGGATTTGTGGAACCCATCAATCGGCCCATAAAATGAGATGGCTTTTGAGACGCGTTGGATATTTTTGGCCGACAATGCTTGAGGACTGTTTCAAATATTACAAAGGATGTCAAAATTGCCAAAAGTTTGGAGCGATTCAGAGAGCACCGGCATCGGCTATGCATCCAATCATAAAACCGTGGCCGTTTCGTGGATGGGGTATAGACATGATCGGACAAATCAATCCACCATCAAGTAAAGGACACAAATATATCTTAGTGGCTACAGACTACTTCACCAAGTGGGTTGAGGCCATCCCTCTTAAGAAGGTAGATTCCAAGGATGCAATTCAGTTTGTCAAAAAGCATATTGTATATTGGTTTGGATTACCACAAACATTGACTACAGATCAGGGATCAATTTTCGTGTCCGATGAGTTTGTTCATTGCCGACAGCATGGGCATCAAGCTGCTAAATTCTTCTCCATATTATGCACAAGCTAATGGGCAGGCAGAAGCTTCTAATAAGACTTTAATCAAGTTGATCAAGAGAAAAATCGATGAACAGCCGAGGCGGTGGCATACCATGCTGGCCGATTCCCTTTGGGCGTATCGGATGGCTTGTCAAGGTGCAATTCAAGTGCTGCCGTATCAGTTGGTTTTTGGACATGAAGCTGTGCTGCCATGGGAGACCAACATCGGCTCAAGAAGGATTGCTTTGCAAGACGACTTGACAGCCGATGAGTACCACAATCTTATGGTTGATGAGTTAGATGATTTGGTACACGTCCGATTGCGGGCCTTGGAGAAAATCAAGCGAGATAAAGATAGAGTTGCTCGTCATTATAACAAAAAAGTTGTTGCCAAGTCATTTGAAGAAGGGGATCTTGTTTGAAAATTGATACTGCCGATTGGTTTTAGAGATAATAAATTCGGCAAGTGGTCACCTAATTGGGAAGGTCCTTTTCAGATTCATCGATGTGTTCCTCGCAATGCTTATCTGCTCAAAGGATTAGATGGAGAAATTTATGGTAGAGCTCTTAATGGCAAATACTTAAAGAAATATTATCCTAGCGTCTAGATCGATTCATGATCGGCTTGCCAGCCGATTTATGATAATAGCTGATGTGGTACACATCATCTTTAGATGGCCGATATGCATTATCGCCCTTAGTTCAAATTTTACAACATGAGCCTTCATCTTCCAAAATTTGGGGGACATATATATATACAAGCAAGATTATCTTTCAAGATTCCTCAAGTTTACTAGATCGAAATTTTATGGACTTCAAAATTTTTTCAGACTTGGTTTTTTTTTTCAGTATTGTTCAGATCAAATTCGGCTAATTAGCCGATGAGATTTATATTAATCAAAACAGGAGGTTATTTTCTTACAAGAAGGACATAACAATATATTACATCAGCCTATAAATTTTTCGATAGCTACAATGGCCTTACGACGGATTTGATCAATGTCCTCTATTGCTTGGGCGTCATCGGCTGTCGACCCTGGGATCGGCTTCAAAGACTTACTCAGGGTTGCAAGGTATTTGGCCGATGCCTTCAGTTTTGCCGTTTGATCTTCGATGGCTTTCGGTGATGCAGCTATCCCAACCTCGACTTCTTGGATCTCCTTACGAGTTGCTTCTAGCCTTGACGCTAGATCTGCTTCGAGGCGGCGGAGTTCTTCGAGTCTATTCTTCAAGACAATCGGCTCGACAGCCAGCTCATCCTACCTGGTTTTGTAGAATTGACTTGAGCTTTGCTGGCGGACAAGGCCGATTCCAAGCTTTCACGTTCCCGCCTCTCCGCGATCCTTTCCTTGGCTCTATGAAGCTTGAATTTGTATTGTTCCAAGAAGATGGCTGGCGTCAAGACTTCCATCAGATCTTCAGGGAGTTGGTCTTGGATTTCTTGAACCCTGCTCCTGACAGGATTGCAGTTCTCCACCAGCGACTCCAATGATGCCTCCAGCCGATTAGCGATGTCAGACAGCCGGTTCTTCAATTCTTCAGAAATCGACACCTTGGCTATGCTGGGTAGCTCTTTGTCCTCATCGTCAAAAAATTGGTCGATGTCAAAGGAGAACATATCGGCTAAGTTCTGCAAACATCAAGATAGGGCATGGTTAACCCAATTAGCCAAAAGTCGGCGAGGGATTCAATGTGATCTGGTTACCTGTGATGATGCATCGGCTGCGCTTGCGTCGGCCGTCTTTTGTTGACATGAGCCGGTGGGCGAGGGAGTTGGCCGATGTGGTGCGGGTGATGGAGCTCGCGGCTGAGGAAAATCCAGAAAATGATGATCAGATTTATATTGTTAGTGTTGAGGCAAAGGATCAATTCTTACCGAGGCAATCGGAGAGGGTGGTGGAGATGGAGAAGATGTTCTCAATCAGGCCTTGGCTTCCTCACGTTTTTGTAGGGTGGCTTTCTTAGTCTTGGGCAGCGGGACCGATTGAGTTCTTTCCTTCAATAGAGACGATGCAACAACCTAGGAAGTAAATCAAGTTATAGCAAACCAGCAGGAGGAGATTGCACAAATTAGGAAAAGAGATTGTACTAACCTTGCGGATTGCATGTCTGGTTCTCCTTGGTTGAGTGACATCGGCTTGGTCATCGGTTGGTGGAATCTTTGTGGTTACAGCCGATGAGTTCTTCCTAGACTTGGCCGATGGCTCTTTAGCAATCTTGGCCGATGGATCTTGTTCTTCAGGCAGGTCGGCGGCTGCTGCATCAACTTCTTCCTCCATAACTTGGTCATCGAGGAATTCTTCCATGGAGGGGTCTAGCTCGTCTATATCGGCCTGATCATCAGTTCTAGGTTTTTTGCCAGTTTTGTGAATCTTTTCTTTTACTGGCGCTTTCCTCTTGGGAGTTTCTTTGGCTATCGGCCCTTGGAGCAATGATGATACCTTCGGAGCGGTGAGGCCGATAGTTGATTCCATGACAGACTTGCCTGATGGAGCCAATACCAGAGCATAAGATATTTTTTGCACGCTGTTGCTGACTGATGGTGTTGGAGCATTAGGTACCTGAGGACTGATGTTGTCAATGAGTTCCGTCAAGTAGAACCTGGCCGATTGATGGAAGAGATGGGAAGTCCATTCTTGCCACCATGACTGAAAGGAGAGGTGAATGAAGGGACTCAGCCATAATCGGTCACAATCCCCCAGATTTGGTACTCTGGTTTCTAGAACCTTGCTCATGACCAGAGCCGATGGGACAGTACCCCTGCTCTCTAGGAGCCGATGGAAGTGCAAGCCGATAGGAAGTTGACCAAGCCCGCATTGCCTCGCAGTTACCATGGGGTTGTAGAACTCATAGGATAGGCTAGTACTTCTGCCTTGGAAAACGCCTACTGGGAGCAGGCAGGGGGTGATGCCGATCATGAAAAGTTCTCGTGCTACCATATCATTATTCAATTCACCCAGAGTTAGATCGGCAGGGAGTTCAAAATCGGAATCCGAAGGATATACAAATGTGTCCATCTTGGCTGAGGGAGGACCGGTGTAAAATCGGACGAACCAAGCAGATAATTCTTCGGCTGATTGGTCTGCCCCAGGGTATATGGAAACTGCTTCTCCAAAGGACATGCATCTCCTGAACGCTGGATTTTCGTTATCGGCGTAGTCTGATGGGAAGGTAGACTCTGATAGAGGAGGCCGATCGACCATGGTGTTGGTATAGATTGTCAACCAAAGTTGGACGAACCACCATGGACCTCCATGTGCCACTATTCTTTTCAGCATCAGGTCTTGAGTGGCAGAATGGAGCAGCCGATAGACAGCCCCAAGAAGATATCGGCTGAGAGGAAATTGTCTCTTTTCAACCAAGGCCTGGGCTAAGTGTTGGCAGTTCAGAGTAGGGCTGCAGGTTGATCCGTAGAAGACAAATCTTTCTAGCCATAAGGTTAGAAAGGTCACATGTTCTCTTTCTGAGACTGATCCTGTTTCCATGTGTTCAGCTACATGTCCAGACCAACCTCCGATTTTCTTGGTCTTCAGTTTGTGGGTACTGTTGATAAGGAGGTTAAAGGGATTGATCTCAGAATGTATGTCCAATCCTGTCAGCATCTTGATGTCTACCAACGTCGGGGTCATCAGACCTTGTCTAAACAGAAAAGCATTTAAGGTGCTGGACCAGAAGTATGTGGCTGCTGACATAAGGGGCTCGTTTTTCTTGATATCGGCCAGGGATAGAGTAATGCATTGGCCGATTCCTATTTCATCCCAGTGGACTTGCTTGGCCGCCGCAATTCTCTTGTACCAAGTCCTAAAGCCGGTGAGCTTTGACGGCCAAGACCTGAAGGTGTGCTTTCATGAAGGTACATTGGGTTTAACCTACTTGAATGGGATTCTGTTCGTCTCCGCATTGATTAGCCAAGTAGGGTCAGAGTTGCCCATGGGGCCCAGCAGGAACCGGTGTGATTTGTCATTGGTGGGGATTAGGATCTGGTTCTTGAAGACCTGTGGCGCATAAACAGTAATGGAAGATAAGACCCGGGGGGCAAGAGTGGAAGTCTTAGTTTGAAAAACTCGGCCGAAAAATGAAAATGTGAGCTTGGAAGGGGTCGACTCACCATGGGGATCTCGAAGGTATAAAACGGCAAGGAAGCCATTGAAGCGATTGAAGAGGTCGTGGGTGAGGGGGTCGATGCCGGAAGGACGCCGAGGAGTCGCCGGAGTTGAGAAGCGCGGGTGGTCGCTGAAGAACGACGCAAGTAAGTCGGCGGCTGGAGGTTGTGAATCTGGATCTACGCGGTTTTCAGGTAAACCCTAGCGAAGAAGTCGATGGGTTCCTCGGAGCTAATTCCGCCACATTATATAATGAAGCGGAATTGGGGGGCATGTGTTAACGGCAGATTTTCATAATCTACTCGGAGAGGAAAGAGAAAACCGATGTAGAGAGGAAGGGTTAAGTTGGAGTCGGACCAAGTCTTGTATCGGACTCGGCAAGCGTATCGGACTGGAAGCTGTGTTGGCAGAAAAGGTGTATCGGCCGATACAGATTCAACGTGGTTGTTGGCCTACAGAGATGGAGGGTTGCTAGAGTTAGCATGAGCTTGGTTTGGGCTCAGGATAAGCTTCAAGGAGGTTGCCAAATAGAGATAAGGCTCAGTTTTAGGCAATTGTATCTTGTAAATCAAGTAGGTTTAGATCTAATCTATGGCAAGAGTCTGCCGTAAAGACTTGTTTGTTAAGTTGTAGATAAGATCGTGTCCTATCTGGACAATGTTGTAATCTCGGGTATAAATATCCCGGTAGTTTGTACATAGAAGCTCTCTCACAATACAATACACAATCTTGTTCAACTTATTTTCGGCGCATCGCCAACCCTCGCAAGACGTTAGTTTCGACGAGTTCTTGCTTCCCCAGAGCAGAGGTAAGAACTCGTGCCCGACGATCTACATCGTCGGGGCTAGCTTGTCGATTTAGGCACGTTAAGCCTCGATGATGTGATCGTCGTTTATCATGTCTTGGATGATTTTTGTAAGTGTATTAATTATGCTTCGCCAGTAATCTACTCGTTTTAGAGTTTATTGCCGACGGTAGTTTAATTATTATGTTTAGTTAAATCTTTCAATGCATCTACCATCCCCAAAAGCGATCAACGACTTGATTTTCTTTGTGTTAAATCTCAATTCACACTTCGAGTTGCTATCGACCTTAGTCCTGTTTTGAGATCTAACCCAAAACCTGTTTTTGATCGTAATTAAGGATAGCGCTGGGGTTTTAGCCGGTCTTATCTAATACATGTAATTACTATAATGTTTTTATATGTATTTGCCACTTGTTTGGATAGATTGACAAATATAAATGTGTTTATCATGGGTTATTCTTTAGGATTTGTCTGTGATCGATATATTTATATAAGTCGATTGGTTTATACAAGTTTGCATTAGAGTATTAGCTAGTGCATTTATCTCTTTTATTCCTCATCGGCCGATGCTGCTAATTGACATTAACATGTTGATGAAGGCCGATGAGGTTAGATATATATTTTGATCTTACTTTATCACAGTTACAAGTAAGCCGATATAGCTTTGCCCTATCGGCTAGGTCACGACAATGCGACATCGGCCTATCGGCCGATCGGCCATTGTTTATTAACATGGTTTGCTTGTTTATCTTGTTGATTGCAGATCAAATCAACTGGCACGCCCTACACGCACCTAGGCAAGCCTTTGGACCTGCACTGGAGCTAAGCAGATCTCCCAGGCCGCCGTGGAAACGTGGAACCCGTTTGGTTGCGAGGCGGGTCTAAATTCTACGCCAACACCAGGATGGGCCTGATTTGGATGAGTACGAGTTTTGGCCTGATTTGGATGATGAAGGTGGCGACTTGATTGTTGATTGGTTCGATGGTTCGATGAGCTGCCCTGTGGCTTTTGGCGTGGGACGAGCCAACTCTACCATTACCAAGGCGTCCTCTTCGTCGGATGCTTCTTACCCACAGGGAAGTGACTTGTGGCAGGGGACAATGGCCAACCACGGTGCTGGACCGAGCAAGCACATCGTGGTGGAGTCCTCCAATATCAGCGAGTAGAGCAAGGTGCGTGCTTTTAATCATCAAGTTTTGACATGAAAATTGGGCTGTGTTGGATGAAAAAATGCTAGTTTTTGAACAGATTAAGTCTAGTTTTCCATTTCATTATCGTAGGACAGTGTAATGTGTACCGTATTTAATAGTCTAAGGATCATTATGTATTGATTAAAAGAGGTTGTAAGCTCCCGACAACCTTTTGCAGTATTTCTTTCAGTTAGCAATTATTTCTTTCTATATAATTGGTACTGACTAAAGATCACTTATTGCTATAAAGGTACAAAATCGTGAACATGTCACTGGAATTTGTGAGTTGTTCGATTTGTTGGCTAGATACGTTATGACCCGTATGATCCCTCAAATGTCGCCTCAATCTAAAGCCATAGGGATCTTTATTTCGTTTTTTAAAGAATCTATAGCACATTTACATTCAGTTTCTACAAAATGCATTCTAAGAACATTTACATTCAGTTTCTACTACGATCTACATATTGATTCAGTTTCTATTGTGATCTATATATTGCTAATTGCTTAAGTTCCTAAGGTTTCAGTACCATATATTGTGGAACAATGACTCTTTTGAATAACTTTGCTTGGCTGTGTACACTTGGGATAAACACTCATGTCGCTTTTGTTTGTTGGGATACATGCTGCTTTGCTTGGTTCTGCCAGGCCTTAATCAACAGCCTTAAAAGATCTACTGTCCTTAAAAAAATTGAATTTAAACTATAAATGCAAAAGTGTATAACAGCAAACAACAAGGTATTTTATTTATTATGTTCTTATAATAGATTTCCATAGATAATCATACCTCCTTTTATTCTTTCATGAGGCTTAATTAGAAATGACATTCACAGACCCATCATTAAGTATGCAAGCACTGGACATAGAGTGTACTGCTCACTGCTATCTAATTGTTGTAACTTTCAGTTTTGGTTTGTTTTCAATTATATTCAGGAGTATCCCATTGATGCCCAACGAGGAGATGCCCAGCGACAAAGAAAATGGTGGTGATCAGTTTGGTGGCGTGGACCTTTGGGGTTATTCACAGGAGGAAGAATACGAGCCCATTGATGACATCAAGTTGGAAATGCTTCGTCTACTAATCCCAGGTTACACCCAGTTTTTCCAACCAAAAAAAAAGTAGTGTGACATGAATAATGTGCTATCTACCTACAACTTATTATTAGTCTAAAGTATGACTCATAATGATTGGGCTGCATAGTTCATCCTATGACGCTATATGTCATGTGTTTCTGTTTTGGTGGCATCTTTTGGAACTATGGTTATGAAAATATCTTAATGAAATTTCATGTCTCTTTGATCGATACTAGTACTCATTCTTTTTTTGTGATTGTGCATATGAACAATCAACTTGTTAATATAACCTGGGATAAAACATTAATACAAGCAAACAATTTATATATTTACTTTCCACAATTATATAAATGCACAACCTATATATTTAGTTTCCACAATTACGTAGACGCACATGTACGTAGATAACACAAGTGCACAATTAGTCAACTAAAAGTTGTATGGCTCTGTCATACAGCTGATGATCACAACAAAGCGCTTTAGGAAGGATGCCAAGTGCCTCTAGCCTATCTTTGTTCATGTGAGGGATCTTGTACTTATTCCCTCCACTAGCTTTCATTACCTCAATGTAGCAGCTTTGTAGTGTCATAAACACTCTATTAAGAGTGTTTGGATTGTAGTCATTATATTCCTTGTGAACATTCTCTATTAGCTTCTCCATGTTGCTAGAGACCCTAGTAGATGTTAAAGACTGAAGTGAGGCAAAGAAGCCAAGGTCAATTCATATCGGGGGAATTTGGAGGTTGATTCATGAGGCGAATATCAAGACCCATTTGAGCTACTGCAACACCAAATTGTTCATCATCGATTGGGACATGCGTTCTAGCATTATCCTGCTGAATAAATATTATTCTTCTTACATCTTCTAGGGGCCAACATGCTCTAATAGCTGGGAGAACTTTAGAGATCATGAATGATCTCATAGTGTCTCTATCAATCTTAATAGTCTTTGTTACAAGTGTCCCCCTTTCTCTATTACGACTGCTCCTTTGTGCGGGTTCCTATTGGTACATCAAATAGGTTAGGTTCAAACATGAAAAACAGAAATAAATATAAGCAAACAACACATGTAAGAAGGTTGTGTTACCTTTCTAACAAAAGGCCAAATGCCTATCTTTCCATCAAAAGTGCAGTTACCTTCATCATCATAGCTAGGTCTCGCAACCGCCGACAAGAACATTACTTTCTCAATTGCATTCTTGTTTTGGATAGTCCTATACGGCTCCTCCTCAAGAGGATGTAGGTAGTAAGTCTTGTCCTTTTTGGTGGCGTTGAACCATTTTTCATCTATGTGGATAATATTTTCCATTTCAATAAACTTGGGGTTGTTTGGCAATGTACGATGGTCTAACATACCAACACACCACCGCAACCTTTCTTTTTTATTGGTTTCCTTCAAATAAGGCTTTAATGAGTTAGAGTGACGTCGTAGATGCCCTTCTTTGAACAACCTATGCAATGTGCTTTTTGGCACACCTAGGGTTTCAGCCAGTGATCGTATAGTGCTTCTTTGGCGCAATGGAATTGCTGCTACAACTGACAAGTCTATTTCAACCTTCTTGCGCCCACAATTATAACGCTTCCTTGAGTCAACATTAACTCGTACTCCCTGTGCATTGCAAAGTTGTGCTCTCTTCCAAATACGTTGGACTGTACGGATGCTGACATTGAACTCTTGAGCAACTACACGTGTGGTGCCTTTTTCTAGTTTTCCATCCATACTTTTTGCAAGCAACAATTCATAAATGCCTTGCCTTTGTGGGTTCGTCAATTCTCTGGAGTTGGTTGGCTCATTTGCATTTGCATCATTTTCTTCTTCATCTAAGTCGGGCAACTCCTCTACATTGAAGACAATATTGATAGCATCAGCGTACACACCATACTCCTGAATGTCATCCTCCAAGGCTTCTACACTCGTGTTCAAAGCATCGTCGTCATCTAAAAAAATATTTACTTGGTAAGTTAATATGTGTTGATCAGATTATGCAGATTTATTGAATCCTAAAGCAAGGATAGCAAATGTTCCTAACTGATCATGAAGTCATTAACTTTACCTAGTTCAATTTCTTGTTCCTAGTTTCCATTTGCATTAACATCCATGTCATACTGCATGTCTTGGTGATCATTATCTAGAAAAAAACTACTTACTGCTAAGTGCCCTTTATCTAGACACAAAGAACACTTAATATGTTTAGTATTTGCAAAGTCATGAGACATGACTGTAGGTTACAATAGTACTATCTCTTCCATATCAAGAACCATGACTTATTCATATATCTGCTAGTATGGTAGCTATGATTTGCTGGAATGCTTATGCAATAATGTATTTTTGTGTCCTTGTTTAATTACAAACTTGCTCTAGCTTTTGTGGTCTAAAAGTTCTTTTTCTCCTCAGCTACTTAATTCACTGATTGCTTATTTTCAGCAACAAGTGCAAAAATATGGTGTCTGGGACTGGGAGCTGGAGTTATGCATATGCTTCACAAATCCAATTTCACAAGTAAGTGACCATTTGACCATGAATAAATATTTGCCATGTAAACATGTGCCTTTTTTTGGTGAATATTAAATCCTACACATTTGGCTTCATTTGATGATGATGCAACTATAACTGGTAACCTTTGTATAGTAGCCGTCTTTTGTTCTATTCACATAATGTATGAGTGTGTGCTGATGAGGGAGTATAATTTGTTGTGATGTCATACATCACCTACATTTTTCAGAACTATATTTACTAATGCATTCAAGCATTGACTAAGAAAGATTTCATTTATGAATTGAGAAAGATAACATGATGTAAAATACCTGGATGCACTTGTTCTTGTTCTTCTACAACTTCCATGTTAAGATCAAAAGCTTTCAAGTTGAGATCAAAAGGATGTACAACCCCTCCACCTTCTGCTTGGATAGCATGCCTTCCTTCTCCTTCCTCTAGATTGACTTGTGCTTCATTGAGGTCAGGTAAAGCCCCTCCATCTCCCTCTTCATCTGCTAGTATGTTTAGATCTATAGCCATTGTGATTTGTGGGCATGGAGTTGCTTTGTAGGTTGATCAGTGGAATGACAAGTGACTGGTTTACGCCTTGACGATTTGTAGGGAATGAAGGGGCACCCCTTGGCAGCAAAGTAACAAATCAACTTGTATTTTGAATTCAGGGGCTTGTTTGGATAACTATGCCCCATGTAATAGAAGTGTTTTGGCGCCCAGTGAACTCAAATTAGGTGTATGTTTTGCTGCCTTATTGCTGGGAGAAAACTTTCATTAATTAATTGCAGAATGAAATATTCCTTATGTATCAGGAGTGGCGGTGTATACGTTGGATTGAAATGATTAACTGCATGTAATAAATTAGGGTAACATGGTCATTTTCACCTAAACATAATTTGCTTCAATCATCCTAGGACGTCAACTATACTGGAACAGAGGGAGTAAAAAGGATAAATAAGAAGCGGGTCAATTTCCAAGAGTAGAATAAGTAGTTTTTCCTTTTGAGTTACCAATTTGACACATTCAAAAATACGGAACCAAGGTTAATGTTTGGACAATTTAATGTACTGTTATTTCCTGGTGCTTTATCGATATATAGTCGATAGTACTTTATCTACCGAGTTTTAGTCTGAAAAACCGAACTGTCGTTAGGGTTGACCTAGCCGTTATATTTGAGTTTGCAAACATTGGGATATGGTGTAACTTGCTATAGTGTCTTACTGAGAAAAATTTTAACAATGCCTTGGTCGTAAGACCATATGCAAGTAATTTCCTATATGCATGGGGTTGGATAGACAATTCTGATTTCTAATAACTATTGCGGGTGGAAGCTATCAATTTTAGTGTACTGAATTTTGTTTCAAATTGTGTCCATGCAAGGAATTTTCATAGAGATTGATCATACTTGTTTTACTTAGCCTTTAATCTTCATTTTAAAGTATTTTAATTTACCCCAATTTCTTTGAGTATGCACTAGCTAATTGAAGCTTGTTTTGATTTTATGCAAAAAGATTGCAATATATTACTTTCTAAAATCATTTTCAGTATTTTTATTGAAAGCTAAATTTCAAAATTCTCATTGGATAATTGGATAAAAAAGTTTGAATTAGGATACCTACTTGCGCCCTGCGAAACCTCCAGAGACGTAAACGTAACGCAAACGTTTGAACCGGTTGTTACCGCAGGATTAAAATCGAACGGTCAATACTGCCACGCAACAGCAACCATCAGACAAAGATCGGACGGCCAGGAAGGAACCCTAGCACCCGTGTCTGCCTATATAATAAGAGGCAACTCGGCCGAAACCCTTGTCTCTCCCGTCTCACCCTAGCCGCAGCCGCCACAGCCGCCTCCTCTCGCCTTCTCCCGTCCTCTCCTTCGAGGTCAGCTTCAGATCTTCTCTCTTCTCCATGTTTGCGCTTGTTCATGTTCGTTCGTAGCTGCAGATCTGATTTAGTACCGTGAGGTTTGGGTGATTTGGAGCTGTGGCATGTTGTTTTCGCCCACTTTTTGTAACTTTGTTTTGTGTGTATTCGTCTCACTGCTATGATCTTCGTCTGCTGTTCGTTCTTCGTCTGCTGTTCGTTGACGCGACGATAAACTTGATTTATCGGTGAATCATCTGCATAAGCTGAAAATTATCGGTAGAATCGCACGATGAACTTGATTTGATGTAGAGTAATCGACACAAGTTGAAAATTATCGGTAGAATCAGTAGAGACTTGTATCTACAATCCGCTCGCATAGATCTCTTTCCATATGTCTGTAATTTTTTTATTCTACTACTGCCGAGTAGATGCTGTTATCGACTGTGCCTTGTTCGTTTCGGTCGATTACTGCGCGTCTGTGCAAATCTCCTGCCGATTAACTGCTTTAGCACTCTGATAGATGTCCAAGTTTGATTTAGGTACCAACTTTGACAGATGTCCAACTTTTTGTTGGTGAATCGGTAGAATCGGATGATGAACTTGATTTGTTGCAGAATCTGGACAAGTCGGTAGAAGATTTGTTGTATCTACAATCCGTTGGCTTAGACCTATTTCTTTGTTTCTGTAATGTTTTTTATTCTACTTCTACTGCTGAGTAGATGCTGTTATTGTCTGTACCCGTTTCAGTTGGGTCGATTACTGTCCGTCTGTAAATTTTTTGCTGATCTTGATGACCATTTGCTATGTTAGCACTTTGATAGACGTCAAGTAATCTGATCTGTGTGCATGCGTGTAATATTTATTTGGAGTTTGAAATTATGCACCCCCTGTTGTTTCTAATCTTTGTTTCATTCTATGCTGCAGTTAGCTACCTCCTTATTCAACCATGGGTAAGGAGAAGACTCACATCAACATTGTGGTCATTGGCCATGTTGACTCCGGCAAGTCGACCACCACAGGCCACCTGATCTACAAGCTCGGAGGTATCGACAAGCGTGTAATTGAGAGGTTCGAGAAGGAAGCAGCTGAGATGAACAAGAGGTCCTTCAAGTACGCGTGGGTTCTCGACAAGCTCAAGGCTGAGCGTGAAAGAGGTATCACCATTGATATTGCCCTGTGGAAGTTTGAGACCACCAAGTACTACTGCACCGTCATCGATGCCCCTGGACACCGTGACTTCATCAAGAACATGATCACGGGTACCTCCCAGGCTGACTGTGCCGTCCTCATCATTGACTCCACCACTGGTGGTTTTGAGGCTGGTATCTCAAAGGATGGCCAGACCCGTGAGCACGCTCTTCTTGCTTTCACTCTTGGAGTGAAGCAGATGATCTGCTGCTGCAACAAGGTATATCGTTAGTGTTTGGTCTTTTGTTATGATTGAGCCTAGCACGTGTTTGTACAAATTCATGACGCTATTCCAGATTCTTTTGGTTATATCAATAAAGTTGCATAATCTGTTTTCTTCGCTATGCATCTAACACTTAAATTGTTGATGCTTGCTTTTCTGCTAATAGCATAGGTTATTTACTGATGCATAAAACTAAACTTTTCTGTTAAATTTGACCACGTTACTTTTTCATTTGAACATCTAGTTTGTGCTTCATAATTCTCTACTGTTTCTGTTATGATTGATCTGCACAGCCCTTCTGTACATATTCATGTGCTAGTCCTGAATACTGTTGATTTCATCACTGAAGTAGCATTATCTTTGTGGATTTATCCCTTTAGTTGCTATTTTTTTGTGACTGTCTTCACTACGCATTGATGACTGTAATTCAGTACGCATCTAAGACTGCATTTATTGTTGGTTGCTTTTGTTATTACTGTCTGTCTTCACTATGAATCTAAGAGTGGAATTGTTGATGGTTGCTTTCCTGCTACTGCTAGCATTAGTGATTTACTGCTGCATGAAACTAAACTCTTCTGTTAAATTTGGTTAGGTTACCTATTCATTTAGATATCTAGTTTGTTACTTTATGTGAGACTTATATTGAAGTTGCTGCCTGCCCCTGTTTCATTACATGTTATATCTGGTCACTACTTTGTTTCATTTTGTGTATCTTATATGTTTCATATCATGTATGGTTATCTTTGTTTGTTTGCTAGTGCCTGCCCCTGATTTGTTCGCTTTTTTTCTGTTACAGATGGATGCCACCACTCCCAAGTACTCCAAGGCCCGTTATGATGAAATCGTGAAGGAAGTCTCATCCTACCTGAAGAAGGTCGGCTACAACCCTGACAAGATTCCCTTCGTTCCCATCTCTGGGTTTGAGGGTGACAACATGATTGAGAGGTCCACCAACCTTGACTGGTACAAGGGCCCCACCTTGCTTGAGGCTCTTGACCAGATCAACGAGCCCAAGAGGCCATCAGACAAGCCCCTGCGTCTTCCCCTTCAGGACGTGTACAAGATCGGTGGTATTGGTACCGTGCCCGTGGGTCGTGTTGAGACTGGTGTCCTGAAGCCTGGTATGGTGGTGACCTTTGGTCCCAGCGGCCTGACCACTGAGGTCAAGTCAGTCGAGATGCACCACGAGGCTCTCCAGGAGGCTCTTCCTGGTGACAACGTCGGGTTCAACGTGAAGAATGTTGCCGTGAAGGATCTGAAGCGTGGGTATGTGGCCTCCAACTCCAAGGATGACCCTGCCAAGGAGGCTGCCAGCTTCACCTCCCAGGTCATCATCATGAACCACCCTGGGCAGATCGGCAACGGCTACGCCCCGGTGCTGGACTGCCACACCTCCCACATTGCTGTCAAGTTTGCTGAGCTGGTGACGAAGATTGACAGACGATCTGGCAAGGAGCTGGAGAAGGAGCCCAAGTTCCTCAAGAACGGTGATGCTGGTATGGTTAAGATGATTCCCACCAAGCCCATGGTTGTGGAGACCTTCTCTGAGTACCCTCCTCTTGGTCGTTTTGCCGTGCGTGACATGAGGCAAACGGTGGCCGTTGGCGTCATCAAGAACGTGGAGAAGAAGGACCCAACCGGTGCCAAGGTGACCAAGGCTGCCGCCAAGAAGAAATGAGCCTTGTTCAAGTGGTGGTTTGCATGTCTGCACTTGAGATATCTAGCTGTTCTAGTATTGGTTAAGTTTTGCCCACGGCCATGGCACTCATGGACCGTTAATATCTGCTCGCAATGTGCACTATGTCAGTCGTTTAATACTCAGTTTATTTCTGTTCGGTTAAAACTGATGTTCTGAGTCCGATTATTGTCCGTCGGCTGTTTTGAATGCCAGTATTTACATTGCTACTTCCTGTGTCGTTATTTTCGCTTGTGTTATTCGCTGCTTTTGTCTGCTATTGCAAACTGAAAATCGAATGGATTTCAATTTAGATGATTGTTTTTGCTGCCACATGCCCACCTAAATTGTTTGTTGAAGTTCAGTCAGTCCCATATTTGATGGGTTGAGTGGAGAGTTCTTGGGTTTAGCGGAATTAAACTGATCGGAACTTGTAGGGTTTCAATTGTTGAGATTTTGTTTACCTTCCATGCTACCCAACGGAGATTGAACTTTTGTCAGGTACAGGTTGAGGACACACGTCTGAAGCATCAGATAGCACACCGTTTCCACTTGTGTTAAGTCCTTTCATTAACAGTTTAACTCCGAAATTAGTTCCCTTGCTGCTATTTCGATAATAACTTTTCATGAGAAAGTAATCAATCTATTTAGCCCCCTTCTTGATAATGTTTTGGGGCCGTGAGAATCAATTTTCCGGTTATTTCAGCTGTATGCGTCTGTATGCGTCTAAGTATGTATGAACTGTACAATACAACAAACATTTGTTAACAGAAAAAAAAAGGGGCTAACCTGGTTGAACCTATATACGGGTGGACGCTTGAGCCACAGTTGATGGTCACTATATGATCATGTAAATATGTAGAGCAGTTCGCCAATTCCTATCCAACAGGTGGGGCGAGCTTGACAAAATCGAATTCAGCGTGGATTTCAGATCTTCATGTAGTTTTTTCATCTTGTGAAACGATCCATGTAGCTGTTGAAGAATTGCTGACAACAAAAATCGAGCTCAAGGCTATCGACCCCTCTATATGATAACACCACCAACGAAGTAAAGCTCCCAATGATATTTTTATGATAACAGAGTAATAACTCCTAGCTTTACATTGTGAGATGCACACGAATCATACGAATACAATGATATGAGAGAGAAGCATACAATCCTGACATTTCTCCCTATTCTTTCAACCGTTCCTCTTCCTGTCTCTTGATAGTATAAGGTCTATTTTGGATGGAGGGAGAGAAAAACCATGGGAAAATGTCTTGTACAAGGATTTTTCATGCACCAACAGAATCCCTCCCATTCCCCAGGTAAGCCCTTCCCGGTGGGGGTGATTCCCCTGTCATCATTTGAAAGCAGCTCTAGGGAATGAGGAATGATCCCGGATTTCTGTAGTTTTGAACGTATTACCAAAGAATGGCTCATAGGAGTACAACAAGATGAAATATGTCTATAACAATGACAAAACACAACTGAGCATCAAAAATAGGATAATTCAGAATAAATACAGAAAAAATATGAAATATCATATAAACTCACAGGGGATCAATAAATTATAGGTAACATAGAAAACATCATAGATACAAGCTTCAGCTTAATTCATGAGATGATCAAATAAAGGTACCATCTACAACATCTAGCCAAGTATTCTATGAGCATCCAACAAATACCACTTTCAGCAAATACAAGTTGTAGTTCATGCAATTATCATTTGCAAATATCTTGGTAGTCTTTTCTTCACGCATTCATGAGCATCAACTATCTTCATGGCTGCTCTAGTTTGAGAACAAGGTTGAATCATCCAAGGGCAAGGTCTGCTACCTACAACCAAGAAGAAAAACAACGAGGACATAGTCGTGTTGGTAGAAATAAAAGCATTCCAATACTTCTTGTATAGAAAATGCAGAGCAATGTATAGCTGTGTGTGGGATAGTCCTTGTTTGTTTGTCCAGAGATTAAAATTTTAAAGTTACTCCCAATGTTTTGCAATTTTGTCAAGATTATTAGTGAAGTACAAGTCTTTATATAGATTGCAATCTAGTTTTTGGTCACAACAATTACTAAAAAAACTGCTCTTAATAGTTTAATATACAAGGCCAGAAATTACCATTACTGAGAAATACAAGGCAAATATTTATTATCCTTAGCATATGCAGATTTATAAGACAATGGAATAATGAATCACCTGCTAGGGGCGATAGATATCAATTCACACCGTTAGTTCTAAGTTTGATCACATATTCTTTGCTAGTGGCAACTAGATCATTACCCTTTCCCTACAATGCCAAAGAGCACTAGTACTGACCTGGGCACTAGTCTGTATATATGTGTATATGCATGCATGCATCAACCAAAAGCTATCCAGGACTGGCAGCAAGAACATAGTAAACAACTAGTCTGTATATGAGTGTGGCGGCAAGAACATAACCAAAATCAAAAGTGTACATTTGCAATTGTTGACATAGGTACAGTCTACAAGGCATCCTAAAACTCCCAACCATCCTCTGCATTATAACAAAGAACAATTGTAATGCGATGGTAGCATCAAATGAATAGGTATCATCTTATCATAATGCACATCTTTTCTTATCACAATGAGCATATAGATCTTGAGGAAAGGGAACATGACAGAAAACAAAAATAAAAGGATTAATCAAGTATACAGTCTAGGAAAGTGAAAGCAATCAAATTAATTGCAAGGCCATCAGATATACCTATGCGGTTGTATTCATGAAGATTTCCCTATTCAGTGGGCACTGAAACAGTCCTAAAGCCTTTGCTTTTTCTTCATCTGTTAACTCATGAATCGATTCTACAGCAGCAATAAACTTGGGGATAGAACAATTGGTCTCCTCCTTTGATGCTTGCACTAGTTTGTCCACAACCATTTGTGTCTGATTCTTTTTTAATTCTAAATAGTTTTCAAGAACCAATGCTACTTGATTTTGCTTGCGCTTCTTCCCAGCAACACCTTCTTGTCCTGATATTTTAGGAGTTGAGCTCTCTTGTGTCATTTCCATGCTTGTGCTTGAAGCCTCTGGCCCATCTAGATTTGAAAATGGGTTTGGCCGCCCATCTAGATTTGAAAATGGGTGTATCAACCTATTCAGACTTGAAGCCTATTGTGCCTTTTCCATGTTCCGATCACTTGAAGGCATCGATTCTTCAGTAGATGTGAAACACAAATCTCCTGTTGCTATGCTTCTTATCCAAATAAAAAGGCAAGGACGTTATAACAACATAGATATAAATGAAATAAATGATCAACAAGAAATGAAACTATAAAGTTCAATCACCTTCGTACAATGATGCCAAAGAATTGAAAAGTGGGAATGGTTTAGTGCGAAACTTCTTAACCTTTGGATGAGCCTGTTGAATAAAACATGACAACATAGTTAGTATGAAAACTATAATTTTATTCTACATTATTAGTTGAAGTGAGTGGAAAAAAAATCTTACATGAAGTATTCTATCCCAAACTGCTTGTTCAGCAACAATCATACCAAGAGAATCATTCCAACCCAAACCACTCTCTTTCCATGTATTTTTTATAATTTTGTAATTCCCTTTAAGCTCTTTTTCTTTCTCTTGGATATGTTGTTTGCTGAAATAAGCATATGGAAACTTTTCATTGAACTTGTTGACGATACTTCTCCATCCTTCAGGTATCCAAGCATTTTGAGCCCTAAATCTTGGTTCGTTGTGATCATGTAGTATGTCAACAAGTCCTTTCTCTAATGCAAAGTTCCAAGATGCCCTTACACGTTTCGTCACATTGCTATAATTTCAATGAATATTTATATACAAATTAATTGTACACAAAGTGTAGAGATATAGAGTAGATAGAAACTAACTTCAATCAAAATGACAAAAAAATAGATGATGGATAGTAAAAATACATTATTTTCATTACCAAGTAGAAAAGGATAGCAAAAGGCAAAGTACATCAAATTTTCCAGCACATGCACATTGTTTTACTAGATGCGTGATTGACTAACTAATATGGGCAGCCCACATTTGCATGGCTATTTGATTTCTAAGATTGTTTCCATCAATTGACTCATCATCATTGGGATATATCTCTTCATCTGGAAGATCAACATAACTCTCCTCTGTAATACAATTTGGTTGTCGATCCAGCCAGCCCTCCTGACCATTTAGCCCTCTAATAATGTTATGAAATACAATTGCTGCAGCTGGAATCTTAACTTGATTTTCTATAGTATGATGTGTGCCGACTTTTAGAATTGAAAATGAGAAGAACCCCAATTGCCCTTTCAATATGGTTGCGAAGGATTGCATGGCGATGGTTGAATAATTCCTTGTAATCTGCGTATATAATTCTCCGAGATGAGCGCTGTCTCCTAAATTCACTGAGGTGGTATCAAACTCCTCGATATGGGGCAATACAAGACTGGGTATTGGCATATCCACCATCCACAAGATAGAACTTGCCCTCTGGAACATGAAAGCCCTTAGCAAGAGCAGACTAAAACAATCCTACATCAGATGTAGATCTGTCACGCCCCGATTTTCGATCGGGACTAAAAATCGTTAAATAATACATTTTCAAGAAAACAAATAAAATTTTAAAGCAATTTAATCAAGTGAAATTGTGAGGGAAATTAAAATTTCCTTTAAAAATCATGGCCGGAAATATTTTTGTAATATTCTCTGTGCCTTAAAATACTCTCCAAAATTTTTCGTGAATTTTTGGAGCTAAAGAAATAATTTTAAACTCACAAAGTTCATTTAACTGATTAAATTAAAGGAAAAACAATTTAAAAGGGGCTCTTTTGTTTTGGGCCGTTTTCGGCCCAAAACCCTCCCCCTCTCCCGCGGCCCACGCTGTCGCCCCTCTCTCCCTCCCGCGCGGCCCACGGGCCCCGTCCCTTCCTCCCCTCTCCTTCGGCCCAAGGCGGCCCAAGCCGCCCGCCTCCGCATCCCTCCTCCTCTTGGGCCGGCCCGAGGCCGTGGCCCAAGGCCGCCCGAGAGCCGCCGCTGCCGCCTCCCGCGTCGCGCGCCCGCTGACGGGTGGGCCGCGACCGAGTCGTCTCCGACTCGGCCGCCGCCGCGCCGCCCACGCCGCCGCTTATTCCGGCGGGATTCCCGCCGCGCCGCCCTTTTATTTCCCCCCCCCGAGGCCGCCGCCCCTCGTTTTTCCCCGCCGCCGCCGCCCCCAAAACCCTAACCCTAGCGCCGCTCCGCCGCCGCCGTTTTCCGCCGCCGTTTTCGGCCGTCGTCTTCGCCGCCGGTAAGCGCCGCCGCTTTTCCTTCTCCCCTCTCCCGGCCGCGCCGCCCGCTGCCGTGCGCGCCTCCCGCGCCGCCGTCGCCCGTGCGCTCCCGCACCGCCCCGCTGCCGCTCGTGCGCCGCCTCCCGCGCGCCGCCGCGCCGAAACCCTAGCGCCGCCGCGCGCCATGGCCGGCTCGGCCGAGCCCGAGCCCGGCCGCTCGGCCGCCCGCGCGCCTCAGCCGTCGGATCGGCCACTCGGGCCGATCCCAGCCGCCCGCTCCCGCCCTGCGTGGCCGCCACGTGGGCGCCGCGTGGCTGCCGCGTCGGCGCCACGTGTGCGCCACGTGGAGCGCAGCCGCCACCGCCGCGGCTGACGTCAGCCTTAGCCGCTGACATCAGCAGTGACGTCAGCCCGTTAATTCTCCTCGCAAAAGTCTATTTTGCGTCCCCCTTTTCTCAGGCCGGCCCATCACCCCGTTCGGCCGATTGGGCCACCTCCTCGCGAAAAGTCTGTTTCGCGTCCCTCCTTCCTTCTTGGGCCGTCGGCCCGATTGGCGCCGCCCATCGCGTGAAGTCCATGTTTGCTCCCTCCTCGCCCTTTCTCCTCTATTGGGCCGCCGGCCTATTATCCTTTATCCAACAAAAGTCTATTTTGTCCCTCGGCCCTTTTAACTTTTCCGAGGAATCCAGCTCATCTCCTCAAGTCCAGTTTACCTCCCTCTCAGCCTAATTTTCCCCTTTCCCCTGCAAAGTCCATTCCACCTCCTTTTTCTCTCCTGTTCGCCGACACTTGTGTCGCCGACACGTGGGCCCCCTTTGTTTACTCCGGTCCACACCCAGACCGCGTGGCCGCCCGCGGCTTCGCCACGTTGGCGTCCACGTCGGCGCTACCTTCTCCCTTTCGTCCGCAGTGGCCGCCACGTCGGTGCCACGTGGTGCTTTTCCACCGTGGACTGTCCGCCCTTGACCCGTTGACACTTGGGACCCGCCGTTCCGGCGCCGTTTCCCTTTGATGATGTCAGCGTAGTCCTTTCCTTTGCAAAATTAATTAATAATTGCGCAATAAATCGATTTAATTTCCAGAAAATCATTTAAATGGCTCAAAACTTCTAAAATTCATATCTAATTCATACGAACTCCAAATTGAGCCATTCAACTTGCAAAATTCATCTAAAATTGAGCTCTACATGTTTGTTTACTTTTTATGTACTGTTTACTTGGTTTTTATTAGAGTTTTTCCTCGTTTTGCGTGCCAGCGTGTAGATTCCGCCGTTTCGGAAGTTCGCGTTCGCGAGGAAAAGAGTCCGGAAGATTGTTTGAAGAAGCAAGGCAAGTCACACAATTCCCCTTGAGCATGTTGTACCTATTTTGTGAAATGTTTTACGTTTGCAAATAAAGTGCATGTTTTGCTAATTACATGGGAATAGGGTATACCTATCCGTTCGCTTGTGCCATGTTTACTTGTTAACCGTCCTTTGTTAACCTTGGGTGATAATCTGCTAGCGTGAGTCACTTATGTTGACTTTGCTAGAATTATATATGCTTAGCCATGCTTAATTACCACTAGCTCATTTAATGGGATAATTACACTGTTTACAATTAGCTTCTAACGAGCGGTTCGCTCGAGACACCCGACCAGGTTTTATTGGTCGTAATTATCCAACTAAAATATGACTTAATGGTGGGCTGTGGGTGCATGGTTTTGCTGGTCGCACCCATGGCAATTAAGGACCGGTTCATGGGAAACCCTGGAAGAATAACAGTGCTTACCACAAGCAAGAATGGGCAACTGCTGGACTTGTAGTGTAACTTTTCCCTAGCTGACGTACCGAGGCAAGGGTGGGCGTGATGGAGTTTGGATGGGCCCTGCGACGGTCTATGCGGCTACCGGATTCACCAAGGCACGAGAGGGGGCTGCCCACTGCCTTTTGAGGGGTGGGGGGGTCGATTGGTTAGGGGGAGTTATGCGAAAGGTCTTGTCACGATTTCCCCCTTTGCAGTATCGTGGGATACTTCGGGGCATGGTAACATGTGTGGAATCGTGTCTTGTGGGTACAGTTGCGCACCTCTGATCAGAGTAAAACTATTCGAATAGCCGTGCCCGCGGTTATGGGCGATCAACCAGATTCACCGTGATTAGTCCCACATGCTTAATTAATTTGACTTAATGAACTGGTGTAGTTCAGGTGGAATGGTTGGGCCTGTTCAACGTGGTTGTAGCGTTGTTCAGTGGAGATTTAATATTGTCTTAATTAAACAACTGTTTTACTGTTTTAAAATATAAAGGTTTTCAACTGCTTTTCTGCAAATAGCCACAAGCCTCCCTTTGTCTCCCCTTTGCACGTTTGCATTTTTGGTGTGGCTTGTTGAGTACGGTGGTTGTACTCAATCTTGCTATTTTTTCCCCCTTTTCAGAAGTTTAGTACTTCTGAGTTGAAGATGAAGTTAGAGGACCAAGGCTCATATCCCAGTTGAGTTTGCCTGTGGAGTGGAGCTGAAGCCCCGCTAGGATCGTCTCTTTCCGCTGCTGTTTTCTATTTGGTGTGAGGACTAAGTGTCTCTGTTGTAAGTATTTATCGCTTTATTTACGTTTGGATCTGTTTATTGATTTGTCGTTTTGTGTACCCTGGTTGATGCCTGGACAGGGACTTAATACACAAAATGGTCTGGAAATTTGAGAAAATTTCCGGGCGTGACAAGATCCTTCCCATCCGTATGAGATATACGTAAAGTTTAGGTCAAAGTCACAGGCCAACATCACATTTTGTGATAAGGTGCCCTTCCTATTCCTGTAAGGGGGCCAGATCCTCTGCTATAGTGATAGGGACATGCGTACCATCGATTGCGCCAATGCAATTCTGCACATAAACAAGGGAAATTTAAGATAGGGAAAGATGGGACAAATCTAGGTTTCTAGTGTTTAAGGCTGACCTGAAAATAGGGCCAAAATCTTGGATCTAACACAATCTTCATGGGAGTCTCAGTTGAATTTGGAAGCTTGACAAATCGGTTAGTTAGGGTATGGACTATATCGAAAACTTCATTTACTTTTCTACTTATTGTTCACCACTATGTTGAAACCCATTATGTAGATCTTCATTGCTAGCATTGTGAGAAATCATGTACATGAATATTCCTAGCTGTTCTTTAACGTTAACGCCCCTCGTATCACATAGAAGACGCTCTCTACTAATATAATTTGTTGTAGCTTTAAATATTTCTGGCACCATCTGAAACTCTACTTGAGACCAATGCTCATGTCCTTCTAGAATTTTCCTAACTTTTAAAGCACCAGAAAGGGATGAGGTGTGTAGAGGTCGTTTTTCAACCTGGAAGGCTCCAAGTATAGCAGGGACCAATACGAAAAATAGTTCATCATCCTTCTCTTCTTCCTCTAGTAAAAACTTTCTTATTTGCTCGTTTGCAGAGCCCATCACTTTTCTGTTAGAAATCAGACTAAAATTACAACAAAAAAAAGAACTGATTACTACGTAAAAAAATGAGGATCTATGCACATGTGTTGATCACCTAAAGCTAAACTGAGACACTGCCAATAATAACAGTTAACATTTTTACTAAATTATACCTTCTTAGGCTAGAAAAGCAAAAATAAGTTCACTTCTAAATTACAATTTTTACTAATAACAGTTTACCAAGAAAGCAAAAATGATTCCACTTCCAAATTACAATAGACCTTTAATAGTGGACAGTAATCCTTATAACTGACAGTAGAAATATTCAAAATGTAGCTATTGCATCCACAGAGTTCAGTTTACACTGGAGGATAAAATTTCAGTTTATATCATCATGAGGAAATATCCGCATCAGTCTGCATGACTATACTATGCTAACACAGAACAAACATTCAGGTAAACTCCTAGACTCTTTTCAGATTGACAAGAAACAAATAATAATCCCCATAACTGACATGGCTATATTTCAATTTAAATATCGCACCCACAGAGTTTAGTTCACATGTGGAGGATAAAATTTCAGTTTAACAGAACGGTGAAATATCCCATCAGTCTGAAATTCTGCACAATTCAGGTAAACTCCCACCGTACATTCTTTTCAGATTGACAAGAAAGAAATAGTAATCCTCATAACTGACGTGACAATATAAAATATTTAGCTATCACATCAAAAGAAGGCCCGTGTTTAGTTTCAAAAAAATTTTGAAAAAAAACGTCACATCAGGTCACATCAGATATACGGACACACATTTAAAGTAGTAAACATAGTCTAATAACAAAACAAATTACAGATTCCACCTGTAAACTGCGAGACGAATCTTTTGAGTCTAATTAATCCGTCATTAGCAAATGTTTACTGTAGCACCACATTGTCAAATCATGGTGCAATTAGGCTCAAAAGATTCGTCTCGCAATTTACACGTAAACTGTGTAATTGGTTTTTTTTTTCGTCCATATTTAATACTTCATGCATGTGTCCAAATATTCGATGTGATTGGTTTGAAGTTTGAAGTTTGAAGTTTGAAGGGAACTAAACAAGGCTAAGGTTCAATTTACACATGGAAGATTAAAATTTTAGTTCTAACTAATTGTGGCAAAACACGAAAAGGAAGCACTTCACAGGATTCTGCTCCCAAGTTTATTTTGTAGTCCTTTTTCCACAGAAGTTGATATGAACATATTTCACTGGAAACTCATATATGTATAGCTAAAGTTGCTAAAATGCCAAATACTACCAAGTAATTCAATTACTTTGTTAAAGTAAAACATGTTGTCTACTAGTAGCAAATCATGTATCTCTTTCCAACCTATTAGTGCTCCAGCTCAGTAGAACCGTACCGTATCTCGACTCACTGAACACTACTTCGTCTTCTTGGGAAGGATATCTGAATGAAATGACTTGAGGAAACTCTAGAGGAGAAGGGCTTACCCGGAGGAGTCCGGCGATGGTGTCTCGCCAGAGGAGGAGTCCCGGCGGTGGTGTCTTGCCGGAGGAAGAGGCATGGCTGAGTACACTCCTGTCGCGCGAGAGAAGCGGCGACGACGAAGCGAGAGGAAATATTCCCGACCTCCAGAGGTCGGGATTATAGATAGCCCGGTGGGCCGGCCGGGCTGGCACGGCCCACAGCATGAATCGGCATGGCCCGTTACGGCCCGTGTCCTGTAGCGGGCCGTGCCGTGCCGGCCCGCGTGCCGCGTGCACGACCCAGGCACGGACCACCACGCTGCCGTGCCGTGCCGAGCCGGCACGGGCACGAATCAGCACGCGGGCCGACGGGGGCACGTGGGCCGGCCGCAGCCCGAGAATTCGGAAAATAGAGAAAAAAAAAGGGAAAAAAGGAGGAAAAGAGGGAAAAATAGGAAAAAAAAATTAAAAAATGAAAAAACAGTGAGGAAAATATGGAAAAAATTAAAAAAAGGAAAAATAGGGGGGAAATTAAAAGAAAGGAAAAAAGGGAAAATAAAAAACATGATTACAATTTATAAAAAAATAGGAAATTAGGGAAATAAATATAAAAAAGATTATTATAAAAAATAGAAAAAAGATAAATAAATATAAAGAATATGAGAAAAATGGAATAATGATATTTATTAATTTTGATATTACATGGCTGCCTCGTTAAAAACTTTGTCATGTAAAAACTCATATTTGAGAAAACCATGACAAAGAAAAAAGAGTACAGCCTATAGGTCGAAAATTATTAAAAAACTAGCTAATCTTGTGCATCTGTATCGATGTAGAGATCTTCGAACTGAGCAACCAATTCCAAGTTCTCTGCGGAGTGTTGGGCACGTTCAGCAGCTAACTCCCAGTCTTTGACGATGAGCAGCATTTCCACCATATTGCTGCTTAGATTTCTTCGTCGGTCCTCAATAATTCTTCCACATGTACTGAAGGCCGATTCAGAGGATATGGTAGAAACGGGCACCGTGAACACATCCCGTGCTAGTTTTGAGAGCACGGGATATTGGGTCTTGTGATCATTCCACCATCCAAGGACGTTGAGATTTTCAGTGCTGGTACAGTCACTATCTAAGTAGGAGGACAATTCTTGGGTGCCTTGAAAAGTATCAGTTGTTCCTAAAGCGGAACTCCCAGCAGGAGTGGAAGAGGAACTACCACCCCAAATCCGTCCCCATTGTATTTTTTTCTTACCAGCGACAGGGACAGTTGGGGGTCTTTGTAGGCGAAGTCCCTGAAACTTATTCTCATACTTGACAAATGTCTCGTATAATTTAGTCTTAACATCAGAATAATAGTTAGTATAATCTATGTTCATTATCTCTCCAATAATATTCAACATATTAACCAATCCCCGTAATTTACCCCTAGGATCAAGAATAAATGCAAAAGCGGATTTCCTTCCAATATTTAAGATATTTTTGTTTCATATGAAAGACTGCAGCTGATAGTAGGTGGACATTCTCATTTTCTCGTAATAAAGTAGCAATTTCAAGGATTTTGTGCAACATTAAATTAGCAGTTGGATAATAAACTCCAAATAAAGCAACAGTGGCATCGTAAAATATCTCAAGAAATGCAGCAAACTTTTCTACTACATACCAAGTTGACTTGGACATTATTAGTTGCCCATCACTGTTCGTAGCATTATTAGACTGAAAAAAACGGTTAGTAAATCCTTATAAGGCAACACATGCCTCAACATTAGGTACGTGGTATTCCATCGATGATCTGTATCCGTGCGGAACTTACGGGGCTTCATACCCGATGCATCGCAAAATCTTTTCCATTTTGCAACCCGTGGGTTTGAGGCAAATAACCATGAGATTGCCTCACGCACAGAATCAACATGTGTAGATACCCTCTTAAAACCAGTTTTAACTATAAGATTAATGATATGACATGCACAACGTTGATGTAAAAGAAATGATTGACCATAGACAGAGAATACGGGTTGTAGAATTTCCATGGCCCTAGAGTTAGCAGCTGCATTATCTAGTGTTAGAGCGAAAATTTTATTTGTAAGGTCAAACTCTTGAACAACCATGGAAATTCTTTTCGCGATATTATCAGCGGTATGTGCAACATCTATTAATCTTAAAGCAATGATTCTTTTCTGAATTTCCCAATTATCATCAACAAAGTGAGCAACTACACTTATGTAGTCTTCCTTGGCCTTACCACTCCAAATATCAGATGTGATACTAACAGAAAATGTGCAAGTGTTAAATAATTCCTTCAGTGTATCACGACCTTGTTTATAGAACTTTCTTAAATCACGGGTCGTGGTTTGAGAACTAAAAGATTTAAACCTAGAGTTATGAGCAGCTTGAATATATTTTTCAAATGTAGTTGACTCACCAAAGTTTAGGGGTAAATCTTGTCTAGCAATTAATCGAGTAAGAGATTCTCGTGCAACCTGAGAATCGTACTCCCACGAACGTACCGTACCATCAGGATTCAATATCAGCTGTTGTTGTCGCAGTTGGATGCCTTGCTTCTTAGCACACGACGCCATATGCCGACCCAAATGTCCTGTTCCACTTGAAGATTTTCCAGATAATTTAGTTCTGCATATTTTACATCTAGCCAACGTTACCTCTTTACCGTCAGGGCCGGTCTCCTTGATCTCATCAAAATTTTGCCATACGGTGGAAGTTCTCGATCTTTTAGAGGACGAGGCCGTTGACCCACTCGCGGCCATAGTTCCTGATCCTTCTGAAGCCACCTGTGTGGTTGCAGGCTCTTCCGGCATCGGTGCAGGGCTGCTGCCACCTTGATCCATGCCGAAATTTGGGTCGTACTCGCTCATGTCGAATATCGGGTAATTCGGATCGTCCATGCTAAAATTTCAAAATTAACATATACGTAAATAATAACACTAATAATAATAATAATAATAATAATAATAATAATAATAATAATAATTTCTTATCTCCTTCAACTCTTTGTTTGCAGCTTACAAATAGGAATATATGTCTTCCCCTAGCTATTTTAATTTTTGGCAAAATTTAGAGAAATTTTGCCAAAAATTTGGAATACCGTAAAGTCGTAACTTACAACACACAAAATATCACAAGAGAGCACAAGATTGAATGTTTGGGTGAGCCAGAATGTTTGGGTTGGCTACCCTATTTATAGGAAAAAATTTCCTAATTTTTGAGATTTTTTCGTATTTTTTTGAATTTTTTTTGACCTCCAACGGTTATTTTCAAATTTTAGCCGTTGAAGTAGCCGTTGCGGGGTAACCGTTGCAAAATTTCAACCCCACCACTATCCAGAGCACGCCACGTGGCCGGCCGCCCCTCCCGGCCCGCGGTGCGCCCGCGAGCCGCCACGTGCCCGGCCGGCCCCTCCCCTCCTCCCGCGGTGCACCCGCGAGCCGCCACATGCCCCCCCCCCCCCCCGCCCCCGCCGCGAGCCGCCACGTGCCCGGCCGCCCACCCCCTCCCCACGCCGCGCGCGCGCGCGTTCAAATTTTGAACCCTCCTCCCGCGCGCCTCGGCCTGCTACAGTAACGGGCCGTGCCGTGCCGGCACGCCGGGCCACAGCGTCGGCCCAAGCACGGCCGGCCACCTCGGGCCGTGCCGGCCCGGCACGACGGCTAACGGGCCGTGCCGTGCCTGGGCCGGCTACAGTATCGCCGTGCCCGGGCCGGCCCACGTGCCTCCGGCCCATTTGGCTGTCTATAGTCGGGATGCTTTCCCTAGGGTTCCCCCATGAATTGGGCCGAAAAATCCCAACCTAGTGGGCTTCCAAATGGGCAGAAAATAAAGCCCGTGACAATTTCTTCCGTGGGCCTTTCTCCCAGGGAATGGGCCGGAATCCCGATGGGATCCCAGGCTGTCAAAGGAGCCCTAAGTGTTGCAATTTCTTCCTGATGAAGCCTGTTAATTACTTTCTCCGTTCCATAATAAATTCATTTTTAGCTTTTTTCATTTATCCCAAAATAAATTTATTTTTAGAGTAATCATTGCATCGGAGTTTGTAAAAGTAGACTAATTATATTGAGAGTAGATAAAATGAGAAATAGTCGCATTACAATTTGATAAAGTAGAAGTATTCTAATCCTTTTTATTTTGTATTGGTATGTATGAGATGAGTGAAAAATAAACTTATTTTGAGACAGAGGTACTAACCCGAAAGGAAAAAAAATCAGTACTTAGATCGTACAGAGAGGCATACAACATGATCTAAAGTTGATAATAGTCCTACCCATACCGATTTTCTCAGTTTTTAAAACTTTATTCTCCTCGGATTGTTGGGCTGGTTTGCAAAAAACCAATACTTAGATTGTTAGGCTAGTTTGAAAAAACTCCTCAAATATATACAAAATCTTTCATAGGCCCTTTTAGCACCTGACGCCTATTTTGTTTTCTTTCGAAAAAGGCCACGTCTACAATGTGAAGAAAGAAAATTTCGCTTCCAGAAATAGTGTAATAACATGAAAAGTATAGGAAATTTTCCCAGAAACAACCATACCTACCCGGCTAACTCCACCCAAATTGTTCCCCCACCGCCCCACAGCACAGGTGCTGCCTTCGGCCACCCACACCTCGCGCCAGCGCTAGCAATTGTGCCGCTGGTCACCTTCCCCCATGCTGTCGCTCCCTTCTTCTGCGCCTCCTCTCTCCGGCATAGTTGCCCTCTACCCTGTCCTCAACCACGCTTCCTGCCACTGTCTCCCGCAATTGTCCTCCTGCCATGCAGGGATTACACTTTCTTAACTTTGAGAATTTTGGTACTTTTTTTACGAAACTATTTTAAAATACAACAAATTTGAATGAATTTAAATAAATATTGATCAAATTCATAAAAGAAATTGAAAAAACCCAAAAATTTCGGGGTAGATATTGTGCTTACCGGGGAGGAGGGGGGAGGGTTTGAAATTACCGGAATTTCAAAAATTTCAATCCCTGCTCGCACGCCCTCCACCGCCACCTCCCCCCTATCTGCGTCGTTCGCGCCCACGTGAGGCGTCGTCGGGGTGGCCACCCTCCCCAACGCCACCGCTCCCTCCTTCCTCGCTCCACGCCGCTGAGCCCACAGACACATGGGTGTGCTGCCTCCTGGCACTACTACATAACTCAACATCGTGAACGGGTCATCCATGATAAAAGCCGTCACATATACTTTACCTTTATCGGGCCGGAATAAACACCGACACAGAAGCACCCATACAGCACTCACGCCATCGACGGTGTTGGAGCCAGTGACCACCCTTCCCTACCTGCCGTCGTCGCTCCCGGCTCCCTTCCTCCATCCTCCCTCCTCGCAAGCACGGTGATGGCGTGGTGCGACCGGTAGACGGGGAGGCAAACAGCACGGGAGCGTGAGGCATGGAGGCGTGGCCGCGCGGGGCGGGCACTGGGCAACCGGAGGCCCGGAGTTGGCGGCCGATGAAGATATGCGGTTCAGGCCCGGAGCAAGATCGATGGAGGCACTAGGAATCTCATCACAGATTAATTACTATCGCTGAGCGATGAATTTACTCTACAATGAATTATGAAAGGATTGACGAGCCTGTACCGAACTGTACGGTTATTTTGGGGTTTCTTTAGCGAGATGGATGGATGGAGCTGGAAATGCATGGCGATGGAGAAGCTGACCAGGGGGACGGCATCTAAGAGCAGCTTGATGTTCTGAAGGTTAGACGTCGTTGTGAGGCGCCAAATACTGCATCAATTATCATTCAGAGGCGAAAGCGGAGTTTTGACACATCCATCTACTCCTCATTAGTCAAAGAAACACTTGCAGAGTTGCAGTGCTAGCTAGCTCCAACTATTGGTTACAGCCCCAGCTTCCCCTTGACCTGGAGCAACCTATTCATTTTTTTTCGGACGTGTGATGTATGCACTGGCAGAACAGTGATGATATTGTTCTTTCTGTTTAGAAAGAGATATGTGCCTTTTCAGTGATGATATTGTGGAATACTCTGATTGATTTCGTCTTACTGGAAATTATGGAGTATGAACCATTCATAATTCTTGTTGGAAAACTCTAGATTGACTAATTGTTGAGCAGAAGACATGGAAATAAATACTGATTGTAGTTGCTTTGCACTATGTAATTATGATCCCTGATGGAAGGTAAAGCAGCAGCCCAAAATTCCTGTAGGTACCTGTTAATATCTGCTGTGTGTTGACCTGTTCCCTGTGAAAGAAAAACCTGTAAAATCTGTGGACTTCCATTGATGATCTCTGTATAATTCTACACAGTTGCAGTGCTGCCAATACTCAGCGGGGGTACCATGGTTAATTAGCATTTCTAATGCTTAGGACATCATCTTTGGTAATCTGAGTAAGTGTGTGTATGGTGAACAAGAGCATGCAAACCAGTGCTCCTATCTGAAGTAAGTTCAGGTTTTGTTTCAACTGGCAGGTACATAAAGGAGTAGTACTCCTATCTAAAGTCTAAATACTAATGCAAAATTTCCCAAAAAAAAAAAGAGTACTCTGTTTGGAGATCATCTGTAAATCAGCTACTGAATGATTTGTTTACAGATCATTAGCAGCATTGATAAACTGATTCTGTTGCTCAGTTTATAGACCCATCATCAACATTGAAGAAGTCCTATTACAGTTTAACAAGATCGAACATTCAAGAAGTAACACCAGCAACATTGAAGGAGTACTTGTCCCTGTAAAATGAATTGTATATGTTGTTCTCGTACCATTAATAAATCAGCTATGTCAATTACAGAAGTTGACTACAGCTGCTACATCAAACAAAGAACCAGTTTAACAGGTCAGTGATGCATGCACGTACTCATAGATGTTCCCCATAATTCTGCTAACAGAGCATGATTTCAGAAAACACCTTGATCAAGAAGCATTTCCTTTTTTCTAGATATATACGTGACAAAATACACTGAAGCAAATTCCTTTCTCTATCCATATGTCGTTGCCCCTTAAAGTGGAGTTCATACATATATCACTAATAGGATGAGATTACAAGACTGAGCACTCTTAATCTTCACTTGGAACTCTGAAGTTTAAGTATAAGATGTGATGCTGATGTTACCACGTTTGAAGACAAATAGACAATTCCATTGCCTCTTTTCTTAAGTCTTGAAGATGACAATTGTGACAGTGCATGATTTGTAAAAAAATGTCATCGCATATAAATTGATAATTTATTGATTATTTGTGTCCATCTTCTTTTTTGCATATTGTTAATTTGTTCTTATTAAAAACAATTTTTGCTGGTTTGATTATTATTATGATTTTTTATCATAACATATTATGCCATATTACCTGTTACCGTGCACATCCTGGCCCAGCGCCGCATTGCGCCTTCCCATCTAGTAATAGATGAAACATTTACATAAAACTAGAAAAAAATAACATTTGCAACATGTGAGATCCTAGAAGTAGCATTTCATGGCAAATGCTCGTGAGTATAAGGGAAAACTGTGATTTCTGAATATGTTCTGTTCGGGAGATATGTCTGGCTGAATAAGGATAATCTGACTGAATAATGACAAAGCAAGAGAAACTCGACAAAATATACAGACAAATGATATCTCAATGGCTCCGCGTGAAAGGGCCCGATTGGTGGAGTCGGCGCGGGAAGGTGGGCCCAGCTGGCGAGGTCGATGGGGTGACGTGGAGAGGATTCCATGGGAGAGCGGTCGGGGAGGTGGTCCCGCACAGCGGCGCTGTAGATCCGGCTGCTTGCGCGGTGGATGGAGGCGGCATGTGATCTACGCGGAGATGTATTTGTTGGAGATGTAGGGCATGTTTGGCTGCTAGGTCTGTGATTGCGTCGCAGACGACATCAATAGTGCCGCACACATGCAGCGACAGCGTAGCCATAACTGCCAGCCTACCGATCATGTCCGTATTTGTGCTTCTGTTGAAACGTTTGAGAAAATAGGGTTAAATAAGTAAGGGTATAAACGATATTAGTCTTAAGTTAACACGGTCATGTTCCCTTTAGAATAAATTTCCTGTATACCCTTGAAAAATCACATAATCCCTCTTATTCCTTTGAAATTTACCTTTTCCCTTCTATACCCCCAAGATTTCAACTTGATCCCTTCCATACTCCTTCAGTCAATTCATCGTCTAATTTATATAAAAATGACCATTTTACCCTTACACATGGATGAACATAGAAATTTATTTATGAATTACATTGTTGAATATGTAAAAGTTTGTCGCACGAGACTATTGTAGTTATGAGTTTGCTGTGCAACACATTATTTATGATGAAATTTATTTTTAGATAATGAAAGAGGAAACATATATTTATTTTATTTATTAAAAAGTCATACAAAATGGAGGAGCATTCGTACAAAGATGGGGCTACTAATGCTCATGATATTTTTTTTTATGGATGTCCTCATTTTTGTATGAATGCTCCCGATAAAAAAATTTATTGTCCTATTAAAATTTCAAATAAAAATTTTAATGTATTACATTTGTTTTATTTTCAAAATTTATGTTAAAATTTTTTGCACTAATTATTTAGTCTCATTAGTTTCATAAAATGCATATATCGTGCATTCAAACAAAAATGTCAATCGTTTTCCAAGCTTATATTCAAACATACATCGTCAATATTTACAACCAAATTTAACAGTGAAATGAAGAAAAGTATAACGGCAGGGACATAGAAGGGATTAAGTTAAAATTTCGAGGATATAGAAAGGATCGGATAAATTTTAGGGGTATAAAAGGAATTGAGTGAGTTTTCAAAAATATAAGAGGAATTTACTCTTGCCCTTACAGAATAGGCCCATACCTACTTTTCGTTTTAAAAAAAAGGAGTAAGTGAGCTAACTCGAAGAAGCATGTCTAATTCAAAATAGGGTCGAAAGCGTAGGGCAAGAAAAAAAAGATTTTGAATTAGGTACCTACTTGCGCCCTGCGAAACCTCCAGAGACGTGAAGTTAACGCAAACATTTGAACAGGCTGACCACAGGATTAAAATCGAACGGTCAATACTGCCACGCAACAGCAACCATCAGACAAAGATCGGACGGCCAAGAAGGAACCCTAGCACCCGTGGCTGCCTATATAAGAGGCAATCCTCTCGCCCTAACTCCTCTCTACCGTCTCACCCTAGCCGCCGCCGCCGCCTCCTCCTCTCGGCTGCTCCCGGCCTCTCCTTCGAGGTCAGCTTCAGACCTTCTCTCTTCTCCTTGTTTGCGCTTGTTCATGTTCGTTTGTAACTGCAGATCTAATTTAGTACTGTGATGTTTGGGTGATTTGGAGCTGGGGTATGTTGTTTTCGCCCATCTTTTGTAACCTTTTTGTGTGTATTCGTCTCACTGCTATGATCTTTGTTCCCTGTTCGTTGACGCGACGATAAACTTGATTTGTCGGTGAATCAACTTCGTAGGTTGAAAATTATCGGTAGAATCGAACGATGAACTTGATTTGATGCAGAATCATCTACATAAGTTGAAAATTATCGGTAGAATCAGTAGAAGGATTTGTATCTAGAATCCGTTCGCATAGATCTCTTTCTGTGTTTCTGTAATTTCTTTATTCTACTACTGCTGAGTAGATGTTGCTATCGTCTGTACCCGATTTGGTTGGGTTGATTACTGTGCGCCTGTGTATATCTTCTGCCGATTAGCTGCGTTAGCACTTTGATAGATGGCCAAGTTTGATCTGTGAGCTTGCCTGTAATATTTATTTTGAGTTAGAAACTATACACTTGTCTTTGTTTCTAATATTTGTTTCGTTCTGTGCTGCAGTTGTTAGCTACCTCCTTATTTAACCATGGGTAAGGAGAAGACGCACATCAACATTGTGGTCATTGGCCACGTCGACTCTGGCAAGTCGACCACCACAGGCCACCTGATCTACAAGCTTGGAGGTATTGACAAGCGTGTGATCGAGAGGTTTGAGAAGGAAGCCGCTGAGATGAACAAGAGGTCCTTCAAGTACGCGTGGGTGCTTGACAAGCTCAAGGCCGAGCGTGAGAGAGGTATTACCATCGATATTGCCCTGTGGAAGTTTGAGACCACCAAGTACTACTGCACCGTCATTGATGCCCCTGGTCACCGTGACTTCATCAAGAACATGATCACGGGTACCTCCCAGGCTGACTGTGCCGTGCTCATCATTGACTCCACCACTGGTGGTTTTGAGGCTGGTATCTCCAAGGATGGCCAGACCCGTGAGCACGCTCTTCTTGCTTTCACTCTTGGAGTGAAGCAGATGATCTGCTGCTGCAACAAGGTATATCTCTAGTGTTTTGTCTTTTGATATGATTGATGAGCCTAGCACTTGTTTGTACAATTTCATGATGCTATTCCAGATACTTTTGGTTACATCTATAAAGCAGCATAATCCGTGTTCTTCACTATGCATCTAATACTTCAATTGTTGATGCTTGCTACCTTAGTGATTTACCAATGCATGAAATGAAACTCGTCTGTTAAATTTGGTCAAGTTACTTGTTCATTTGAACGTCTGGTTGTTTGTTACTTTATACTAAACCTCTATTTGATTTGTTTAGGTTATATTTTAAAATATCTTGTTGTGTTGTTGTGCTTCATTTTGTAATTTTTATCCTGCTGGAAGTTGTGGCCCCTATCATGTTTCATTACATCTTATCTGGTCATTGTGTATCTTATGCTGTTAAGTACCTTTTGATACTCCTACATCTGGTCACAACTCTTGTGTATCATACGCTGTTTAAGTATTGTTTCATGTCATTATATAGTTATCTATGTTTGGTTGCCAACCTACCCCCTGCTGAGAAAAGTAATTGATTTGTTTTCCTTTGTTCTGTTACAGATGGATGCCACCACTCCCAAGTACTCCAAGGCCCGTTATGATGAAATCGTGAAGGAAGTCTCATCCTACCTGAAGAAGGTCGGCTACAACCCTGACAAGATTCCCTTCGTTCCCATCTCTGGGTTTGAGGGTGACAACATGATTGAGAGGTCCACCAACCTTGACTGGTACAAGGGCCCCACCTTGCTTGAGGCTCTTGACCAGATCAATGAGCCCAAGAGGCCATCAGACAAGCCCCTGCGTCTTCCCCTTCAGGACGTGTACAAGATTGGTGGTATTGGTACCGTGCCTGTGGGTCGTGTTGAGACTGGTGTCCTGAAGCCTGGTATGGTGGTGACCTTTGGTCCCAGCGGCCTGACCACTGAGGTCAAGTCTGTGGAGATGCACCACGAGGCTCTCCAGGAGGCCCTTCCTGGTGACAATGTCGGGTTCAACGTCAAGAACGTTGCCGTGAAGGATCTGAAGCGTGGGTATGTGGCCTCCAACTCCAAGGATGACCCTGCCAAGGAGGCTGCCAGCTTCACCTCCCAGGTCATCATCATGAACCACCCTGGTCAGATCGGCAACGGCTATGCCCCGGTGCTGGACTGCCACACCTCCCACATTGCTGTCAAGTTTGCTGAGCTGGTGACGAAGATTGACAGACGATCTGGCAAGGAGCTGGAGAAGGAGCCCAAGTTCCTCAAGAACGGTGATGCTGGTATGGTTAAGATGATTCCCACCAAGCCCATGGTTGTGGAGACCTTCTCTGAGTACCCTCCTCTTGGTCGTTTTGCCGTGCGTGACATGAGGCAAACGGTGGCCGTTGGCGTCATCAAGAACGTGGAGAAGAAGGACCCAACCGGTGCCAAGGTGACCAAGGCTGCCGCCAAGAAGAAATGAGCCTTGTTCAGGTGGTGGTTGGCATGTCTGCATTTGAGATATCTAGCTTTCGTTAAGTTTTGCCCACGGCCATGGCATTCGCTGCATGGACCGGTAATATCTGTTCGCAATGTGCACTATGTCAGTCGTTTAAAACTCGTTTATTTCTATTCGGTTAAAACTTGAATGTTCTGAGTCTTATTATTGTCCTTCGGCTGTTGTGGAATGCGAGCACTTACATTGCTACATCCTTTGCTCTTTATTTTCGATTATGCTATTTGGTGCTGGTGAAAACTGAAAACTCTTTCGCTTATTGTGATAACTGTTTTGCCACTGTTGAAAACTGAAACTTTTGGTATTTCAATTGTAGAGATTGAAAACTGATACCTAATGCTACCCAACGGTTTTTAATTGAAGCTCTTTTAGTCCCAAATTTTCTCGTTTGATTGGAACTTTATTTAGGCATATAAGATGAGGACTCTAGATTTTGCTTAGATATGAACTGTTGAAGCTCGTTTTTTGAGTTGGTTGAACGAACTTTATTTAGATACATTGAGTACACACGTATCAGATAGCAGCAACTCTTAACCTTATACCATCGTTGCTCTAATAACTTTCCAATGAAAAAAAAAACAAGCTCTAATAACTTTAGTACCCCATGATAATGTTTTGGGGCCGTCGCAATCCACTTTCGGGTGCTTTCAGCTGTATGCTATATGAACATCAGTTGACACAAAAGGCTAACTTGCTTAAACCTATACGTATGGACGCTTGCGCGGTTGCGCCGGAGTTGATGGTCACTCTATGATCCTGTACATGTGTGGCGATCTGCGAGCTGGACCAAATTTAATTCAGCCTGGAGTTCAGATCTTCCCGTTGTTTTTCCGTACTCTGAAATGATCCGTGTAGCTGTAGAAGTAAAGAATTGCTGACAACAAAAATCGAGCTCAGGGCCATCAACCCCCCTACATGATAACACCATCAACAAAGACAATATTTAAGCTCATAGTTTTAAGATAATGTAATGATAATCCTGGCTCTACATGGTGGGATGCAAACAAACCATACGGATACAATGATATGATGGAGACGCATACAGTAGCGGTAGATTGTACCTGATAGAGATGGTGTCATGGCGAAATCAAATTGAGGCAGTAACACTCCCGCGGCAATAGGGATAGCTACTATGTTATATGCGACAGCCCAGGCCAAATTTTGGTGAACTTTGGCCATAGTTGCTTTCGAAAGTGATAAAGCTTCCATTACCTGCGCCGTAGGGTGGTTCTCGTTTATTAGCACGAACACCACTTGAACTATACAGTTACCATACATACAGATCAGAATCCTACCTGAGAAAGTCTGTTTCCTAATAGAACAACTGAAGCTGCGTCAGAGGCAGCACTCTCTTTTGAGTGAGTTCGCATAGCTACTCCCACATCAGCAGCTGCTAAAGATGGTGCATCATTTATTCCATCCCCAACCTATGGAACAGCAAATTCCATTAAGAAAATAATACAGAGTAGTTTCACCCTATCTAAAACTTTGAGTTAGTCAAGCTTTAATTTTTGTTTACTATGCTCAACATTTAAACATTTTCCCAAAGTCAGGACGTTGAAAAATTTTATCGCAGGCAATTTCAGTATGCCATAGACTAGCAACTGTATGTGTTGTCAATAATAGATAAAATCACATCACAGAACATTACCATTGCAACCCGACGTCCCTCGCTTTGCAAAGCAGTTATAATGCCTGCTTTTTCATGTGGAGTTAAGGATGACTTTATGTTTTCACTTCTGATCCCTACAGTTCTCCCAATGCTTTCAACTGCCTCTTTCCTGTCTCCTGATAGTAGAAATGTCGAGATTTCTTCCTGCTGGAGCCTGTTAATTAATCAGAAAGGGAAAATACAGTACTTAAATTATATAGACACAACATAATTAGTAATAGATGAAACATTTGCATAAAACTAGAAAAAAAACATTTGCAACATGTGAGATGCTAGATGAAACATTTTTTATATTTTTTTTGGAGAACATTCAAAAGGGTTGCATGTCATATAGAGAGTAGATGCAGCATTTCACAGCAATTGTCCAAAAGTATAAGGGAAAACTATGAATTCTGAATATGTCCTGTTAGGGAAATATGTTTGACTGAATTATGATAAAGCAGGAGACACTCAATAAATATACAGACAGATGGTTATCTCCAGTAAATACCTGTCCACGGTTGCTTTGGCATCATCACGCAGAACATCTGATACAGCGATAGCACCTATTATTCCTTCTCCCTCACGGCCAACATAAGCAATTGATTTTGAGTGATTAGATGATGCCTCACTGGAAGACACAAACTCTAGATGATTTCTGAGATCTCTCAATTCAGTTGATGATGCCTTGGTCTCAAATCGATTGTGGACCCAGTCCAAAGTGCCTACGGCAACCAAACACCCATCTACTTCTGCCAAACAGCCAAAACCAGGCTCTGTAAGCTGACCACTTGTGGCTGGGATATCTAGTTTGAGAAGTTCGGCCTCCTCCATTATAGCATTTGCAATAGGATGCAATGCTGTTTTCTCCACTGCAGCGGCAAGACGAAGAATCTCCGCCTCCTCATATGCTAAAGAAGCTATAGAAGTAACTACTGGTCTTCCATTTGTTAGCGTCCCTGTCTAAGAATCATAATACAAATACCAACTGTAACACAAATACTTAACTTTGAGGAGACTAGTTTAGCATGAAAAATTAAAATGATAAATGATGTATGTAGTGTGTACCTTATCAAGTACAATGGCATCTACTCCAGCTAAACGCTCCAAAACATCACCCCCTCTAATAAGTAGTCCCCGTTTAGCACCTAGTTTAAGATAAAAAGTAGTTCCATGAGGGTTAGCAACTCATAAAAAGCAAAGATCAGAGAAGGATTGCAACAAAGTAGCACAGTGAATATGCTGAATCGACTTTAGTAATGCAAGGGCCTCTTGATTGTATTTATGATTTATGAACATCTTTGACCCCATTGTGTCAGCCAAATATCAGGAACAAACGAACCCAAACATTATGACATAGAAAGTTACCCAGTGAAGTTCCTATCAAAATAGCTGTAGGGGTAGCTAATCCAAGTGCACAAGGACAGGAAACAACCTGCAGCGTGAACAATTATGAGATCAGCCCAAAAATCATAAATGCAGGCATATGCAAATAGTGCCCTACGCAGCCCACAACTTTTCAACCACCACCGTCCACCGAACAGGTATCATATTGAGAATTCAAGATGTTTGGCATATACATCAATCATGATGGATTTCAATGATGATTAGTTAGTTTGTGCACTGTGGCCTGACGTTGTAAAATTAGTCTATTTGATAACATTTTTTTAACAGTAGTTTTCAGATCATTAGAGTGAAACGCTGAGCTTTCAGAAAACAGTACCAGGACTACTTACAAGTACATCCACAGCAAGCTTCAAGCTCAATAGTAATGAATCCCCATCTGGGCCAGAAATATCATTTAGAAGAACCTCTGGAAAGATGTGGGTGCCAATGTAATACCTTGGAATAGAGAGAGAAGGTTGCCGAAGCAACGTTAATGTAGCCCCAGTAAATTTCATGTGTATTCTTTTTGGAAGAAAAAACAACAAAAGGAGAATGGGAGCATACCAGAAAGAAAATGTTGCTGCAGACAATGTCATAACAGTATAAACAAATGGCCCTGCAATTGAATCTGCAAGCCTTTGAACAGGAGCTTCACGTGCTTGTGCATCCTCAACCTGTTCAAGAACAATACAAGTATTAATAAGAACTTATTTTAGTTTCTTTGTTATCAAGAGAAAAGAGGAGTATACCTACCATTCGGACAATCTTAGCAATTGTTGATGATGGTCCAGTTGTTGTCGCTTTGATCTTTAAAGGACCATCCTTCAACAAGTCAAATAATCAATTGTTAATCAGTTGAACAAAGAATTCTCATATGAGCCTGTGTACTTTATGAGAGGGGAGGGGAGTTAAAATTAAACAACCGTAAAATGGACAATCTAATAATTTCACTGAAGCACGTTTAGTTCTTTTGCTTTCTACTAAAAGAAGGACCTTGTGCCTCTTATCTAACTGAAGCATGTTTAGTTAAAAATAGCTTCAAAAATCAATCAAAACATGCAAAAGAGAGTGAATAGCCTATTATTTTTCGGTCAACTCACAATAGCTTTTGCATTGGCAACATGACCATGGATGAAGAATATACATATGACAAAGAGATCAGCATTTTAACTAAGAATACAGTTTTTGAAATGAAAGTAAAGCTTAAGAGCTGACACAAGCTAATGGAATTATAGAATATGGAATAAGAATTCCTGTCAGAAAAGTATGCACATACCCAGTTTACAGTTCCAGCAAATACAGGAAACCCTTTTTCCTTGGGTACTGGCAACGATTCCCCAGTAAGCATTGATTCGTCAACAAAACTTGACCCTCCAAGGACATTTCCCTGAAACAGAAGATATGTCAAATAATTATGTGCAAGCACAAACTGATGTATTAAGAAAATGCAACAGAAGAAAGAAAAGTGCGTCCAACCATTAGTGAACTAGAGCAGCCTTCTAGCATTTTCACCTCTACAAATAAATCATGATGTGGACCTTAAAGGGTACTGTACTATAAAAATACATGATCAAAAGTCAAAACCATGAGTTAACATACAAATTTTACAAATAATAGAGGATATCCAAGTTTTTGTGTGTGTGTGTGTGTGAGAGAGAGAGAGAGAGAGTAAGCAATCTATGGTGCATTCATTGAAGACAGAAAAGCATTGCTGATAAATTGTCTAAAAAGAACTATTCCCTCCATTCCAATTTGATCATCACCTAAGATTTTTTAGGTTTTTCCAAAATGATCATCATCTAACAAAGTGTCTCTCTGTTTGTTTGTGCAAATAGTAAATATGCATCATGAAATGCCCTGCATGCATGCATGCAACCAATCAAGATTAATTTCTATTGGTTTAATCCATGCAACATTTAAAGTGTGAATTAATTTTTGTTGGACACGAAGCGACGGAGCACCTTGATTAATGAGGATTAATTTTACAATGATGTATGTCTTAGTGTTCTTGGTCTTGATGCCCTTTGCTTAGGAGATGATCAAATTGGGATGGAGGGAGTAATAAAGAAGAGGGAAAAGGAGATATCTTCAAATGATCTGAGCACATGCAATTCATTTGTAAGATTACTTGACCAAATGAAACTAATAGTAACAAAAAAAGGGATCAGTCAAACTTAGGATTTATGCATATTCAAAGAAAATACTACTCCCTCCGTTTTTTAATATATGACACCATTGACTTTTTGAGATTCATTTGACCATTTGTCTTATTCAAAAAATTTATATAATTATCATTTATTTTATTGTGACTTGATTTTTCGTCAAATGTTCTTTAAGCATGACTTAAATATTTTTATATTTGCACAAAAAAATTGAATAAGACGAATGGTCAAACGTTTGTTAAAAGTCAACGGCGTCATATATTAAAAAACGGAGGTAGTATAAAATAAAAACAGTGTGGCTCCTTACATCTACAGGGATTGTTTCTCCTGGAAGGACCAATATCAAGTCTCCAACACGAACATCATCGACAGGAACCTCAACAGTGATTGCATCTGAATTCAAAACACCGTCTGAGGAAAGATCGTCACTTGAGGAAGTAACGACCAACCTTGACTGAGGTGATAAGAGTGACTGCAACAGAATAAGGCATAAGTAGTTGCCACTTGCCAATAAATTCAGTCTTATAATGAAGAATATGCAGAACTGCAGATAAATTACTTCCCTACCATCAACTATAACTACAAAGTTTCTCCAATAGTGTTTGAGGGAATACATATTTACTTACTTCCATTCTACAAATGAAAAAAGAAGTGTTACTCTGTAAAGGAATAAGGTGTATACTTACGATGAGCTCATTCATATCGCTAGAAGCCTTAAGCCTGGCACTTTCTTCAAGAGATCGTCCAAGAAGCACAAATCCGAGAAGCATGACCTGCATGCTACAAGAAAAGTTTCTTCAACATTATTATGCAAAACATATTCAACTGTTATTTCATCAATCAACAAATCAGTTCAAGTAATGCGGTAGGAACTAGGAAGTAATTAGGTTTATATTTGAACAATTCAACAACACAACAGGATGCCTTATTAACAATACACCACAACATAGACAAAAGCCAGACAACAGTGACAAACGACAGGAGTGTCAACAAGAAGATGAAACATGCGTGCATGGAAGATCACTCACCGGTTCATCAAAAAAGGTTGAATTCCACTCCAGTTCAGGGTTCAGCAAGGACACCTGCATAAAAGAAAAGCTGCATTAGTTTCTTGTATGACTGAAAGATGATTTGGGCACTGCAAATGCACTTACTGAACTGATAGCAAATGCCGCTGCAGACCCAAACCCTACAAGAGAGTTCATGTTGGGGGATCCTTGCTTGAATGCTCGAAGACCATCAAAAAGTATATCTGGTGTTACATTGAACACATTGTGAGAAAAGGATAAAAAATCTGAAGATACACATTGCACGATCATGCTGAAAACGTTCTAGAGTAATGTACAACACATCTAGTTCTTCATATCATCTGCCATTCCGTTGTTTCTTAGGAGGCTTTAAGAATATGTCTCCTTTACTACCCACCCAAGCACCCACCAACCCAAACAAAAGCCCGTGAATCGAAGTGCTGAAGTATTCTTCAGAGCAAACAATAGGGAAATCCTTGTTGTGTATATATATTTAAAATATATAAAAAAAACAAAGGAGTATTTACCAGAGAAGGAATGTGCAACCTCCCCCATCAGGTAAGGCTACCAAATTTTATCTAGCCATGACTACCATCTCAGAGAATTCAATGATCATACCAAGGATGACTACATGTAGTGGTATGAGTTTTTCAGCATCTCGTGTCAGACAACCTAGTGACCTGCTTGGTGTAATTGAGTTGTCTATCGTTCATTTTTTAGAGAATTATATTGTTCTTAGGAACTCAGTTAATTTGGTCAAGTTATTGCTAGTCCCTATCTGGTTTGATACCCAACAAACTGTGCAGGAGCCTATACAAAAATAACAGTACATTAATATACTATACCTCTTCCAGGCCCAAACAACGCCGCTATTGCAATGCCACATTTCACATACGAATTATGCAACAGATCCAAAAACGTTCCTGCACCACGCATAAACCGATCAGATAGTGATCCTAGTAAAAACAATTCAAGATAGCATGTGCATGGGTAGCCAAGTAGCTGATTTAAACTTCATTCATGTCCATTCATCTATTGCACAAACGCCACACAACCAGTGAACATGCTCTCGTGGTTTGAACTCACCATGGCCGACGTGGATGCCAAGCGAGTGGAGAAAATGGGTTGCGTGCGAGCCGCAGCAGAGCGCAACGAGCGTCCACGCGAAGGCGACGCGCCCTCGGCTCCGCGTGAGGAGCTCCGCCTTCCTGGCCGCCATCTCCCTCCACTTCCGCGCGCTATCGCCAGCCCCCGAGGCCGCTCCCCCTCGCCGCGCCACCGAGGGGAACCCACACTCCGTCAGCCTCGCCGCCAGCTCCTGCCCGGCGCCAGGCTTCGGCGACCTCAGCCGCACTGCCGCGGACTCGGCGAGGAGATTCACCGCCGCGGTCTCCACCCGCTCGTCCGCGGCCAGGATGGTCCGCACCCGCGCCGCGCAGCCGCCGCACATCATGCCGCTCACGTCGAGCAGCACGGTGGCATCACTGGCCCCCTCTCCCTCTCCCGCCGCCGCGTCGACTGCGCTCGAGGTCGAGGCGGAGGGATCGGCCGTGGCGCGGGGGGTGGCCACCACTGGGCCGCGGGGGAGGACGACGAGGCGGAATCGCTGCGCGGTCGAGGCCTTACAACCAACACCTCGACCCAACCGGAGACGCCGGAGCAACAGGGGGTTAACGCCGCGAACCGGAGCGGTGACATAGAGGGGGGAACGGCTAGCGGTGGCGGCCATGGAGGCGATCGCCCGCGAGCGCGAGCGCGAGCGCAGCGGAGAAGGATTAAGCTTAGCTGCGGAGGAGGGAGGAGGCGGCCATGGAACGCGCCGAGACGAGAAGTGGTTGGTGGTGGTGGGAAATGCTGCAGGGGAGGAGAGTTGTGGACTAGTGGTGGGGGTGAAGTGTGAGCCGGGATTAACCTGAAGAAGGAAAACGGGGGAGATGGCGACGAGTGCGAGGGATGAGGTGGAAAACGGGAGTAATCTTTGCGAGTCGGATGGATTCGGATTTCTGGGATAGCAATCTGTCGAGGCGTTTGGAAGCTTTCGTGTTTGAAAACGTGGTGGGCGTGACGCACGACGCAGATCCACAACTCCTTTCACTCCCATATGTTGCTCGTTTTCCACCACCATGGGACCAAAGGTTGTGGTTTTGCACCGTATTGCTCGCACGGTGCCGGTGCGTGGGAGTATCGTGCGTGCCAAACAGCTCGTTCGCGATAAGCAACGGAAGCTGCATTCTCGGTGTAGACAAAATAACAGGTCCCCCAAGTAGAAAATACAGTAGGTGTCACGAATCACATGCTTGCACTTAGGGCTGCGTTCGGGACGGTGAGTTATCAGCGCGCTACAGTGTTTTTTTTCACGCGTACGCTTTTCAAACTACTAAATACAGTGTATTTTTTTACAAAAAGTTTCTATACAAAAGTTACTTAAAAAAATCAAATTAATCCATTTTTTTAAAAAAAATAGCTAATACTTAATTAATCACGCGCTAATGGACTGTTCCGTTTTCCGTGCACAGAAAGTGTTTTGGGAACACGATAGAACGAACACAGCCTTAATCAATAAATAACTCACATTATAGCCTCGCTGACCATAAGCGTTGTCACAAAACGTGGTCATTCAACTGGATTTTCATATGAGATGTTTGCATTGTAATAACACCTCTTCGAAGAACATATAGTTTATTTTTCGAAAATCTGTACATAGTTTTGGTCTATTGACAAGTGCGGATCAAATGTAATTTTTATTTAAGCACAATTAAAATGGTCATGGACTCGTGGCTTGTTAGATATATTAGAAATTCTTGTTGGCTAACTCCAACGCAAAGGGTGTGGATAGTAATTGAATAGAATTCGGCTTCTCTACAGTATTGCAAAGAAGACATTTGTAAACGTGGGAAAAATAATTACAGTAACATGACAATTTTCCGTAGCTAAAACATTCACTACCGCAATAAATGCTACAATCTTTCGTAGCTAGTACAACATTCACTATTGGATTTAGAGGCAAATTTCACTTGGTGATTTTGCCATATCAATTGATATGAGCCATCCATCACGAATCCTAAGGTGTATAGTGTTTCTAATGTTGTTACACAGAGGATCTCATTTCAATTCGATGAAACTCCACCTCCTATTAAGTAGTTCTTCTATTAGTGTCGTCGCTAACGTAATGTGTCCTAAGTGGTCCCTTTGACAAACAATGTAGTTTTACATATAAGCGATGGTAAAATAATTTCACATTTAATCAAAATTTTACCGGAGCAATAATAAGCAATTAGAAAGTCATTTGAGTTTGTCTTCAAACTTATGTAAGTTTAACTACGTTTATAGACATAGCAATATCCATAATATTAAATTAGTTTACAATATATTTATTTTGTTTTCAAAATGTTATTAAGTTTTTCTGTAAGTTTGAATATTTTTTTTAAAAAATGACTTATACAACAAACAGTAGCATTTTCAACACAAAAGTAGTACTAGTTCAGAAATATCAGAACGTACCAGGTGCAAACTCCAAAACCTCCCATCCGATCTCCTCCGTCCCTAACGTTATCTCTAACCTCTCGTTTCCCACCCACCACCTCTCTCCGGCCGGCGTGCTCGCTCGCACACTCCCCAATGGCCTCCCGAAACGCCGACCCGCCTCGTCACCACCCCTCGACGCCGCCTCTCCTCCTCGCCATGCGCCATCTCCCCTTCCCGGGCGTCCACCGGCCGCGCGCGCTTCCCGCCCCGGACCTCGCACCCCTCGCCCGCCGCCTCGAAGAGCTCGCTGCCGCCGCGGCCGCGCACCCGCTCCTGAAGCCGCTCTTCGCCTTCCACTCCCACCTCGCCGCCTTCTCCCAGGTAGGTCGACGCCCGCGGCCTCCTCGAGCTCGATCACACGAACAGACGTGGTATCACATATGTGCGGGGTTGCTTACTACGCGCGGTTGTTGGTGGAATGAGCAGACCAGGAGGCGGGCGATGGCGACGATGCGCCGGCCGACGGGCGAGTGCCCGCTGTCCGGGGAGCACTGCTTCGCGGCGGTGCTGGGTGACTCCGTGGCCGGTGTGGTGGTGTCCAGCGGCATCAACAACTTCCTCAGCCTGTACAACACCGTCCTCGTCGTCAGGCTCGTGCTCACCTGGTTCCCCAACACGCCGCCAGCCATCGTCGCGCCCCTCAGGTACGTAGTGCTAGTACGTTACGTAGCTACGTACACGGCGCAACGTAGCAATATCATACTGCTATTGCTAGCACTTGTTAACCACTTTAGTAACCGTGTTTATGGAGCCGACAATTAGCATGCTCTAATACAGAAAAGAAATGCAGAAACACACTCCCTCCGTTCAGAATATAATGCATATTTTGATAGTCTAATTTTAAGCTTTGACAAATAATTAATCCAATAAAAATGATTTTGCTGAATTCATATCGAAAGTACTTTCTTATTCTGTAACTGCAATCAAAATAGTGTAAGAAAAATTTATGTGCATTGACACGTCTTGGTGATCGGTTTGATTGTGTGCAGCACGATATGTGATCCGTACCTGAACATTTTCCGGGGAATCATCCCGCCGCTGGGGGGAACGCTCGACCTGTCGCCCATCCTCGCGTTCCTCGTCCTCAACGCCTTGTCCAGCACCGCCGCCGCGCTCCCGGCGGAGCTCCCAGACCCAGCAGCGCCGACGTCTCGCGGCGCAACCTCGTCAAGCTCCGTGCTCACCGCAAACCGGAGGAAATGGATGCGGAGAATCCGCCCGGTAAAATCGCAGGAAGAAGAGGAGGATATCTGATGCTCTCTCTAGGTGGACTTCCTTTGCACCAGTTTGGACCAAGATAGAATCATTGTCTCACTGGCAACAGACTCAGAGTCCGGGCATCAGACGCGAACGATCATCAATTAAGCAGGCGGAATTGTTTTGGTTGTGTTGCTTCAGAAGATTTTGCTTCTACGCTGTAGAATCCATCCCATGAGGCTTTGTGTTTTCTGGATGTATGCTTGACTAGTTGACTGTAATGCCATGTTCCAGTATTTTGGATGAGTTTGTTACTTTGTTGATGGATGGAACGCATGCTCACTGTTTGTACTATTGTTGGCGCAGAATTTCGACCCATTCTCGTGTCAAAGCGGGTTTCACGTTATCACGGCGGCCTGGGAGATCTGCTTAACTCTAGTGCAGTTCCAATGGCTTGCCTAGGTGTGTGTAAGACGTGCCAGTTGATTTGATCTGCAATCAACAAGAATAAACAAGTAAACCATGTTAGCAAACGATGGCCGATCGGTCAGTAGGCCGATGTCGCATCGTGAGGGCCCAGCCGATAGGACAAGGCTGTATCGGCCTACTTGAGGTTATAATAAGATAAAATTAATATACAGATCTAATCTCATCGGCCTTCATCAATATGTTTGTGTCGATTTGATGACATCGGCCGATGAGGGATGTGGGAAGTGAATGCACTAGCTAATACTCTAATGTAAACTTGTACGAACCGATCGGCCGATATAAATATACTGATCACAGAAATCCTGAGAACAATCTGTGACAAATACATTTATATCTGTCAATCCACTCATACAAGTGGCAAATACATATAAAAACATAAAATAATCACATGTATTAGGTAAGACCGGCTGCAACCCCGGCACTATCCTTAATTACGATCGAAAACAGACTTTGAGTTAGATCTCAAAACACGACTAAGGTTGATAGCAACACAAAGTATGAATCGAGAATTAACGCAAAGACAATCAAGCCGTCGATCGCTCTTGGGGATGGTAGATGCTTTGGATGATCTAGATAAGCAAACTAATTCGACCATCGTCGGCAATAAACCCTAAAACGAGTTTGCCGCTGGCGAGATAGAATTGAGATGTCATGTCAAGATCATTCAAAACATGATAAACGACGATCATGTCGTCAGGGCTTAGCGTGTCTAGAACGACACGCTAGCCCCGACGACGTAGATCGTCGGGTATGAGTTCTTACCTCTGCTCTGGGGAAGCAAGAGCTCGCCGTAAATCAACCTCTTGCGAGGATGGCGATGCGCCAAAAGTAGATTGAACTGTAGTATTTTTTGATTGTCAAATTGAGAAAGAGCTTCTAAGTACAAACTACCAGGATATTTATACCCGTGATTTACAACATTGCCCATATAGGACACGATTTTATCTATAACTAACAAATAAGTCCTCATGACGGACTCTTGCTATAGATTAGATCGAAATTAATTTAGATTCCTAATTTAAGAAATATAATTGTCTAAAATTGAGCATTATCTCTACTTGGCAATCTCCCTTGAAGCTTGACTCAGGCCCAAACCGAGCCCGTTCTGTCTCCATCGGCTTCCTGTTTCCATCAGCCGATGGCTATATTGAACCCACACCGGCCGATACAGTCCCTCGGCTGGCGCTCCTCTTGGTCCGATGCACCGCTGAGTCCGATACAGAACTTGGATTCGATACTCGGCTTGGTCTGATAGCATAACCGATCGGACTCGAATTGCTCATTCTTCTCTGCGTTGGTTTTCTCTTTCTTCTCCGAGTAGATTGCGAAAATCTGGTGTTAACAACTATACATCACAACAGTACACCAAGCATTTCTATTCTGTATGCATCCAGTGAATTTGATTTTGGACTTGTTATTAGGCTATTAACATCGTACATCATACTTCAAGCGTTTTCCCCCTTCTTTTTCATAACGTATATCATGGGTTCTCTGCAAAGCTGAACCAAACTAGTCGACCATATGAAACTAATGATTATGCTCGTTTGAAGGGGAGCCTTGAGATCCAAGCAAGAAGTCCAACACGATCTTGTTGAACCGATCCGGGTTCTCCATTTGAGGCACATGGCCCGTCTTCTTGATGATCTCCAACCTAACATTTTCTCCCAGGCAGCTGCAACCGTCATAAGCACAAGGAAAAAGGTTAATCTGCACTTGCAAATTTTGTATCACTAGTATTGCTGTGAATTATTTTACCTCTTGACAGCAAATGCCTTCTCCAAGGGGAATATCTGATCGTGTTCTCCCCAGATGAGCAATACATCCTGAGGCAAAGGTGTAAGCTGGAATGCATCCGTGCCCACAGTTGTAGCATTCATAAGCTCGATCTTCTCTTCCCTCTTGTCCGAAAAAAGTTTCTGTAAATTACTGAATGGCAACATTAGTGTGCTTGCTAGCATAACAGTGCACCCCAAGCTATGAAAGAAACTTGTGCTGTGTACAATGTTCAAAATATAAACATGAGAACACGAGAATTTCGCTGATGGATCCGTCGTCACCTTCATGGTGTCTCGGATCACGAAGTCCGGTAGCATGGCGCCGGCCTGCTTCCGGTAGAAGGTCAGCTCCATGAGCCGGCGAGCTCCGCGCGCGTCCAGTGGCATGAGCACGTCGGCCGGGTGCGTCCACCCGCCGCCGGCGCGCTCGAGGAACGCGCTGTCGTCCTCCGCCGTCTTGAGCAGATCGGAGTTGGATATCACCACGGGGCCGACCGTCTCAGGGCCCGCCGCACGCGCCATGGCGTAGGCCACGTACCCGCCGTAGCTGGTGCCGGCCACGGCGACGCGCATGCGCGCCGCCGCCGCCGTCGTCCCCACAAGCGCCGGGAGCGCGTCGAGCAGCGCGGTGGCTTGCGCCGACTCGGACGGCGGCGGGGAGGAGGAGGAGGCGCCGAAGCAGAGGAGATCCGGGACGATGACGTGGAAGCGGCGGGAGAAGGGCCCACCTGGCCGCGCCACTGCCACGTCGCCATGGGGCCGAAGCCGTGGATGAGGAGGAGCGGCGGGAGGCGCGGCTCCCCCGGCGGCGCCCAGTAGTGGATGGTCCGGGCCTCGCCACCACCACCGTCGTCGGAGGTGGAAGGGAGCGTGACGGTGCTGGGGCGGAGGCCGGCGGCGAGGAAGGCGCGGCGGGCGATGTACTCCATCAGCGGGAGGACGCCGAAGCCCATGATGGCTTACGTGGAAGTGATCAAGTGATCGAGACGGGGTAAGCACCGTAGCAGGTAGCTTGGCATACGCAACGCCGCCACGGTGGGATGCATACAGAGGAGAAGAGCGGTGGGATGTATGACGTATACCGCCCTAACCAGCTAGAGTATATCCCAAGAAGGCTATGTGCTCATTTGATTGATGTTCACCAGAACTTTGGTAATGTGATAAATTTAGCCATTGTTTGGTTTGCTATTAAAATCTTGACGGTGCCAATCTATTTAATGATAGGATTTTGGTAAGCGTGTTGATATTTAAAATATTCACATCAAACAAAGTCCTACCTACTCTTTCAAAGTTTTGGTTTTATTTCAACAACAAATAAAAACGAGATGCACCAACCTTACCAAAACTTCACAGAATTTAGCCTACTGATATTATGGTAAGCTAATCAAACATTTGCCCTGTTTCTCCATTGACTCCGTTCAAAGAAAACAAATCAACAATGCACCCTTTTTTTAATTATTTCTCAATGTTCTCAAATAATTCGTAGCACAAAATTTAGCTATGAATGGACAAATATTCGAGTTGCCAACTTGCCATCCGTCTTATTGCGATGTGCTATTTGACGAAGGATCAGGATTGTGAGTAGCCAGCAAGAAATCTATCAGGATCTTGTTGAAGCGGGTTGGATCCTCCAGCTGTGGGGCATGGCCTGTTTTGCTTATGATCTCCACTCTAGCTTTCCCATCCAAAGACCTGAACAAAGAAAATTTTGTGCAGGAAATGTCAATCAGTGTTCAGTTTAATACTGAAATGGAAGCTTAGTACTAGTAGTATGTTACTCTCCATTACCTCTGAACTGCATAAGCCTTCTCAACCGGGAACAACTGATCTTGCTCTCCCCAGACAATCAACACTTCCTACAATGCCAATGAAACATGAAAGGTTTCAGCTACGCCAAGAGAGTGTCAGTGAGTTCACTGGTTGAAATACTGTAATAAGTTTGTAACTTACCTGAGATATTGGAGTTACTGGGAACTTGTCTGTGCCAACTGTGATCCCCTTGAAGAGTTGAATAAGTTGCTCTCTGTTCTCCGTGAAAAGTTTCTGATATAGTAGAAGATAACAAAACCATCTATTTCAGAGGACAGTGGTGTTTGGCTACTTCTGTTAGTCGTCTAAATAGTATTGCTATACCTACGACCAGTGCGTATGACTAGCATTTGATCCCATCTCATTCATTAATCTTTACACTTAGCTTCTTTTCACATGGGTTAAAAAACAATATCTGTGTCTAGTATTAGTTAAGTCAGGCGTGAATCAGACGTGAGTCAAATGAGTACTTTTCATATGTATAGCAATTTCGGTAGTCTGAAATTCTGAATGATACCAATCTCAACAAGCATGAGCTGTAAACTGTTGCACCCTCCAACAGAGTCGAGCTAAAGGTAGTTGGGTATTATTGCAGTGTGCATGGCTGTGAGTTGTCGTCATTTGTTTAGATGCCAGTGCTAGTTCAAAACCAACGATTTTTTTCTCTCTTTTTTTGCGAAGCTGCTTTACTAGTAATTACTACTGAGAACAAATAAAAAAAAGCAACAAACTGCGTATTTCGATCAACAGTTGCATATTTGATTCATGCATCTCAACCGTAAGATGGAATCAGGCGAATAAAATGACAGGGTGTATAATCTTCTACTAGAATCCTTCGTGGTAGAAGTAATTTACTTGTTTTCAACAGGATTTTAATAAGATCAAAAATATATTATTAGTTTTATCTTTTTAACATGTGGTAAGAAACAAATGTGAGGGTACAAAGATAATGTTACGTGAACAGTGATTTGTGTTTTCGTGCGTGTATAATAAAAAAAGTATATGTTTGCTCTCCACTGTCAGTCTTCAGAGTTCAGAGCGTATATAAAAACGCGAGCAGCAGTTCCACGGATCGAATAAGAACATGATGCCCTTATTATACTTTTTCTCTCGAATCCAACTTTGTTATACATTGACTTGTTTTTTTATGCTACTACGAAATTAGTTAATTAACTGAAAACACGTACGAGCGATTCGAGACGACCTAGTTTTTTGAATTGACAGCGCGAGAAGAAGTGGAAGTGGTTTCAGTTTTACCTGGATGAAGTCGCGGAGGATGAAGTCCGGCATCAGCACCGCCGGCGGCGGCCGGTACGAGGCCATCTCCAGCAGCTTCCGCATCGCGGCGGGCTCGGCGGGCAGGAGCACCTCCTCCACCCCGCTCCACCCTTCGCCGGCCCTCTTGAGGAACCCCCTGTCGTCCGCCGCCGTCTTGAGAAGGTCGGAGCTCGCGATCACCACGGGGCCAACCCTCTCGGCCCCCGCCGTGCGTGCCAGCCAGTACGCCACGAACCCGNCGAACCCGCCGTAGCTGGTCCCGGCCACGGCCACCCGCCTCCCCTTCATCCCCGGCAACGCGTCCAGCAGCGCCGCCAGTGCCGCCGCCTGCGTGGCCTCCGACGGCGGCGAGGCAGCGGAGTCATCGCCGCACGAGCTGCCGCCGAAGCCGATGAGGTCGGGCACGATGAGGTGAAAATGCCGGGACAGTGGCCCCACCTGGCAGCGCCACTGCCAGGTGGCCCGGGGACCGAACCCATGCACGAGCAGCAGCGGCGGCAGCCGCGGCTCCCCCGTGGAGGCCCAGTAGTGAACGGTGCAGGTCGCCTCGCCGCCGCCGTCCGGGTACTGCAGCCTGACGGCGCCGGGGCTGAGGCCGGCGGCGGCGAACTCCCGGCGCGCGAAGTAGTCGAGGAGCGGCACGAGGCTCAGGCTGGCGCCCATGGTGATGGCCTCCACTGAGCTCTCAGTCTCACTCACGCAGCAGCAGAGCGCCTCGTGTAATAACGTTTGGTTGAGGAAAAAACATACGGCTCACACTTAACACTGGTGGTTGGGCGTGTACCGAACTTAGGCTGAGTTTCGTTTTCTTCACTTTTCCAACTTATTTTTTTTTCGTTTTTCGTGGGTTCGTTTTTTAAACGGTTAGTGTTTTTTTTAAAAATTTATACATAAAAGTTATTTTAAAAAATCAAAATAAACCTTTTTTTAAAAAAATTAAATAATACTTAAATAATTATGTACTAATGAGTTATTTTGTTTTAATGCATAAAAGTTTATTTTCCAAATTCAAAAAAAACACAGCCTTAATCGCGAGTTAAGAAGGGAAAAGGCGCGTGTGAACGGACGTCCGGTTCGTTGGTGACTTGGTGGTGGGCTTCTTTGGATGGGCGGCGACGTTGTTGACGGAGTTAAGGAGAGCCGTCCGTTTGGTGAGGCTGGGTCTCCACGATGCTGACACGTGTATATCGCCAGTGGTGCATTGTACTACTCCACTAGTGGAGGTGAGAGGGTAGCGGCCAAGGGAAGATTGCCGCCCTGGCCTTCTCAAGGAAAGGCGAAAGATAGTCAAGTGAAGGACAGCATGAGATTGCCATCTCAACTGCTCTGTACTAAATAATACAAGTGGGCAGTAGCAAGCAGCAACGAATTACTTTATCGACCTGTCAAGAACATATGCTTCTGATGATCTGAGAATAATCACAGCAATAAATAAGCCAGTTTAGTGGTACGGCCGTGAGGCCGTCTGCCTGCATTTCGTTCCAAAGTCAAGAGGAAAAAACCGAGTCCGTGAGCATCACGTTTTTTTTATTGGGAGATTTCATATTTGACCATTAATCAAGAGTTCACAGTATTTTTTTTTTTACATCCCAAACAGGGCCATTACACTATCAGCATCTGAGAAATCCGGGTTACCGTTGGATTGGTTTGAGCCTTTTGAGAGCTCCTGCTTCTACTTCTTAGCAGGGCTCTAGTGCTGGGCCACTCCAACTTCCGGCCCATTTCACGAGTCCAGGAGGAACGACTTGATGAAGCGGTTCACTTGGTCGGCTCCCTCCAACTGCAACGCGTGTCCTGCGTCCTTGATGATCTCTATCCGTGACACGTCTCCCAGATGCCTGCAGCCACAGCCATGCGAAGGCATAGTGATCACTGCTTTTTTTTTTGCAGTCATGCCTCCATCAATTCTGCACTAATGTGGCATACCGACGTGGTGAAATTAGGCAGTTGATGTCCAATTTTACCTTTGCAGTCTGTGGCCGAGATCCAACGGGAACACCTGGTCCTTGTCACCCCACAGAATCAACGTTTTCTGTGGTGCAAACCAAACTTATTAGTTGCTTGCAAACAAGAAAACTAAAGAAAGGGTCCAAGGGAAGATATCGATCGGGCAACAGTACAGAAGAAGAGAGAAAATTTTGTAGACACGCATATGACAGAATGAACAGCACTACGGCTAACAGAACGGGATGACGCTTTCTGTGTGGACTTGGTTTGAGATTGATGATTAGCCAACCGATCACGGGATATCGATCGATCAGTTCTTTTTTTTTTCGCCGGGTGATCAGATCATTTTGCATTAGAGTATTTATTTTCTTTTGTTGTGTGCCATTGTATCGGTTTTGTGAAAGCATGGTATAGGTTTTTTTTTTTCAATGTATAGAAATCCAGTCTATGTAACTACATTGGCGTATGTATGTAGACAGGCAGCCCATATGCTGGCCATGTGGACGTGGCATACCTGAGCGAGAACGGGGAGGGGATCGATGCCAGCTCCGTTCTTGAGAAGCTCGTGCAGCAACTCGGCCCTCTCCTTCCTCTGATCCACGCACATCAACTGTGCCAAGAAAGAAAACAGAGTCAACCCAGCAAAATTGGGTACAAATTACATTTTTCTCTTGGTGACATGCTAAAATGCCATATATATCTCAGTCCCATTCGAACTGCATTTCCTAATCAAATGCTCATCGTTAAGGGAGGGAAGCACACGTGAGTTCCCATACTTTGATCTGCTGATTGCGCCCAACTTGGAAAGGGACACGATCGATAGAGGTGGGTGCACATGCAATTCATTGCTCGATCCAAGCGGCGTATTGCCATATAGGATCTAGTTAGCATGCGTGCATTCATCGCGGAGATCATATCCCTCCATACCGAGGGACATAAGGCATTCTATCATCCATGCTAGTGGCTGATATGTCCCCTTCATATGCTCTGCTCTTAAGAGTTAGAATTACGTGCGGAGCCAGCCAGCCAGCCAGCTTCCAAGCCCTCCTGGATCACTCTGTGCTACTGTACATCGCCGCCGTACACAATGCAGTGCATGCACCAGCTGGCGTACGCTCGCCGCATTGCGGCGTTCGGTCGAGCTGGTCGTATCCGTTTCCCCCCCGACGTTATTACGCATGGCGGCGCACGGCATGTCGTCTTCATCTTCTTCCCTTGACTTGGCCGGATCCACGTCAATCGTGTCCATATATGGGGTTTGTTTGTTCTGTTTGCAAAGTTAAAAGGAGGCAAAGCTTTTGCCCTCCATTCATCAAAAAAGAAAAGGTTGCGAGTTCGTGTAGTGCAGATTCGTGCTGTCGTGTTGCAAAGAGGCTACGCTTTCACCGTTCACACGCCAAAGTTTGAGGCCATATTTCAATTGGAGTGCTTGATCGGTGCTACATCCACGAAAAATAACAAAGTATGGAGTACTGTTGGCGCAGAATTTCGACCCGTCCAGCAACCAAACGGGTTCCGCGTTACCACGGCGGCCTGGGAGATCTGCTTAGCTCCAGTGCAGGTCCAAATGGCTTGCCTAGTCGTAAGTAGAGCGTGCCAGTTGATTTGATCTGCAATCAACAAGATTAAACAAATAAAACATGTGAGAACCGATGGCCGATCGGCCGATAGGCCGATGTTGCATCGTGAAGGCCTGGCCGATAGGGCAAACCTATATCGGCTTACTTAAAATAATAATAAGATAGAACTAATAAAGTAGATCTAATCTCATCGGCCCATGTTATCATGTTTATAGTCAATTATTGGAATCGGCCGATGAGGGTAGCATGAAGGTAAATACACTAGCTAGTACTCTAGTGCAACCTTATATGAGCCAATCGGCCAGTATAAATACATCAACCAGAAAAAGATCTTAAGATTACTTCATGATCAACACATTTATACTCATCGATCCGCACATATAAGCGGCAAACATATGCAAATAATATAAAGCAATCACATATGTTAGGCAAGACCGGCTAAAACCCCGGTACTATCCTTAATTACAACCGAAAACAGGCTTTGTGTTAGATCTCAAAACAGGACTAAGGTCGATGGCAACTCAAAGTGTGGATTGAGACTTAACACAAAGAAAATCAAGTCGTCGATTGCTTTTGGGGATGACAGATGCATTGAATAATCTAGCCAAGCATGAGAATTAAACCATTGTCGGCAATAAACCCTAAAACGAGTAAACCGCTGGCAAGGCTTAATTGAGACACTCATCAACATTATCCAAGACATGATAATCGACGATCACATCATCGAGGCTTAACGTGTCTAAAGCGACACGCTAGCCCCGACGATGCAGATCGTCGGGGACGAGTTCTTACCTCTGCTCCGGGGAAGCAAGAACTCGCTGAAGAAGACCTCTTGCGAGGTTTGGCGATGCGCCGAAAGTAGATTGAACTGGTTTGTTGTGATTGATTCGAGAGAGATTTCCTGTACAAACTATCGGGATATTTATACCCGAGATTACAACAAAACCCTTGTAGGGCACGATCTTATCTACAACTAACAAACAAGTCTTTGCGGCAGACTCTAGCCACAGATTAGATCTAAACTACCTAATTTACAAGATACAATTGCCTAAAACCGAGCTCTATCTCTATTTGGCAACTTTCTTGAAGCTTACTTCGAGCCCAGACCAAGCCCACGTCGACACTGTCAACTCACAACCCGTATCGGCCCATGACCAAACCAAATCCGTATCGGCCGATATGTCCTCTATAGCAACACTCCCCAAGTCCGATACGGTTACCGGGTCCGATACGAAGCTTGGTCCGACTCCAACTTAATCCTTCTTCTCTGCTTCGGTCTCCTCTTTCCTTTCCAAGTCGATTACCAAAATCCGTCGTCAACACATGCCCCCCAATTCCGCTTCATTATATAATGTGGCGGAATTAACTCCAGGGAACTCATCGACTCTTTGCTAGGTTTAACCTGAAAACCGCACAGATCCAGATTCGAATCCTCTCGCCGCCGATTCGACAAACCCCTCGTGTTCTTCAATTCCGGCGACCCCTCGGCGTCTCGCCAACTTCGACCCCCTTCACAGCGACCCCTCCAACGACAACGATGGCCTCCGCCCCGTTCTACGCCTCCGAGATCCCTGCGGTAAGTCGATTCCTTCAAAAACCCGCATTATTATCATTTCCGCCGATTTCCCAAATTAGGTCTTTACTTGCTGCCCCCCCTTGGGCCTTATATTTTCATCGTCGTTTTCACGATCTAGGTCTTCAAGAACCAAATCCTGATTCCCACCGACGATAAGTCCCATCGCTTCCTCTTGGGCCCCATGGGCGACTGCGACCCAACCTGGCTTATCAACGCCGAGACAGACAGAATCCCTTTCAGACAAGCCAAACCCACCGTTTCGGCGTGGAAGCACACCTTCAGATCATGGCCATCAAAGCTAAATGGATATAGGACTTGGCACAAAAGGATCGCTGCTGTCAAACAAGTCCACTGGGATGAGATTGGAATCGGCCAATGCATAACTCTGTCCCTGGCCGATACCAAGAAAAATGAGCCATTAATGTCAGCTGCCAGCTACTTCTGGTCAAATACCTTGAACTCCTTTATGTTCAAGCAAGGTCCGATGACCCCAACCCTTATAGATATCAAGGTACTCACAGGACTAGATATTAGCTCTGAGATCAACCCCTTCAGCCTCCTAGTAAACAGCAGTCACAAACTGAAGACCAAGAAAATCGGAGGCTGGTCCGGATATATCTCTGAACACATGGAACAGGGATCAGTTTCAGAGCGAGAACACGTAGCTTTCCTGACGCTATGGTTGGAGAGATTTGTCTTCTGTGGATCGACCTGTGGCCCTACTACAAACTGTCAACACTTGGCTCAAGCTTTGGTCGACAAGAGACAAATTCCCTTGGGCCGATACCTTCTAGGAGCTGTATATCGGCTACTCCATGTTGCCACACAAGACCTGATGCTGAAACAGACCGTGGCTCATGGAGGACCATGGTGGTTCGTTCAACTCTGGCTAACCATATACACCAACACCATGGTTGATCGGCCACCTCTATCAGATTCCCGCTTTCCATCCAAATATGCCGATCACGAAGACCCGAGGGACAGAAGATGCATGTCGTATGGGGAAGCAGCCTCCATCTACCCTGGCGCAGATCAATCGGCCGATGATATGGCTGCATGGTTCATCCGCTTCTTCACCGGCCCTCCGTCAGCCAGGATGGATATGTTTGTCTATACATCGGACCGAGACTTTGAGCTTCCAGATGATCTGCAATTGAGCTTAATAAATGATGACATGGAATCAAGGGAATTGTTCATGATTGGCCTCACTCCATGCCTGCTCCCAGTAGGCGTCTTCCAGGGAAGGAGCACCAGCTTGTCCTATGAGTTTTACACCCCAATGACAGCTGCTAGACAATGCGGGCTCGGGCAACTTCCCATCAGCTTGTATCTGCATAAGCTCCTAGAGAGCAGAGGCACAGTCCCATCGGCCCTGATCATGAACAAAGCAATGGAGATCGAACTCCCTAATCTTGGTGACTGCGATCGGCTGCATCTGAGTGCCTTCGTGCACATTAACTTCCAAACTTGGTGGCAAGAGTGGGCTGCTCACATTTTTCATCAATCGGCCAGGTTCTATGTGACAGAACTTATCCAAGGCATCAGCCCTCAAGTCCCGGATGAGCCGATCCCATCTGTGAGCAACAGTGGACGGAAGATTTTCTACACTCAAGCCATAGCTCCATCGGGGTCAACCGTCTTGGAATCCATCGTCGGCCTCACTGCCCCAAAAGTGTCATCGCTTCTTCAAGGCCCGACGCTTAAAGAAAATCCCAAGAGGAAAGCGCCGGCCAAAGGCAAATCGCAGAAAACCAGCAAGAAGGCCAGAGCTGATGACCAAGCCGATGCCGAAGAACTAGACCCCTCCTTGGAAGAGTTCCTCGAAGAACAAGTGATGGAGGAGGAGGTCGATGCAGCAGCGGCCGACACCCACGAAGAAGAAAATCCATCAGCCGAAACCACTCAAGAACCATCGGCCGAAACCGCTGAGATCCCACCGGCCGATGACCAAGATGATGCTCCACAACCAAGAAGGACTAGGCACGCAGTTCGCAAGGTCAATATACTCTCTTCTTTGTATTCGCATAATCTTCCTGCACTGTCACACTTTAACTTCCTATCCTTTTCAGGCTGCGGTGTCATCTGTATTGAAGGAGAGAACTCAATCGGCCCCTATGCCAAGATCCAAGAAAACAACTTTACAACGACGCGAACGAGTCAAGGCACGATTGAGAACCCCTTCTCCTTCTCCACCACCCTCTCCGACTGTTTCGGTAAGAGTCAACTGTTTGCATAATTTTTCTAACCACATAACCCTACTTACCAATTTCTTGCAATCTCAGCCTAGGGCTCCATCACCTTCACCACATCGGCCAGCCCCCTCGCCTGCTGTGTTGTCAAAGCAAAGGGAGGCCGATGTAAGCACTACCAACGCTCCAATACAGGTAACCATGATTACCCTGATCCTCTTTCTGTTGATTCCTGATTAACAAGGCTAACCTCGATCCATGTTGATATCTGCAGAACCTAGCCGATATGTTCTCCTTCGATATCGGCCAGTTCCTTGATGATGAGGATAAGGAACTACCCAGCACAGCCAGGGCGCCGATCTCTGATGACTTGAAGAATCGGCTGACTGACATCGGGAATCGGCTAGAAGCCTCGCTGGAGTGTTTGGTAGAAGACTGCTCCTCCATCAGAGTCAGGGTACAAGAAATCCAAGACGAACTGCCCGAAGACCTGATGGAGATCCTTACGCCGGCCATCTTCTTGGAACAATACCGATTCAAGCTTTTCAGGGCAAAGGAAAGACTTGCAGAGCGACGGCAGCGCGAACAACTGGAATCGGCCCTGTCCGCTAGCAAAGCTCAAGTAAATGCCGATAAGACCAGGCTGGACGAGCTAGCGGTGGAGCCGATCGTGCTGAAAAATAAGCTTGAAGAACTCCGTCGCCTCGAGGCAGAGCTAGAATCGAAGCTATCCGCTACACGCCAAGAAATCCAGGAAGTCGAAGCCGGGATAGCTGCATCGCCCAAGATCATAGAAGACCAGACGGCAAAGCTCAAGGCATCGGCCAAGTACCTCGCAACCCTGAGCAAGTCACTGAAACCAATCCCAGGGACGATGGCCGATGATGCCCAGGCTATTGAAGACGTTGAGCAAATCCGTCGTAAAGCCATTGCCGCTATTGCAGACTTCATAGGGTGATGTAGCACATGTTATTTCTGTACTTATCGGCTATGCAGCCGAATTTGTTTTGATAATTCCAGTCTAATTTATTGAATCTGAAATCCTCTTACCCTTTATCGGCCGTGCAGCCGAACTGTTTTGAAAATTCCAACCATATGTATCTTCAAGATGAACAATCCGATTATACGCAATCTCATCAGCCAGATAGCCGAAGTCAATCGCCAAACTGAACAATTTGTGAAAATTCCTGCATAAACCATCGCATCGGCCAGCAAGCCGAAGTCTTCTGATAATTCCTTGAAAATTCCTGTATGTAATGATGCCCCCCAAATTTTAGAAGATGAGGGCTCATGTTCTGAAATTTGATCTAAGGGCGATAGTATTTATCGGCCATCTAGAGACGATGTTTGACTACATCGGCTGTTGTCATAAATCGGCTAGGGGGCCGATCATGAGTCAATCCAGATACTGGGATAATACCGTTTCAAATATTTGCCATTGAGAGCTCGTCCATAAATCTCGCCATCTAATCCCTTGAGCAGATAGGCATTGTGAGGAACACATCGATGAATTAGAAAAGGTCCTTCCCAATTAGGTGACCACTTGCCGAATTTATTATCTCTGGAGCCGATCGGCATTATCAATTTCCACACAAGGTCTCCTTCCTCAAACGATTTGGCAACAACCTTTTTATTATAATGACGGGTCACTCTATCTTTATCGCGCTTGATTTTCTCCAAGGCCCGTAATCGAACATGTGCCAAATCGTCCAGTTCATCAACCATAAGATTATGGTACTCATCGGCTGTCAAGTCGTCTTGCAAAGCAATCCTTCTTGAGCCGATGGCGGTTTCCCACGGCAGTACAGCTTCATGCCCATAGACCAGCTGATAGGGAGGTACTTGGATTGCACCATGGCAAGCCATCCGATACGCCCAAAGGGAATCGGCCAGCGTTGTATGCCATTGTCTTGGCTGTTCGTCAATCTTTCTCTTGATTAATTTGATCAAAGACTTGTTGGAAGCCTCTGCCTGCCCATTAGCCTGCGCGTAGTAAGGAGAAGAATTGAGTAATCTGATGCCCATACTGTCAGCAAATTGGACGAACTCATCAGACACGAAGATCGATCCCTGATCTGTGGTTATCGTCTGAGGTAACCCAAACCGATATATGATATGCTCCTTGACGAACTGAATAGCGTCTTTGGAATCAACCTTCTTGAGAGGAACGGCCTCAACCCACTTTGTGAAGTAATCTGTAGCCACTAATATATACTTGTGTCCCTTACTAGATGGTGGGTTAATCTGGCCGATCATATCTATTCCCCATCCTCGAAACGGCCACGGCTTTATGATTGGATGCATAGCCGATGCCGGTGCTCTCTGAATTGCTCCAAATTTCTGACAATCCTGACATCCTTTATAATACTTGAAGCAATCTTCTAGCATGGTTGGCCAAAAGTATCCGACGCGCTTCATCAGCCATTTCATTTTATGGGCCGATTGATGAGTGCCACAAATCCCTTCATGTACTTCGCCCATAACGGTCTTAGCCTCCTCAGGACCTAGGCATTTGAGTAGGACGCCATCAACCGTCCGATAATATAGGTTATCGTCCAGTAAAACATAGTGTAACACTTTATATTTCATTCTGCGTGACGCCGATTGGGAAGGGTTTCTTAAATAGTCAATGATATCAAACCTCCAATCATCGGCGTGCACGAGAGCAACCTGAATTGGTATGTCTTTAGCCATCGGCCTGTACCCCGATGCCCCCTGAGCTAAATCATTGGCTTCGAAATTCTGCTTCCTGGGTATGTGCCTCATCGTTACGATCCTGAAACCGTGTAACAATTCTGTGCACTCTTCATTATAGACTTTGAGAATATCATCTCTGCACTCATACTCCCCAGAAAGTTGATTAATTACTAACTGTGAATCACCAATGATTTCCACGGCATCGGCCTCGACTTCTTGTAACAACTGCAAGCCTTTGAGCACCGCTTCATATTCTGCTTGATTGTTGGTATAATAAGGCTTGATAGTGAACGCGAACTCGAAACTTGCCCCCCGAGGGGAGATGATGACTAGGCCGATACCGCAACCGTGTCTGCAGACGGATCCATCGAAATATAACGTCCACGGTACAATGTCTGCATATGCAACTGAGTTGTCTCTATGTTGAACGATGAAATCGGCCAGGGCTTGTCCTTTGATCGCTTTGGCCGATTCATATCGAAGATCAAACTCTGTTAAAGCAAAGATCCACTTCCCAACCCGTCCTTTCAACACAGGGGCCGATAGCATGTATTTCATCACATCGGCCTTGCTCACCACTATGCACTCGTTGGAAAGCAGGTAATGCCTCAATTTAGTACATGAAAAATATAGACAAAGGCATAATTTCTCCACCGGCGTGTACCTTGTTTCCGCATCTAACATTCTCCTGCTGAGATAAAAAATAGCTCTTTCCTTGCCGTCAACGTCTTGAACCAGGACTGAGCCGATGGATTTCTCATCGGCTGACAAGTACAATTTGAATGGGATTCCTTTCTGTGGAGGGATTAAAACCGGCGGAGAAGTTAAATATTCTTTGATATCGTCTAGCGCTTTCTGTTGCTTGTCACCCCATATAAACTCTTCGTCGTCCTTTATCTTTAACAGTGGAGTGAATGGCTCTATACGACCCGACAAATTTGATATAAAACGCCGGACGAAGTTGATCTTGCCAAGCAGAGACTGTAACTTGGTCTTGTTTTCTGGAGGCTTGATTTTCTTGATGGCATCGATGTTCTTCTGTGTGATTTCAATCCCCCTCTCATGGACCAAGAAACCCAGAAACTGACCGGCCGATACGCCGAAGGCACATTTATTAGGGTTCAACTTCAAACCATATTTCCTCGCCCTTTCTAGTACCTTGCGTAAGTCGGCCAAGTGCATATCATGTTCCCTTGACTTTACGACGACATCGTCTATATAGACTTCAATCAGAGAGCCGATAAGATCATGAAAAATATAGTTCATAGCCCTCTGATACGTAGCCCCAGCATTCTTCAAACCAAATGTCATGACGACCCATTCATATAGGCCGATTGCCCCTGGGCACCTGAAGGCTGTCTTATGAACGTCCTCTTTAGCCATAAAGATCTGGTTGTAACCCGCGTTTCCGTCCATGAAACTAATGATCTTATGCCCAGAAGCAGCATCGACTAGCAAATCGGCCAACGGCATAGGGTACTCGTCTTTGGGCGTCGCCTTATTTAGATCTCTGAAATCGACGCATACCCTTAGCTTGCCGTTCTTTTTCAATACCGGAACTATGTTGGAGACCCACTCCGCGTATCGGCAGGGCCTGATAAAGTTGGCGTCGTAAAGTCTTGTGATCTCTGCTTTTATGGCTTCGTGCATATCGGCCTTAAACCTCCGAGGAGCTTGCTTAAAAGGCCGATAGCCTTGTTTGATTGGTAGCCGATGTTCTACAATCGATCGGCTTAATCCTGGCATCTCATGGTATTCCCATGCAAAACAATCTCTGAATTCTTTCAAAAGATTTATCAAATTATTCTTGTATTCCTTTGGCAAATTAGCGCTTACATACGTCGGCCTAGGCCTATCACCTATTCCTATATCAATTTCTTCCAATTCATCGGCCGACGTAAAACCTTGTCCCAACTTGCCGTCTAACTCATCCACCGCGTCATCTGTGTAGGGGTCATTGTCAACGGCGGATGGTGCATCTT
>BDMV01000003.1:7911543-7970123 GCA_008326285.1 Oryza officinalis | reverse complement strand
ATCTATGAGGGTTGGGGTCATCGGACCTTGCTTGAACATAAAGGCGTTCAAGGTACTTGACCAGAAGTAGCTGGCAGCTGACATTAGTGGCTCATTCTTCTTGGTATCGGCCAGGGACAGAGTTATGCATTGGCCGATTCCAATCTCGTCCCAGTGGACTTGTTTGACGGCAGCAATCCTTTTGTGCCAGGTCCTATATCCGTTTAGCTTTGATGGCCATGATCTGAAGGTGTGCTTCCACGCCGAGACAGTGGGTTTGGCTTGCCTGAAAGGAATTCTGTCTGTTTCGGCGTTGATTAGCCAGGTTGGGTCGCAGTCGCCCATGGGGCCCAGGAGAAAGCGATGGGATTTATCGTCGGTAGGAATCAAGATTTGGTTTTTGAAGACCTAAATCGTGAGAACAACGATGAAAATATAAGGCCTGAGGGGGACAGAGAGTAAAACCCTAACTTGGAGAAATCGACGGGGAAAGCGATAATGCAGGATTGAACAAGTCGACTTACCGCGGGGATCTCAGAGGCGTAGAATGGGGCGGAAGCCATTGTTGTTGAAGAAGGGATCGTTGCGGAAGGGGTCGATGTCGATGGAGTATCGAGCGGTCGCCGGAGTTGAAGAACACGAGGAGTTTGTTGAATCGGCGGCGAAAGGGTTCGAATCTGGATCTGTGCGGTTTTCAGGTTAGACCTAGCAAAAAGTCGATGAGTTCCCTGGAGCTAATTCCGCCACATTATATAATGAAGCGGAATTGGGGGGCATGTGTTAACGACGGATTTTGGTAATCGACTCGGAAAGGAAAGAGGAAACCGAAGCAGAGAGGAAGGATTGAGTTGGAGTCGGACCAGGCTTCGTATCGGACCCGGTAACCGTATCGGACTGGGGAGGTGTTGCTATAAAGAGCGTATCGGCCGATACGGATTTGGTTTGGTTGTGGGCCGATGCGGGTTGTGAGTTGACAGTGTCAACGTGGGCTTGGTCTGGGCTCGAAGTAAGCTTCAAGGAAGTTGCCAAATAGAGATAAAGCTCGGTTTTAGGCAATTGTATCTTGTAAATTAAGTAGTGTAGATCTAATCTGTGGCTTAAGTCTGCCGCAAGGACTTGTTTGTTAGTTGTAGATAAGATCGTGCCCTACAAGGGTTCTGTTGTAACCTCGGGTATAAATATCCCGATAGTTTGTACATGTAATCTCTCTCTCAATCAATCACACAACCGAATCAATCTACTTTCGGCGCATCGCCAACCCTCGCAAGAGGTCTTCTTCGACGAGTTCTTGCTTCCTCGGAGCAGAGGTAAGAATTCATCCCCGACGATCTGCATCGTCGGGGCTAACGTGTCGCTTTAGACACGTTAAGCCTCGATGATGTGATCGTCGATTATCATGTCTTGAATAATTTTGATAGGTATCTTAATTAAGCCTTGCCAGCGGTTTACTCGCTTTAGGGTTTATTGCCGACAATGGTTTAATTCTTATGCTTGGCTAGATTGTTCAATGCAGCTGCCATCCCCAAAAGCAATCGATGACTTGATTTTCTTTGTGTTAAGTCTTAATTCACACTTTGAGTTGCCATCGACCTTAGTCCTGTTTTGAGATCTAACACAAAGCCTGTTTTCGGTTGTAATTAAGGATATTACCGGGGTTTTAGCCGGTCTTATCTAACATATGTGATTGCTTTATGTTTCTTGCATATGTTTGCCACTTATATGTGCAGATCGATAAGTATAGATATGTCGATCATGAGGTAATCTCAAGATTTCTTTATGGTTGACGTGTTTATACTGGCCGATTGGCTCGTATAAGGTTGCACTAGGGTACTAGCTGGTGTAGTTACCTTTGTCATCCTTATCGGCTGGTATTATTAGTTGAGGTCTACATATCAATGAAGGCCGATAAGATTAGATTCATGTCTTACTTATTTTCTAAGTGAGCCGATATAGCTTTGCCCTATCGGCTGGGCTATGACAATGTGTCATCGGTCTGCTGCCCGATCGGCCATTGTTCTCTGACTTGGTTCACTTGTTTCTTGTTGATTGCAGATCAAATCAACTGGCACGCTCTACTTACGACTAGGCAAGCCATTTGGACCTGCATTGGAGTTAAGCAGATCTCCCAGGCCGCCGTGGTAACGCGGAACCCGTTTGGTTGCTGGACGGGTCGAAATTCTGCGCCAACAGCTATATCTATCGGCCGATGAGAAGTCTATCGGCTCAGTTTTGGTGCAGGATATTGACAGCAAAGAACGGGTTATTTTCTATCTCAGCAGGAGGTTGCTAGATGCCGAAACAAGGTACACGCCAGTGGAGAAACTATGTTTGTGCTTATATTTTTCATGTACTAAATTGAGGCATTATTTACTTTCCAATGAGTGCATTGTGGTAAGTAAGGTCGATGTGATGAAATACATGTTATCGGCTCCCGTGTTGAAAGGAAGAATTGGGAAGTGGATTTTTGCCTTAACAGAGTTTGACCTACGGTATGAATCGGCCAAAGCGATCAAGGGACAAGTCCTGGCTGATTTTATTGTTCAGCATAGAGATGATTCAATTGCATATTCAAATATTGTGCCATGGACATTGTATTTTGATGGGTCTATTTGCAGACATGGGTGCGGTATCGGCCTTGTCATCATATCCCCTCGGGGGGCAAGCTTCGAGTTTGCCTTTACTATCAAGCCTTATTATACTAATAATCAAGCAGAGTATGAAGCTGTTCTCAAAGGTTTGCAGTTATTACAAGAGGTCAAGGTCGATTCCGTAGAGATCATTGGTGATTCACAGTTGGTCATTAATCAACTTTCTGGGGAGTATGAATGCAAGAATGATATTCTCAGAGTTTACAATGAGGAGTGCAAGGAGTTGTTACAAGCTTTCAAGATTGTGACGATGAGGCATATACCCAGGAAGCAGAACTTCGAGGCCAATGATTTAGCTCAGGGGGCATCAGGATACAGGCCGATGGCCAAAGATGTTCAGATTCAAATTGCTACCGTGGATGCCGATGACTGGAGGTTTGATATCATCGAGTATTTGAGAAACCCTTCTCAATCGGCGTCACGAAGAATGAAGTATAAAGTTTTACATTATGTCTTACTGGACGATGATTTATATTATCGGACGATTGATGGTGTCTTGCTTAAATGCTTGAGTCTCGAAGAAGCCAAAGTTGTTATGAGCGAGGTCCATGAAGGGATTTGCGGAACACATCAATCGGCTCATAAAATGAGATGACTTTTAAAGCGCGTTGGATATTTTTGACCGACAATGCTAGAGGATTGTTTCAAGTATTATAAAGGATGTCAAGATTGTCAGAAATTTGGAGCAATTCAGAGAGCACCGGCATCGGCTATGCATCCAATCATAAAGCCGTGGTCGTTTCGTGGATGGGGAATAGATATGATCGGCCAGATAAACCCGCCATCAAGCAAGGGACACAAATATATACTAGTGGCTACAGATTACTTCACAAAGTGGGTTGAGGCCGTTCCCCTTAAGAAGGTTGATTCCATGGATGCAATTCAATTTGTCAAGGAGCATATAATATATCGGTTTGGATTACCACAGACATTGACTACAGATCAAGGATCAATCTTCGTGTCCGATGAGTTTATTGAGTTTGCCGACAGCATGGGCATCAAGCTGATGAATTCTTCTCCATATTATGCGCAGGCTAATGGGCAGGCATAAGCTTCTAACAAGACTTTAATCAAGTTGATCAAAAGAAAAATCGATGACCAGCCGAGACGGTGGCATACCACACTGGCCGATTCCCTTTGGGCGTATCGGATGTCTTGTCATGGTACAACTCAAGTGCCGTCGTATCAGTTGATTTATGGACATGAAGCTGTGTTGCCATGGGAGACCAACATCGGCTCAAGAAGGATTGCTTTGCAAGACGACTTAACAGCCGATGAGTACCACAATGTTATGGTTGATGAGTTAGATGATTTGGCACACGTTCGTTTGTGGGCCTTGGAAAAAATAAAGCGCGATAAAGATCGGGTGGCTCGTCATTATAACAAAAAGGTTGTTGCCAAGTCGTTTGAGGAAGGGGATCTTGTATGGAAATTAATACTGCCAATCGGTTCCAGAGATAACAAGTTCGGCAAGTGGTCATCTAATTGGGAAGGTCCTTTTCAGATTCATCGATGTGTTTCTCGTAATGCTTATTTGCTAAAAGGATTGGATGGAGAAATCTATAGCAGGGCTCTTAATGGCAAATACTTAAAGCAATATTATCCGAGCGTATGGATAGACTCATGATCGGCCCTCCAGCCGATTTATGATCACAGCCGATGTACAACGCATCGCCTCTAGTTGGCCGATATATACTATCGTCCTTAGTTCAAATTTTACAACATGAGTCCTCATCTTCTAAAATTTGGGGGGCATATATATAAGTGCGATGTGCAATTTTTCAAGATTGTCAGATTGATTCAAGGATTCAAGATTATGGACTTTAAAATTTTTTCAAGTTTGGACTTCTTTCGGATTGTTCAGATCAAATTCGGCTGCTTGACCGATGAGATTTGTGTTTACAAAATATGAAAACATAAAATATGTTATATCACCCTATAAAGTTTTCAATAGCTACGATGGCCTTGCGACGGATTTGGTTAATATCTTCTATTGCTTGGGCGTCATCGGCCGTCGATCCTGGGATTGGCTTCAAAGATTTGCTCAGGCTGGCAAGGTACTTGGCCGATGCCTTCAGCTTCGCTGTTTGATCTTCGATGGCCTTGGGTGATGCAGCTATTTCGGCTTCTACTTCTTGGATTTCTTTGCGCGTGGCTTCTAGCTTCAGTACCAAGTCTGCTTCGAGACGGCGGAGTTCTTCAAGCCTGTTGTTTAGGATAATCAGCTCAACAGCCAGCTCATCCAATCTGGTTTTGTCAGAATTGACTTGAGCTTTGCTAGCGGATAGGGCCGATTCCATTCTTTCACGTTCCCGTCGCTCCGCGAGTCTTTCTTTTGCCTTATAAAGCTTGAATTGGTATTGTTCCAAGAAGATGGCCGGTGTCAGGGTCTCCATCAGGTCTTCAGGCAGTTGATCTTGAATTTCTTATACCCTGACCCTGATGGGAGTGCAATCCTCCACCAAGAATTCCAGTGATGACTCCAACCGATTGGCAATATCGGACAGCAGGTTTTTCAGTTCGTCAGAGATCGATGCCTTGGCTGTGATGGGTGGCTCCTTGTCCTCGTCATCAAGAAATTGGGCGATATCAAAAGAGAACATATCGGTTAAGTTCTACAAATATCAATATAGGGCACAGTTAGCCTAGACAGACATGGAATTGACAAAGGAATCAAAGCGATCTGGTTTACCTGTGATGGGGCATCGGCTGTGCTTGCATCGGCTTCCTTTTGTTGTCTTGCAATAGTAGGCGAGGGGGTTGGCCGATGCAGTGCAGGTGATGGAGCTCGTGGCTGAAGAGAGGCAGGAGAATGATGATCAGATCTGTGTTACCAGGGGAGTAATATAAAGATTAGCTCTTACCGAAGCGATCGGAGAGGGTGGTGGAGAAGGAGATGGTGTTCTCAATCGGGCCTTGGCTTGCTCACGCCTTTGCAAGGTTGCCTTCTTAGTTCTTGCCAAAGGGGCCGATTGAGTTCTTTCTTTTAGCAAAGACGATGCAACGACCTGAAAAGGATGTCAAGTTATAACATACCAACAGGAGGAGATTGTATAAATTCAGGAAAGGGATTTTATTAACCTTGCGGATTGCATGTCTGGTCCTCTTTTGTTGGGCAGTATTGGCTTGGTCATCGGCCGGTGGGATCGTAGTGGACTTGGCCGATGGTTCTTTAGTGGTGTCGGCTGATGGATCTTCTTCTTCATGCAGATCGACAGCTGCTGCATCGACCTCTTCCTCCATCACTTGTTCATCGAGGAATTCTTCCACGGAGGGGTCTAGTTCATCAAGATTGGCTTGATCATCAGTCTTGGCTTTCTTGCTAGTTTTTTGAGCTTTTTCTTTTGCTGGCGCCTTCCTCTTGGGGTTTTCTTTGGTCATCGGCCCTTGGAGTAGTGATGATACCTTTGGGGCAGTAAGGCCGATGATTGACTCCAGAATAGTTGATCCTGATGGAGCCACGGCTTGAGCATAAGAAATTTTCCGCCCATTGTTGCTGATTGATGGTAGTGGAGCATCGGGGACTTGGGGGCTGATGTTGTCAATAAGTTCTGTCAAGTAGTACCTGGCCGATTGATGGAATAGATGAGTAGCCCATTCCTGCCACCACGATTGGAAGCTAATATGGATGAAGGGGCTCAACCATAATCGGTCGCAGTCGCCCAAGTTTGGTACTCTAATCTCTAGAGCTTTGCTCATGACCAGGGCCAATGGGACTATGCCCCTGCTCTCTAGGAGCCGATGAAAGTGTAGGCTGATCAGCAGTTGTCCTAACCCACATTGTCTAGCAGCCACCATGGTGTTATAGAACTCGTATGATAGATTGGTGTTCCTGCCTTGAAATATGCCTACTGGGAGCAGGCAAGGAGTGATGCCAATCATGAAGATTTCCCTTGAGACCATGTCATCATTCAGCTGGCTCAGGGTCAGATCGGCAGGGAGCTCGAATTTGGCGTCCAAAGGATATACAAACATGTCCATCTTGGCTGATGGAGGGCCAGTGTAGAACCGGATGAACCAGGTGGATATCTCTTCGGCCGATTGCTCTGCTTCAGGATAAACAGTGGCTACTTCTCCAAAGGACATGCATCTCTTTGTTGAGGGATCTTCGTTGTCAGTGTAGTCCGATGGGAAGGCAGAGTTTGACAATGGAGGCTGATCGACCATGGTGTTGGTGTAAATTGTCAACCATAGCTGGATGAACCACCATGGACCTCCATGCGCCACTGTTTGCTTTAGCATCAGATCTTGGGTGGCAATATGAAGTAGTCGATAGATAGCTCCAAGAAGGTATCGGCCAAGAGGAATCTGCTTCTTTTCAACCAGGGCTTGAGCCAAATGTTGACAGTTTGTAGTGGGGCCACAGGTTGATCCACAGAAGACAAATCTTTCTAACCATAGGGTTAGAAAGGCCACGTGCTCTCTTTCTGAGACAGACCCCTGTTCCATATGCTCAGATATGTACCCAGACCAACCTCCGATTTTCTTGGTCTTCAGCTTGTGTTTGCTATTGATGAGGAGGTTGAAGGGGTTTATCTCAGAGTGAATATCTAGCCCTGTCAGCATCTTGACATCAATCAGTGTTGGGGTCATTGGACCTTGCTGAAACAGGAAAGCATTTAAGATGCTAGACCAGAAGTAGGTAGCCGATGACATAAGAGGCTCATTCTTCTTGGAATCGGCCAAAGACAGAGCAATGCACTGGCCGATTCCTATCTTATCCCAGTGGACTTGTTTGGCCGCTGCAATCCTCTTGTACCAAGACTTGTAGCCATTGAGCTTGAACGGCCAAGATCTAAAGGTGTGCTTCCATGAAGCAACATTGGGCTTTACCTCTTTGAAGGGGATTCTGTTTGTTTCTGCGTCTATTAACCAGGATGGGTCAGAATTACCCATGGGGCCTAACAGGAACCGATGTGATTTGTCGTTGGTGGGAATCAAGATCTGATTTTTGAAGACCTACGACATGGGAATAACAATGAAAAATAAGACCCGGGGGGCAAGAGCAGAAACCCTATTTTTGAAGAATTCGGCGGGAAAATGAAAATGTGAACTCGGAAAGGATTGACTCACCACGGGGATCTCAGAGGCATAGAACGGCAAGGAGGCCATTGATGAAATCGAGGAGGTCACCGATGCGGGGGTCGATGCCGATGGGACGCTAAAGTGTCGCCGGAGTCGGGAAGCGCGGATGGCTAGCGAAGGAGTGCGCGAGGAAATTGGCGGCGGAGGGCTGCGAATCTGGATCTGCGCGGTTTTCAGACAAACCCTAGCGAAGAAGTCGATGGGTTCCTCGGAGCTAATTCCGCCACATTATATAATGAAGCGGAATTGGGGGGCATGTGTTAACAGTAGATTTTCGTAATCTACTCGGAGAGGAAAGAGAAAACCGATGCAGAGAAGAAGGGCTAAGTTAGAGTCGGACCAGGTCTCATATCGGACTCGGTGAGCGTATCGAACTGAAAGAGGCTATAGCAGAAAGGGTGTATCGGCCGATACGGATTCAATACAGCCATCGGCTGATAGAGTCAGGAAGTTGATAGAGTTAGCATGGGCTTGGTCTGGGCTCGAGATAAACTTCAAGGTGGTTGTCAAATAGAGATGAGGCTCGGTTTTAGGCAATTGTATCTTGTAAATTAGGTAGGTTTAGATCTAATTTTTGGCAAGAGTCTGCCGCAAAGACTTATTTGTTAGTTAGAGATAAGATCGTGTCCTACACGGACCGTGTTGTAATCTCGGGTATAAATATCCCGGTAGTTTGTACATAGAAACTCTCTCAATCAATCACAACAAAACAAACACAGTTTAATCTACTTTCGGCGCATCGCCAACCCTCGCAAGAGGTTAACTCCCGGCGAGTTCTTGCTTCCCCAGAGCAGAGGTAAGAACTCGTACCCGACGATCTACATCGTCGGGGCTAGCGTGTCGTTTTAGGCACATTAAGCCCTGGCGATGTGATCGTTGTTTATCGTGTGTTAGCTAATCTTGATGTGGTTTTCTAATTCTATCTCGCCAGCGGCTAACTCGTTTTAGGGTTTATTGCCGACGATTACCGAATTAGCTTGCTCGTCTAGATTATCTAAGGCATCTACCATCCCCAAAAGCGATCGACGACTTGATTTTCTTTGTGTTAATTCTCGATCTACACTCCGAGTTGCTATCGACCTTAGTCGTGTTTCGAGGTTTAACTCAAAGCCTGTTTTTCGATCGTAATTAAGGATAGTACCGGGGTTTCAGCCGGTCTTACCCAATGCATGTGATCATCTATTTTCTTGCATGTATTTGCCACTTATGCAGGCGGATTGGTGAATATAAGTAGATTGGTTACAGGGTATTCTCAGGATCTCTCTATGATTGGTGTATTTATATTGGCCGATTGGCTCGTATAAGCTCGCACTAGAGTATTAGCTAGTGTATTTATCTTTGTGCAATCCTCATCGGCCGATTCCATTAAATTGTTATAAGCATATTAACATGGGCCGATGGGATTAGATTTATTTTATCAATTTCATCATATTATTGCCTCAAGTAAGCCGATATAGCTTTGCCCTATCGGCTAGGCTCCCGCGATGCAACATCGGCCTATCGGCCGATCGGCCATCGTTTCTAACATGGTTTACCTGTTTATTCTTGTTGATTACAGATCAAATCAACTGACACGCCCTATACGCACCTAGGCAAGCCATTGGACCTGCACTGGAGTTAAACAGACCTCCCAGGCCGCCGTGGAAACGTGGAACCCGCTTTCTTGTTGGGCGGGTCGAAATTCTACGCCAACAACTACTATGGCTCATCTTCCCTTCCCTTAAGTACTAAAATGTGGAGAAGAAATGTAGGACTTAGAAATATGATGAATGATGTTAAATTTATGTATTACCTCACCATTTAAAGAATAAAAGGAATGTTTTTCCTGAAGTGGCGAGGCTGTAAGTAGACACTTCAAATTATTTCCCGAATGTAACAAACATTATTTTTATATTTGTCTGAATTAATTGTACAAAATTTCTAATTATTTGCAAATCAGAACTAAAAAATATGTTTGTTTATTAATGTCAGTTTTCTGTTGAATTTCTAATATTGCAGTGTTACAGAGCTTCCTTGAAGCCTAGGTATATTGTGCGTGGAGGAGGCAAGAACAAAAAGATTTCAAGGCATTGTTTGAGCTCTCTTTGGATCCAAGGTCGAAATCAGAAGGGGGTTTCATAAATACATACTGTCAAGTTCTAGAGAGCGTACTTGGTAAGAGGTTGCCAAGTTCTTGCCTTATTGTTGTTCTGCACATGAGTCAAGAGTGATGCACTTTAGGACCAAGTTTGGTGCAATTGAGTTGATGCTTCAGTAGTGGCTTTTTTTTGGAATGACAACAAAAAGATGGTGCAGTACAAGAAACAACAACACGATAATCATGGTAGAATAAGTCATTGAACTAATTATTGATGATTATGGTAACATCATTATTCTGGCTATTTTTGTTTCATGAATTGATCCCTGTGACATTAGATACATGCCATTCTGTTAAGCATTTAACAATTAACTCACTTTATTTTCTTATGTTATTTTAATATTGCACGTAATCTCACTTGCTTTTACTCACTTCATTGTACTGCACATCTGTATCGTCAATAGATAACTAAATGCTTGTTTAAGTATTCTGTTATCTCGCAATATCTTGTTTTTACTAACTTCTGGAAATTTTCATCACCAGATGAAGCAATGAAGAAAAATTGATGTGATGACTATTTGTCATTTGATCTATACGATGCTCATTTTGAGATTTTGAATTCGTAGGACTCCATATGTGTTGTACTTGACTTCGGGATTAGAGGTCTTCCTTTATTTTCATGAACATGTTCATTTTCAGCACTGAAGTTTTATTTGCTTGTGCTATGACAGTTTGTAATATTGTGTAGTTGATTAAAAGATGATAAGACTGCTAGCTGCTATTATAAACATGCATGTCACAAAATCTGGAGCTTCTGTCCTGCATTATAACTGTTGTATAAATTGTATTCAACAACTCGGTTGTCACAAAATAACTTCTGCAACAGAGTAATAGAGGATTGAATTTTTATGCTAGATGCTTTCAAGCATGTGCAAATTTTAAAGTCGAGAACTTTATATATATCTTTGATGAGTTGGAGACATTTTACTTGTTTTTATGCCTACATTCTTGTGCACTTAGCTATGTAAATCGCGTAGTTTACTCATGTTTGATTTTTTTTTCTTTATTAGATGAAGATGAGAAGTTAATGATGCATCCAATTCTTTGTTTTGTGATGCAGGTGTCTAATATTTACTCTTGAGTATTCTAAAGCTACATCTACAAGATCTTCAGAGATTTTCTAGGTCCAAGATGATGATAAGCTAATATTAGATAAAATTTTCAAGACTTCTAACTAGCTGCTTTCAAATATTTGCATGTCAAAATTTATTGAGCTTCTTTATGTAGCTTTTGATGTCAGCTGCTATTGCTATAGTACTGGAGTGTATCTGCCGTGAATGTTTCATATCGTATGTCTGCTTAATTGCGTGCATGTATAAGCATGCTTGTATACCAGCTTCATTTAATCAGTTATTTGATCAATAGTTGTCTGTAAGCAAACAGTTCATTGAATAGTAGCAGCGATCCAAAGCAAATGATCTTCCCAGAAGCTTCTATTTCAAGTTTCAAATTGTGTGCTGTGGATCGCCGTAATGTAAACAAATGACGTTACCGTTTGCAACCAAACAAATCGTGTAATCAGATAAAATGATATCCGTTACGGCCGAAGGCAATACCATTAGTGTTTACGTTACCACATCCAAACCAAACACCACCTAAATGGGTTTTCTACGTGGCCACGATGCAACCAAAGCCTTTACCCAATTGAAAAGGAGCCCAGCCAGGCCAGGCTACCCCCTGTGCAGCCCACTCTTGAAACTCACACAATTCATAGTCTACCCCACCCCGTGGAACAGAACATCTCCTGTGCAAGTCCCCATTTCTGCCTATCCAAAAAAACCCATTTTTGCTCTTTCTAAAAAAAATGGATGAATGTATTAATGGGATGTTTTCTGAGCTTTTAACGATTTTGCTATTTCACCTGCATCATATTCTTTTCATATCTTTTGATTTTTCGTTCATAGGACCTTGTATCAAGATTTGTATTCCTGCAGACCCAGCTTGTCGTTATACTACATTATATCAAATTAAGATTTTACAACTATTTTTTTCTAAATTTATGGTTTTTAATATGTTTGTCTTTTTTCTATTTTGTTCAAAATAGGTTGTAGTCCCGCTTTTAATATGTAGTCCCGCTTTTAAACTTTTTAAATAAAATCAATATAAATTCCCTATAATATAGTTTTAAATCTATTTGTCAATTTTATAGTAATTAATCTATTCGTTTATACCTAAAATAACTATTATAAATCATTCATCCATCCATCCAGCCAAAAAGATCAGGGCGGATAAAATCATCTACCATCTGACGGTCATGCGTGCGCACCTGCAATGTGCTGCGTGCCGGCGCATGCTTGCCGATTTTCCGTCTTCATACAACTTCCTTCAACCTGATCAGTTTCTGGATTACTTCCTTCTGCCTCAAAAATAAATCTATTACGAGATATGACATATTTTATTATAATATTATAAATATAGGTAATCTGTTTAGATTTATAGTATTAAAATATGTTATATCTTGTACTAAATTTAAAATTTTTAAGGAAACAAAGGAGTAGTGCTTAGGTGGTTCTTTTCACTAGCAGCATGATTGCATGTAGCGAATTTTTATTATGTTCTTAACCTTTTTAATTTTAAAAATAAACTATTATAAAACTTATTTCTAAAATCAAAACATTTCAGGGGGTGTTTAGATCCAGGGGTGTAAAAATTTGGCGTGTCACATCGGGTATTATACAGGGTGTTTCATGGATTATTTGGGCACTAATATAAAAACTAATTACAGAATCCGTTTGTAAACCGCGAGACGAATTTATTAAGCTTAATTAATTCATCATTAGCAAATGTTTACTGTAGCATCACATTGTCAAATCATTACGAAACTAGGCTCAAAAGATTCGTCTCACAAATTAGTCGTAAATTGTGTAATTAGTTTTTTTTCACCTACATTTAATACTTCATGCAGACGTTCAAATGTTCGATGTGACAGGATGTAAAAATTTGACGTGAGATTTAAACAGGGCCTTAGTTGCGCTATCAGGTAGTAGCATGACAGGTCACTTACAACAGACGTGATAGTTTTAGGTTTTCACGTTCATATGTTAAACTGTTATGACAATATTGCTTCGTCACGCTGATGAGTAGCTTACGTGGCGCTGTCGTCAGAGTATGCATGTGGTGGATCGTATCACGTCCACAGCGACGGGATGCATGGCAATCCCAGAGTTTCAATATACCTACCTAACTGCTAGCATCACTATAGTTACGTACTGTTCTTGCATATGGGTCATGAACTGTCCGCATATTGATTACTTACTCTACTTTAAAATAAATAAATTCTATACATAAATTTAGACATAGCTTATATATATATATATATATATATATATATATATATATATATATATATATATATATATTGGTTTATTTTAAAACAGAGAAAGTAGAAATTAAAGATAGGATGGAATCGACCAATTCTGACCAATCGATAGACATGAGTTGTTGCAAAATGGCCAGGGGGAGTGAAAAGCCCAAACCAAACTACTAAATCATATATATGCTAGCATGCCGTATATAGGACGGTAGTGCAGCAAGCGATCTTTATAGAGACGTAAAGATATTACTCCCCGTGAAGGATAGGCTGCTGGCTAAAGTATCTAGTTCAGTGATGCATCTACATTCCCAGGTCACAAAGGCACAAAGGCTGTGTTCCCTCTGGTAGTTGAAAACAAATCTCTTGCACACGTAGAATAAAATGATTCATTAACAAGTGATTAATTAAGTAATAACTATTTTTTAAAAAAATGGATCAATATAATTTTTTAAGCAACTTTCGCATAGAAAATTTTTACAAAAGACACACCGTTTAGCCGTTTGAAAAACGTGCGCGCAGGAAAAGAGGAGAGTGAGTTGGGAACTCTTGCTACCGACATTGTCTAAGGCTGCATTCGGAGGTGGATCTTCACACAGAAAATGATATGACCTATTAACGTGTGATTAATTAAATATTAATAAAAAACTTAAAAAAATGAATTAATATGATTTTTAAAAGTAACTTTTCTATAGAAAACTTTTGTAAAAAACGCACCGTTTAGTAGTTTGAAAAGTAAACGTGCGAAAAACGAGAGAGATGAGTTGGAAAATGAGGAGAAAGAACACAACTGTCACGTCTTGATAAATTCATCCCAAGTTAAAAATCGTTCGTTAAAAGGAATAATATAATTAATTAAAATTCGAAAAGAAAATCACAAACATTAAAATGCGTACAAGAAAAATTCGAAAGTAGCTTGGAGGATTTTTCCTAAATTGTTCACGCTCTAAATTGGTCCCTCAATTTTTACTTGAATTTTCATAATACAAGAAATAATTTTAATGCAACAATAACCAATTTCAGATTTAATTAAATGGAAAACCTAAAAATAATTCTCTCCCTCTCTTTGGGCCACTTTCGGCCCAAAGTCCTCCTCCTCTCCCTCGGCTTGCTGCCAAAGTCCCCTTCTTCTCCCTCCCTCTCTTTCCCCTCTTGGGCCTTTTTTTTCCCTTCTCGGCCCATCTCGTCTCCCCTCCCCTTGGCCTAGCCGTCCCCCCACCGGCCTACTCTCCTCCTCGCACGGCCCAACTGGCCCAAGGAAGCCTCCAGCAGCCGAGCCGCTGCCCTCTCCTCTCCCTCCCGGCCGAACAGAAGCACCGCTGCCACCTCTTGATCTCCCTCCCCGATCGTTTTCCTTCCAATTTGATTGCAAAAATCGGTTCCTCTCCTCCTCCTCTTCAATTCCCCTAAGTTTCCCCCACCTTTTCCCCTTCCAATTCATCCTTAATTCGCTGAATTTAATCCTCCTTGCATGGCTGCCATGGATGGTCGGTGTGCTCCCAGTCCCTTCCTCTCCCCCGGCCGTTCCCCTTCCTCTCCGGCCTATAAATGGCGCTGCAACTCCTCCTCCCCTTTTGCCTGCGCCCACATGCCGAGTTCCTCCCCACCGTCCCTCCTCGCTGCTCTTTCTCTCCTGTCACCGGCCAAGCCTCGTCTTCACCAGAACCCCACCGCAACATCGTCGACCCGCTGTGCCGCCTCATCGTCGGCATCGCAGCAACGTGTTCCACACTGGCCTCACCTTCGTACGGCTGTCGCCGGCTGCCATCATCGTCCTCTCGCCGATCCCGGTCGTCGTCCTAGTCGGTGGCCCTCCTTTCGTCGAGCCAAAGCGTCGTCACTGCCCCGAGTTCGCTGCAGCGCCGCCCGTCATCGTCGTCAAGTTTGCAGTGCCAAGTTCGTCGTCCCCGAGTCGTCACTGCTGCCCTCGTCGTCGTCTTCATCCTCGGCTAAGCGTTGTCAAGCTCATCCTTGCCTTTGCGCAAGGGTTGCTGCCGAAGCCGTCTCCTCGTTGTCTACCCGTTCGTCTTCGTCGCCCTCGTTTGGTCGCTGCCGCTGTTCCCGCGTCGCGTTGTGCTCGTGGTGAGAACCCTCCCTCGCTGCCCCTTCCTCGAAGCCCCGTGTTGTGGCCCTCGTGCCCGTCGTGCCATTGTCGGTCCCGGTCTCGTCCACCGGTGTCGGTAGTCGTTCGTTCGGTCTTCGTGTGCACTTGTGGTGGTCCTTTTCGTCTGCCCATTTAGCCGCCTCGTGATTGCCCACGTGTGCAGCCCGCGTGGCATTCGTGTGAGTCCCCGCTTGTCGGCCACTTGTTTCGGTTGACACGCATAGTCTCACTCCATCCTTCCCGTGGATCGTCTCTATGAACCTGATCCACGGTGAACTAGCCGTCTGACCCGTGGGTCCCGGCTGCCAGTCGCTCGATCCTTTCCCCTCCTCGAGCGATATTGCATTACACATAATTTAATGGTATAATAATAATTAAACAACTCGGAAATATCCACTTTAATTGCACCTAAATTTCGGATGGTCGTTTCTCGGCCATACGAGCTCCAAATTGACCCGTTCAAACTGTTTAGTTTTTGTTATAACTTTAAGAACCCGTGTTTGTTGTTTTTATGCATTGTTCTTGTTTCTTTCTTAGAGCTGTAGCTTTGTTTTGTTTGTTCGTGTAGTTGCTCTCGTTTCGGTGGTTCCTGTGGTGCAGTTCGAGTTCGCCGCTGAAGCTTCAGAAGCCTCCCTTTTTCCCTGAGCAAGGCAAGTCACGCTCTCCTTGAGCATATTTTAATTTAAATTATTGCATTCGCTTTACTAAATTTACTGCGTTATAACTGTTTTATTTAGCCTTTCCTACATTCCTTGTTATAGCCTTATTATTTGTTATTGTGTAATTACCTTTGTCAACCCTAGGTAACCAAAAACCAGCTAGTGAGAACTCTATATGTGGTGCTTACTAGATATTTTAGGATTATGCTTAGCCCTGCTTAAATAGAAACATTTAGTTGTTTTATAATATCTAGACTTTGGGAATGTCACTATAATCTTATTTATTGATGGATTAGAGGCTTGTTGGCCTGGACATGTTGGAAACCCCTTTCAAAATTCCCAAATTTGTTTTTGGCTGGGCTCGAGGTGCATGGTTTTGTTAGTCGCACCTCAGCCGACATAAGGACCGGTCTTCGGGGCATGATTGCAAAGCATATGTCGTACTATCACATGTCTAATGGGTAAGGCTTAACGTATTGGTTAGTGCGGTCATGAACAAGGAAGACATGGATAGGGATGGATGAAGCCCTTGGTGGGGTCGACGTCTCTGGCAGTACGCCCGGGGGGCATAGACTGTCCGCTCGACCCAGGGCACCTGGCGGGGGAAGTCTATGTCGGTATTCCTTGTTTAGGGCAGTACTAGACGGTGGGTTATGTCACGGTTTCCGCCCGTATGCCGTGGTGGCATGTGGCACGTGGTGACACGTGAGGAAAACGTGTCTTGTGGGTAAAGATGTACACCTCTGGCCAGAGTATAAACTATTCGAATAGCCGTGCCCTCGGTTATGGGCAAGCGGAGCAATGACCCAAAGTTAGAGGTTTTATTTTGATGAACTGGAATAATTGGATTGATTATCTGTGGGCCTGGTTTAAGGCAAGATCGCGTTGGTGCGCAGCTTGATAATAATTTGACTAGAGATAAGCCGTGGTTTGATTAAAATGCCTTTAAATGATTAAATGTTTTGAAATGCTTATTTACCGCAAAATAACCCTTATAATTGAATCCTTGTACTCCCTTGCATTAAGTGCATTTTCTGGTGTGGCTTGCTGAGTATGGTGGTTGTACTCATCCTTACTCAATCTTTCCCCCTCCAGTCAGTGAAGCTCTTGAAGAAGAAGTCTTAGGTGGAGTTCTGGCTTATACCCCAGTTGAGCGCCTGTGAAGATGGAGCCGTAGGCCCGCTAGTCCGCTGCTGTTTTTCTTTTGTTGTCAGGCCTTATGTGTCTTTGTAATAATGTAAATATTATCGTGATAATTAATAAAGATGTGTCTTTTGTATCAAGTTTGTGTGGTGTACCCTGACTTTTCCTGGGACGGGGATTAATACACTAGCGTTCGGAAAAGGTATTTTCCGGGCGTGACAACAACCTTAGGCTAATACTTTATAAAATCATATTAATCTATTTTTTAAGGTTTTTAGGCTAATACTTAATTAATCACACGTTAATAGGCAATCTTTTTTGTGCGCCTCCCGAACACAGCCTAAGTTGGGCCAATCACCACCAAAAAGGCTTATGTTCCTCTTATCAAACCTTGCACCTCTATTCAATTCCATGCCTCAAATTTGCTTTGCTATCTATATTCTATAGATAACAATTATCTCGTGACTGTGACATATATTACGTATGATCCATATGTCATAACTACTGTATCTTGCAAATTACTACTAATCAAAACGTGACATATATATACGAATTGAGCATAGTTTAGCTGGTTAGGTTTTTCTAAGTCAAACTTATCTCCTGATGTTCAAGTCTTTGACTCAGTATGGGTGCACTATTTGTATTTACGACTAACTATTATTTAATGATTGGTGATGTATTGTCGATAACAAGTGCATGTGGTAACTGTCGATGGGCTATACCCCGCCTATAGTATTTGTAGAGTATGGGGATCGTTGGAACCAGGGTATACGCAAGATTGAGGTAAAAGAGACGAGAGACAGGGATTTTATACAGGTTTGGGCCCCTTAACTGGCAGGTAACAGCGCTACTCCTATTGGCGGAAGCCGGTGTTGCCTTTATATATCAGTATCACATGAGTACAATATTTAGGATGATCTGATCTAGTCTCTGTTGGCTTGGCGGCATGGAGTTCTCGCACGTAGTCAACGGCTAGTGTAGACTTCTTCGTCGAATATGAACTCGGCGAGATTGGAGTTGTATCTAGATTCCTTATGTCGACCTTTGTGGCTTTTACATTAGGTTTGTCTAGATCTATATTGGCTTGTCTTCTGTTGGCATGTATCCGCCTCTGTTGACGTGTCCCCTCTCCTCCTAGGGGGTCTTGAATTTATAACGAAGATCATCTTACTCTCCAAGTACAACTTGGAGAAATAGAATAGGATACGGACTAAGGAGACCTTATCTTTTTCGAGTAGAACTCTAACACCTTCTATTCCGGAAAGATAATTTCTTTCTTTATTCGTCGTATTTCCTTAACCAAAGGATACCTTCTCGTATACTATTAGATATATGGTATTTTCGTATATCGCGAACTCATGTATAGGAGATATGTTTTATCCTTGACACTGACAGTAACCTCGTCGGTCTCAAGGTACGTCGGCACAATCTTTCGAATCTGTTCATAACAGTAGGGTGCACATGTCTATATTGCAATGACTTCGTCAATCTCAAGATATGTTGGCCCAATCTTTTAGTGGTGCTCATAAGCGTACACATATGTATATGAGCTTTTGCTTTTTTTTACCATGTTTTGGAAAAAAAAGGCATAAATTTCATGTAACACACAAAGTTTTGCAATTTATTGAGATAATTCTTGTAGAGCAGTGCTAAACATACTTAAAAACTCGTACAAATATAGTTGTCGACTATTTAATTTTAACTAGATGAGAGTTATAGCGAATCTAGATTTACTCATACGGAACTAGTGCATGTGCAGACTCCTTGGACTAGTGACAATGTCGTTCTTAGTGTCACAACCTCCGTGGATATGTCGTTTGGGAAGACTCCATCCTATGGTGATGTGGCCCAGTGACGTCCGGTTTGATGCTAGCTAGGTTTCTCTTTTAGTGGTTTGTGTTTGTGTGGTTGGCGCGTAGTTACTGAGCATGCACTTTGGTGCACAACCAACCTCGACAGCTTTTAGTCGATCATATGTGTTTCTTGTAACTTATTTACTTGATATTAATAACATTTGGATGGTCCTCCTTCCATCATCGTGGTAAAAAAAAGGATTTACTCATACTGTGTCACATCAATGCTTGTGAGGGTTTTATGGGGCTATTCACTTCATTCCTACTTTCACCCTTACTATTGATAGGGTAACAAACTAAACATATTCTTACCATCCCTACCCTACTCAAACTTGGAGAAAGGATTTCAGAAATCTTTGGAAGCTTAACTCAGCTTATATCACATTAATTCCGAAGAAGGCTGAGGCAGATCAAGTGAAGGATTTCAGACCCATTAGTCTAGTTCACAGCTTTGCAAAATTAGTAACTAAATTACTTGCAAACAGATTGGCTGGTCGCCTTGATGAAATGGTCTCCCCCAACCAAAGTGCTTTCATCAAACATCGGTTTATACAGGATAATTATATGATGGTTCAGCAAACTGTGAGATTCCTCCATTCCCAAAAGCAGCCCAGATTCCTGCTCAAATTAGATATTACAAAAGCTTTCGATTCGGTATCTTGGCCTTTCCTCCTGCAGGTTCTTGAGAAATTGGGATTTGGCCTAAGGTGGCTTGATCTTGTGTGTGGCCTTCTGGCATCTTCGTCAACTCAGGTTCTCCTCAATGGTAATCCTGGAGATATCATCCAGCATAGAAGAGGTCTTCGCCAAGGGGACCCTCTCTCCCCGATGCTCTTCATTCTTGTCATGGATGTCCTAAATTGGATGGTTACAAGGGCGTCTGATGAGGGGCTGTTACAACCCCTCTCTAGAAGACCCATTCAGCACAGGATTTCTCTATACGCAGATGATGTGGCCCTCTTTCTCAGACCTGCTGCTGAGGACATCTCTTTGACACTTAGTTTACTCCAATTGTTTGGAGATGCTTCAGGGCTGAGAACTAATGTTCAGAAAAGTAGTGTGATGCCCATCCGGTGCTCTGATGATGACTTGGCTGTTATTCAGAATTTACTGCCTTGTGAAATCACGAATTTCCCTTGCAAATATCTAGGTCTTCCCCTATCTCTCAGGAAACTTACAAGGGAACAATTTCAGCCCATAATTGATAGGATTGCGGATCAATTGCCTGGATGGAAGGCTGAGCTAATGACACAGGCTGGCAGGGTTGTGCAAGTGCAGCACGTCCTAACAGCCATGATGATCTATCTAGCCATGGCTATTGATTTACCCCCCTGGGCAATTAAGGCCATCGATAAAATTAGAAGAGGTTTCGTTTGGAGAGGACGCAAGGATGCAAAAGGTGGGCATTGTCTCATTGCTTGGCCTAAAGTTTGTCGGGCCAAGGAGCTTGGAGGGCTAGGAATCTCAGATCTGAAATCTCTTGGGGTGGCTTTGAGGGTAAGATGGTCTTGGCTGAAGAAATCCGAGCCTAATAAGCCTTGGGCCTGCTTGCCTCTTCAAGCAAGCAAGGAGGTTGAATCTCTCCTGTCCTTGGCCACATCTACTGAAATTGGAGATGGTGCTAATACCCTCTTTTGGAAGGTGTTAACACCAGAATTTGGTAAACCCCGAAGACCCCATCGGCCCAGGATCCATATTGGCTCAAGGTTGGTATCGGCCTAGAGTTTTATATAGGCCGATGGGGGTTATCTTAAACTAACTACTAACAGCAGTCGGATTCTTGTTAGATTCGGGAAGATCTTATCCAGAGAAGACCGAGTTTGAGGAGGATGCGGCTTGTATCTTTTAATTAGGAAGAGTTTGTTATTGTGTTAGTGTCCGGCAAGGATTTTATCTTTTTCCTTTTTATCTTCAGGAAAGTTTGAGTCCTAATCTGTTAGGATCTTTGTTAGCCTATGGGTATAAATATGTAAGCCCAGGGTACATGTAAATTATCTCACGATCAATACAACTTCGGCGCATCGCCAACCTTTACTTTTCGTCTTCTTCGGCGAGTTCATGCCCTTCCCACGAGGGGTAAGTCTCGTTATGGCTGCCTGCGCTGTCGGGTCTAGGGCTTCGACGTTCTGATCTCGTCAACGTAAGCACCTATTATCATATATCTTAGTCAATCTGGTTCGGCTTCTCGATTTAGTCTTATCGGCCAAGATTCGCTTTAGGGTTTATGCCGGTACCGACTAAATCGCCTTGCTAGATTAGATTGGCTAAGGTATTCACCACTCTGAAAATCAGTCAAGGGCTTGATTGTCTAGGTCTTATATTTCTTTTCATACTTAGTGCTGCATCAGTTTGGTTTGACCTACTAAGTCGTGATTAGAACCGTAATCTCTAGTCTGCTTGTTGGCTGCCAATAAGGGTTTCATCGGAGTTTCAGCCGATGAGTTATCTGGATGTTGCATCGGCCCAAGAGTTTTACATATAGATCGGATCTGGCCGATGACAACAGAGTGTTTATTGTTTATCTGCTTATTGAGAGTTTATGCCATCGGACTTTTGGCTGATGTCTGCTTTAATCTGCAGATCAATGTTTATTTTATATTTGGATTATGCTATATCATATTGTTATATTATCATGTTATCGTCAGCCGATCGTCTCTATATAGATGTTTGCTCAGTACACAGCCGATGGTTCGAAACCCTAACTGCATCGGCTGGCATCGGCATCGACTGGAATCGCGCCATCGGCTCATCGGGCGATCGACTGTTTCTGCCCTATAGGCTCATTGGCCGATAGGTTGTTTTTGCTATCGGCCGATAGGCCGATACGCTATATGTTCTGTTATTTTGCATATCTTGTTAGTAGCAGGATCAAACTGACTGGCACACCCGCGCTTCATCAATTTTAGGACCTGCACTGGAGCTAAGCAGATCTCCCAGGTCTTCGTGTGTCCGCGCGCCGGGTCCTCATCGGCGGTACAGATTCGGCGTCAACAGAAGGATAATTGGCTGAATGGTGAAAGTATCCAGAACCATGCACCCAACCTGTTCGCTCTTGTTTCAAAAAGAAGGGCTAATAAGCGCACTATTTCATCTGCTCTTGATGACTACAAATGGCTGGAAGATATTTAGGGTGACATCTCTGTGCAGGCTGTTATGGAATACCTGGATCTTTGGGATGCCTTAGAAGATTTCGTGCTTCAGGAGGGGATCCCCGACAAGCATCTCTGGAGACTTTCTGGTTCAGGGAGATACACAGCTAAATCCGCCTATGATGCTCGTTTCGAGGGAGCCATGAGATTTGCTCCTTATGAACGCATCTGGAAATCTTGGGCGCCCCCTAAATGTCGCTTCTTCATATGGTTGGTTGCTCACAATCATTGCTGGACAACAGATAGACTGGCCCGTCGGGGCCTTCCTCACCCTGATCAGTGTCTTCTTTGCGATCAGGAGGAAGAGAACATCCAACACCTCCTCATTGGATGCGTGTTTTCAAGACAGTTCTGGTATGCCATCCTTCATAGCTTTGGGCTCGCAGCACTTGCTCCATAGCCAACAGACTCCTTTTTTGACGCCTGGTGGGAGAAGGTGATTTGGACAGTGAGCAGTGATGTGCGAAAGGGCTTGAACTCCCTCATCATCCTAGGCACATGGACTATTTGGAAGCACCGAAATGACTGTCTTCAATGGTGCCACACCGAGTTTATCCACTACCCTGTTGCTCGCTCGGGAGGAGGCTTTGATTTGGTCTTTGGCGGGGGCTAAGGGGCTGTTCCTGTTCCTAGCCCATGCTGTTAGTTAGTGGGTTTCTGATCTTCTATGGTCATGTCCTTTTCACAGTTATAGACGATTGAGTTCAGTTATTTTTGTAAGTGAGTGTGTGTGTGGCTGGTGTGTGTGTGTTTTTGGGGTGTGTTTGAGTTTATGTACGACTCCTTTCTTTCTCCTATTAATACAATGATACGCAGTTCTCCTGCGTGTTCGAGAAAAAAAAAGAATTTTCCTCTCACAAAAACACTATCAAGTTTTGAAAAGGTTTCAAACTAAACATATCCGATGCTATCAAAGTTTGATAATACCAAAATGTGGTAATTTTTGGCATTGCCAAATGTTGATAGTTTGGTTTTGGCAATAAAGTCAACAAATCCTGTATAAAAAACATTTTTCCCGGGTTTTTTATGAAAAACATTTGTCCGTATAGTTTTTCCCATTCTTGTACTATCAGGGAGGCCAGGCACGGTGAGCAGCATGGAAGCTAGGAACGAGGAAGACGCCTTTGTGAGGGAGAAACTTAAATGCTACGACAATCCTAAGTATGTTGGGCCTAAGTGGGCCATGTAACTAAATAGGCTCATTGTTAACTGTTGGCCCAGCAAAGAGAGAGAGAGAGGCGAGCGATACATATACTGTCGAGTATCTGACAAGGAAGGATCGAACTAGAACAAGGTGGCGTTGTGTTGACGCAAAATCTGTCCTGTTAGGTGTGCCAAAATATACGTTGACGTAGATCCTGCGTGTGGCATACAAAGGGCTATGAGATCTGCTTAGCTCTAGTGCAAGTCCTAAAATATTGATGAGATATAGGCGTGCCAGTCAGTTTAATCCTGCAACTGATAAGATATATAAATTGATAATCAAACAGCCGATCGGCCAATAAGCCGATGTAGCGATATTAGCCGATGTCGATGCTAGCCGATATCGATAGGGTTTTGAACAATCGGCTGTATGTCCAATGTAGATTTTGACACTTGAATAAATAATGATATAAAAACAATCGGCTAATGATGGTATGATAGAATAAATAATGATTCGATAATCAAAGCATACATCGGCTGGAAGCCTGATGTCATTAAATCCAAATGATTAAGTGATCAATGAAAACCTTTGCTGCAATTGGCTAAAACCAACTTGTATATAATCCTTATAAGCTGATGCAATATTTAGATAACTCATTGGCTGAAATCCCGATAAAATAATAATTGATGCTTATTGACTTAAATAAACCTAACTTACAACCCTAACCCTATAGGTCGAACCCAATCGATGTAGCATAAGGTTAATAATTGCCTGATAGATTTAAGCAAGCCGATATGACACCGATCAAAGTGGTCATGCATTAAATTTAACTAAGACAGTAACTATCAAAGGGAAATTTAACACATCAGATAAGATCGACTAATACTCCGATGAAACATTAGCATGAACCTATCGGCTTAACAAGATTTAGATTATCAATAACAATCTAGTAGGTCGAACCTAACCAATGCAACACGAGATTGTATATAATAATCTAATACTCAATGAACTGATAAATTTGTCTAATATGATGGATATAACGAATCTATATAAAACAACATTGTGATTGTAGAGATATATTGACTAAGTCAAAAGATCAGACCTAACCGAGACAGTTCCAACTAAACCGATGCTTCTTTAAACACAATGCAATTAAAAATAGAATCAAGATATCAAATAGGCAAAGATACCGACTGAACCAGAGCAATCCAAGAGATCGAAGCAATGCAGCCTTGAACAACACCAATATAGCCAATACGATTGACAGGGCCGACGAAAGTTAGGACTTATCCCTTCGCCGGAGATCAAAGCTAATGCAGTCCCGCGTCAGGTGCCAAGTTCTGTCGATAGTAAAAGAAACCTCGAAAAAGAGGGTGGTGATGCGTCGAAAGTTGTATTGATCTCAGAGATAAATTACAAAGACTCCGGGTGTACATATTTATACCCATCAGCCGATAAGAGTCCTAATTGGACACGACACAAACTTTTCTAAAGATAAAAGTTACCTAATTAATAGATAAATTAAGTTGCCATGCCGTGGTCTTCACGATTCCTTATTGAACTCGGTCTCTTCTGGATAAACTTTTCATCGGTTGGTCGTATTCTTTCCTTAACCGAATCTACTAAAGAATCTTACCAAATTTTGGCGTTAACGCATTGGCAACGATGGCTTCGATCCGGTTAAATCGTGAGAATACTATTATTCCAAAAATCATTCATGTGTTCTTGAATTCTTGTGAGTTCTAGAAAGGGGGTTCTAACAATCTGGCATCAGAGCTTCTTCCACCCACATTCTCTTGGCTTGACTGTAGAATCACGGATCGAGGATTGGACTCTGTTCTTGACCAGATCAACTTGCCTTGATCTGGTTAGCCAAGCTTCGAGCAGGATTGGAAGCTGTGATCCTGGAGAAACCACGGTATGTCACTAAGCAAGCGGCGCAAATCATGGCGCAAGAGGGCAAGTTAGATCTATCATTGAAAACTTTAGAAGAGAATGAGAAGAAAAGAGTGGAGGCGGAAGAGAGGGCCCGTGCAGATATGAAGAATTTCAAGGCGGCGGTGGAAGCGAGGTTGCCACAAGTTGAGAAGCAAGTGGTTGATCTGCATGCGGAGATGGGAACACTAAGTGCAAAGGTGGGGCAGTTGGAGAATGCTCTGCTCGCCAAGCCAAGATGGAGAAAGCCGCGGGCGAAATCAAGGAAGAACCCTATGCTGGATCCCCTTCTCAATCTTCCCCTTTCCTTTACGGTATGCGCGATCCATCGTTGAACTCGCCTTTACCTTTTGGGTCGGATTCGGCTTTGGCACCAGTGGATACTAGAGGAGGATCAGGCGTTGTAGCAGGCAATGTACCATCTATGACTTGTCCGCAGTTTAATGGTGATAATCCGCAGATGTGGCAAGCCAATTGTGAAGTATATTTTGATGTGTATGGTATTCCTCATGGTCACTGGGTAAAGGTGGCCACACTTAATTTTGTGGGTAATGCAACATTTTGGTTACAATTGTCAAAAAACCAACTAATTGGTGTCACTCGGTATGATTTATGTGAGAAGGTCTTTGCTCATTTTACCAAGGACAGGCAAGAGATTCTGATTAGATAATGGTTCCATATGAGACAACATCAGTCATTATCTGAATATGTGGAGTGATTGATAGTGTGATGCATCAACTGCTGGCTTATGAGCAATCTACACCCCCTTTTTATTTTGTTACAAAGTTCGTTGAAGGGTTAAAGGATGAGATTAGGAGAGTGGTTTTAGTGCAAAAACCCTAGGACATGGATGTTGCTTGTTCAGTAGCATTATTACAAGAGTTAAGGCAGTCACCTATAAGAAAACTGAACATAACCCTTACGTCAAGACCATGAACGGGGGGGAGGACAAACACCAGAAACAGTGATGACTGGTAGGGATAATACCAATACCATCAGTGAAGAAAGAAGGAATGCAGAAGGAATGAGAGCAAAGGAAGATAGGTTATCAACTCTGAAGGCATACAGGAGGGCCAAAGGCCTGTGCTTCATTTGTGGAGAGAGATGGGGAAAGGATCACAAATGTTCCACTTCTGTGCAATTGCATGTAGTACAAGAATTGCTACAGGTATTGCAGGAGGAAGTAGAAGGAGCACCAAGATGTGAGACCAGCACTGAAGCAGAAGAATTGAGTCTGATGGCAATCCTCACAGCAAGCTGTAAATGGCACAGAGTCCAATCAATCTATCAGACTCAGGGGATGGATTCAGGGCATAAAATTACTAATGTTGATTGACTCTGTAAGCACACACTCCTACATTGATGAGCAGGTGGGACTGAAATTGACTGGTGTGGAGATGCTAGAACAACCTCTGAAAGTCTAGATAGCTGATGGGGGCCATCTCAATTGTTCCAAGGTGATCCCTGGGTGTAATTGGTGGATGCAGGGACAGAGTTTCAAGAATGACTTCAGACTTCTTGCTTTGGGAAGTTATGACATTATACTATGCAGGTGGATTGGGTTAAAAAATGGGTGGAATTTCAACATAACAATCAGACTATAAGGCTTCATGGAATCACTAGTCAAGCAACCAGTTGTTTAGAAATATCAGTGGAACAACTAATGGGTATGGCCAAGATAGGCTCTATTATGTACATTGTGCAAATTGCAGGTACAGTACCTAAAGGCCTCAGTGCTATCCTTGAACCTGTTCAACAAGTGATCTAGAACTACAAGGAGGTATTTGAATAACCCAAGGGGCTACCTCCTAGGAGAAGGTGTGATCATAAGATACCCCTGATTGAAGGAGCTCAACCTGTCAATTTAAGGCCTTACAGGTATAACCCTAAATTAAAGGATGAGATAGAGAGGCAGGTAACTGAGATGTTGGAATCAGGAGTAATACAACCCAGCCAGAGTGCTTGGTCTTCACCTGCATTGTTGGTTAGGAAGAAGGATGGGACCTGGAGGTTATGTGTAGATTATAGACATCTCAATGCTCTCACTATGAAGAGTAAATATCCTGTACCCATTATAGATGAGTTATTGGATGAATTATCTGGTGCTCAGTGGTTCACAAAATTGGATCTCAGAGCTGGCTACCACCAAATCAGAATGGTTCAATGTGAAGAGCACAAAATAGCCTTTCAGACACATTCTGGCCACTTTGAATACAGGGTGATGTCGTTTGCCTTGACCGGGGCACCAACTACATTTCAAGGTGCCATGAATGAAACATTGGCTTCTGTCATTAGAAAGTGTGCATTAGTCTTCTTCGACGACATCTTGGTATACAGTTCTGATTTGCAGTCCCATATTAGTCACCTCAGCACGATGTTAGAATTGTTGAAAAGAGATGAGCAAATACTCCTTTGCACAACAGCAAGTGTCATCCTTGGGTCATGTAATTGGGATATATGGAGTAGCCACTGAACAAAAAAAGATACAACATGTACAAAACTAGGTAGTTCTTGTGTTTGTCAAGAAGTTAAGAGGCTTTCCTGGGTTGGCAGGTTATTACCGAAAGTTTGTCAAGAATTTTGGTATAATTTGCAAACCCTTAACCCAATTGTTATGAAAGGGAGTGAAGTTCAAATGGACTAAGGAAGCAGCAAAAGCATTTGATCAAATCAAGCAGGCTCTCACAACTGCATCGGTTTTAGCTCTGCCCAATTTTGCTCAACCTTTCATAGTGGAAACTGATGCTAGTGATGCTGGAATAGGAGCAGTGTTGTCATAAGGGGGCCATCCCATAGCATACTTGAGCAAGGCTTTGGGCCCCAGATCCAAAGGACTATCCACATATGAAAAAGAGTGCATGGCAGTGCTGCTGACAGTGGATCATTGGAGACCTTGTCTACAACATCAAGAGTTCACAATTCTCATAGATCACTACAACTTAATGCATCTGTCAGATCAGAGATCACATACACCTTGGCAGCAAAGGGCCTTTACCAAATTACTAGGTCTGAACTATAAGATTTGCTACAGGAAGGGCAGTGCTAATTTGGCTGCAGATGCTCTGTCCAAGAAGGATAATGTGGAAGATGCCCAAATTTTGGATGTGTCCTCTGTAACTCCAGTTTGGTTGCAGGAAGTCATGCAGGGTTATGAATTGGACAAGTATTCATTCCAATTACTCACTGAACTATCGTTAGACCCCAAGGCTAGGGAACATTTTACATTATAGAAGGACTCATAAGGTATAAGGTGAGTGTGGGTGGGACAAAATGAGGAACTCCAAAGGAAACTTATATCTGAAATGCATGATAATCCAGTAAGGGGTCACTTTGAATTTCCAGTTACATACAGGAAACTCAAACACCTGTTTGCTTGGTGGGGAATGAAGCAACAGGTGAAGAAGCAACTGCAACAATGCCAGGTATGCATTCAAGCTAAACCTGAAAGGGAGAAATACCCAGGACTATTACAGCCTCTACCTGTGCGTTCCTAGCAAGTGATCTCTATGGATTTCATTAAAGGCTTACCAATATCTGAGAAAAACAATTGTATTTTGGTGGTGGTAGACAAGTTTTCTAATATATGCACATTTCTTACCTCTGGTACATCCTTTCATGCTTTAAAAGTGGCCACCGTGTTCATGAAAAATGTGTACAAGCTTCATGGAATGCCCCAGGTGATAATTTCTAACAGAGATAAGATTTTCACTAGTCAGTTTTGGGAGCATCTCTTCACAGAGTCAAGCACTAAGCTGCACATGAGTTATTCTTATCACCCTCAATCAGATGGACAAATAGAGAGAGTAAACCAATGCCTAGAAATATTTCTTAGGTGTTTTATTCATTCCACTCCTATCAAATGGGCTTCTTGGTTATATTTGGCAGAATTCTGGTATAACACCTCTTATCACTCTTCTGTGCACAAAACACTCTTTGACGCTGTCTATGGCTATCACTCAACCCATTTTGGCATTAGTATGGAGGATTGTGCTATTCCTGACTTGGAGGTGTGGTTGAAGGATAGGAAGTTTATGCATCAACTCATTCAACGGCATCTGCAAAGAGCCAGACAACAAATGAAGTATTATGCTAACAAGAAGAGAAGCTTTCGAGAATTCCAAGAGGGTGATTGGGTTTATCTGAAGTCGCAGCTGTATGTACAGTCCTCAGTTATCAGAAGAGCTAATCACAAACTATCGTTTTGGTATTGTGGACCCTTTCAGATTGTGCAAAGAGTGGGATAAGTGGCATACAGGATGCAACTATCTGTGGATTGTCATATACACCCAGTAGTGCATGTGTCTCGGCTGAAGGCAGCAACTGGGTTTGTCCCAGCAGTGCAACAAACTCTTCCTTCTACATTCACTGCATTTCAAGTGCCATGGCGATTCCTGGACTAGCAAATTGCGAGAAAAGGTACTCCAGTGGTTCCTCAAGTTTTAACCCATTGGACAGGAAGTGCAGCAGAGAATGCCACATGGGAGGATCGCGAAGATCTGCGCAGCCGCCGGCTTGGAGGCAAGATGGCCTTCAAGGAAGGGAGGATGTCAGGGAGGCCAGGCACGTGAGCAGTGTGTCGACAACGAACAGGAGGATGAACAACAGGAAGGCGCGAACGAGGAAGACGCCTTTGTGAGGGAGAAACGTAAATGCTACGACAATCCTAAGTACGCTGGGCCTAAGTGGGTCGTGTAATTGAATGGGCTCATTGTTAACTGCTGGCCCGATAGAGAGAGAGGCGAGAGATACATATATTGTTGAGTATCCGACAAGAAAGGATCGAACTGGAACAAGGTGGCGTTGGCGGCGATGGCTTCGATCCAGTTGGATCGTGAGAATACTATTGTTTCAGAAATCATTCGTGTGTTGTTGAGTTCTAGTGAGTTCTAGAAAGAGCACTATTACACGTACTAAACTTTTTTTTACAAAACTCTTACTAACAAATTTCTCAACCGTTTGATTTAACTAGATGAAAGTTATAACAAATTTAAATTTACTAACAGCTTGCCACATCAAAGTTTGTAAGCATTTTGTAAGAAAATTTTAGTAGTATAGACTTTTCCTTCTAGAAAAGGGTTCTAACATGTACGCCTTCCTTTTATAGGTCACCGCTCATGTTTGTAACCATTTAACATCCTACACGGTACAAGCGAAAAGAAAACGGTTATTATGCCCAACCATTTAACATCCCACATGGTACAACCGTACGGAAAAAATTTGTATGGCACCCCCATGCCACAAAGCATGCATTGGCACCCCTCTCAAGATCTTGCCACTTGGCATGCACGAATCTTGGAGCACTTTTATCTTCAAAACCGTACTAGGGCATAAACTAATTAACCAACTATCGCTAATCTCGTGTGCACGGAAGGATGGCGGCGGCTATGCGCGTAATGACAGCGCGCGTGCAGGAAACGGACGATGATGGCGGCGGCAACACGACGACGTGCGTGCAAGAAAGGGCCGCCGTCGCCGGCAGCAGCGACGCGTACGCACGCAACAACACGGCAGAGATCGACGGAGCTAGCACTGTCCAGATTGATCGAGTGGCGGAGGCATGCAAGCTGATCGATCATGACACGATGTCAAACTTCGCTGACGATGCCATGAAAGACCAAGCCACTGCAAATCATCAGTTCAGTTCGGATGATGAGAATCTTGAAGATTAAATTTCTTACTACGTACAATTAGTGATCGATTTCGTCGCCGCCGTGTTTCAATGTGTGTGTGCAGCTGCTGTCGGCCATGCTGCTTCGCTTCTGCCGCCATATTTGCCGTGTTGGTGCGTGCGTGCACTAGTTATGTCGATCTGTCGCCTCGGCCGTCGGCCGTCCGCCGCTGCCGCCATCCATTTCCTGCGCTGCGTTCGTCTCCACCTTCGCGCGTGGGTCACGGGCTCGCGGCCACCGCCATCCTTTTGCATGAGCGAGATTAGCGATAGCCGGTTAATTAGTTTCATACGATTTTAAAGGCAGAAGTGCTCCAAGATTTGTGCATGCCAGGTGGCTAGATCTTAAAAGGGGTGCCATGCATGCTTTGTGGCATGGGGGTGCCATACAATTTTTTCCCCAACCGTATAAGCAGAAAGAATACGGTTATTCTGCCCCGATCAATTGTCATCCTACACTGTACAAGCAGCAAGAGATACCAACCGAGATCACCACATCTATAAAATCCATGCACGTAGCTGCGCCCGGTGCACCACAGCCAAAAACACAAAGGCGCACACGGTGTGATCACTTGGATCAATTTGTCATTTACATGGCGGTGGACGGAGGCGCCGGCGAGCCGTTCCCTTCGGTGGACAAGTGCGACGTCGACGCGTCCTGCCGGGGAGGACGCACCGTCGTGTCCGACCTCGACGGCACGCTGCTCCGCTCCCGGAGCGCGTTCCCGTACTACGCGCTCGTCGCCTTCGAGACCGGCGGCTTGCCGCGCCTGGCCCTCCTGCTGCTCCTCGCGCCGGTGGCGTGGCTGCTGCGCCGCTCGGCCGCGTCGGAGCCCGCCGCCATGCGGGTGCTGGTGTTCGCGGCCACCGCAGGGGCGCGCGTCTCGGACGTCGAGTCCGCGGCGCGGGCCGTGCTGCCCAGGTTTTACGCCGCGGACGTGCACCCGGCGGCGTGGCGCGTGTTCGCGGCGTGCGGCGGAGGCGGATGCGGGGGGAGGAGGCTGGTGGTGGTGACCGCGACCCCGCGGGTGATGGCGGAGCCGTTCCTGCGGGACTACCTCGGCGCCGACGCCGTCGCCGGCACGGAGCTCGCGGCGTGGCGAGGGCGCGCCACGGGGATGGTGGACTCCCGCCGGGGCGTGCTCTTCGGTGAGAGGAAGGCGGAGGCGCTGAGGGAGATGGTCGGCGACGGCGAGATGCCGGACATTGGGCTGGGCGGCCGGAGGTCCGACTACGCCTTCATGAGCCTATACAAGGTCACGTAATCCACGACCACTAGTTGTACGGATAGTGTTTAGTACGGATACGCGTTAATTTGACGTTGACGTATTTCCCTTTATCCCGCCTTCCAAAATCGAAAACGGGCCACGACATTTCGGCAATCAGGGAATTGAAGTTACCGAATAGCGATCGATGAATACATGCACGTGCAGGCAGGCTATAGATGGGAGAGCGTGAAATATCACTAGAAAAAAAAATGAAACAATTACAAATAGAAATTTTTTTAAAAAAAATCAAAGTAACAGGGACGTAGCCGAGAATAGTTGATTTGGATTATCACGAAGTTGAGAACTCCAACGGTTGTCGTTTACGTTACTTCCGCCATTTTTTGCTTGTCGTCCTATTCACACGTTTATCCTTTCAGGTGCATGTAGATTACATCAACTAAATCACGAAAAAGCTAACTGGCGTACATGCGCCAGCTCGTTTATTGGCGTGTATGCCACGCGGCTGACGCGCCTACGCCCCATGTTTTTTTTCTTTTTTTTCATTGATCTTTTTCGCGAATTTTTTTATCATGTGTGAATGTTAAGTCAAAAGTTTTTAAAATTTTAGTTAAAAGTTTAATTTTTGAGTTTGAATGTTTTAAATTTTAAGATGAAAGTTTCAAATCTTCAGTTAAAAGTTTTCGAATCCAAGTTGTAAGTTTTTAAATCCAAGCTAAAAATTTTCAAATCTAAGTTTAAAGTTTCAAATCTGGACTTGAAAATTTTTAAATCTAGACTTAAAAGTTTTCAAATCTAAATTGAAAATTTTTTAAATGTGAGTTGAAAGTTTTTAAATATTGACTTAAAAATTTTCAAATCTAAGTTGAAAGTTTTCAAATATAAGTTTAAACTTTCAAAACTAGACTTGAAAGTTTTCGAATCTTTTCAAGACTTGAAAGTTTTCGAATCTACATTGAAAAGATTTCAAATCTTGATTTAAAAATTCAAATTTGAGTTAAAAGTTTGTTTCAGTAAAAAAAAACATGCATGGGAGGAATTTTTTTTTAAAAAAGGAAAAAACACACGTGAAAGGTTTTTGTCTTAGATGCGGAACGAAAAAACGTGTACAATGGATCCACCACTTCCACCACGCACGCTACTTTCGAAAATGTCACGTACGCGTCAATTAGTTACCCCCAGATCAGAGTGCATAACTTTCCGTAGCGTGATGAGATATTGGCGGTATAGTAGCTAGCTAGCTGAGTGCTCGTGCGCTATAACGAGAAAATAATCATGCTCGGTCGTACACACGTTAATTGAATTTGAGTTTTCATGTGTTGAACCAATCTTGCAAGAGTTTGCTAGAATCTCCGAGTTTGATCCAATGTCTCATGGAGACTAGGAGAGAGAGCCGGGAACCTGTCAAGAGAAAAACTTTATTAATCACTCATTTATTACAGCTAAAAATATAAATTTAACTTTGATTACACGTATACTACTTAAAAGTTTAATTTAAACGTTCGCTCAGATAGTTAAAATCTCTCTCCCGCGTGAAGACTGAAGACTCTATTCTTATTGACTTTTCTCCCATAATCTGGATCAATATATGTGAGATGGATTTTCACTTCTCAAAAGAACATCCTCACGTTTGTTATATGTCATTTAAATAATCATCAAATTTTTTTAAAAAAATCAACAATATAGATTAATATGAAATATATCACTTTAGATTCACAGTTATATTTTTTACTGTGAATTTTTAACTATATTCACGCCATATCTAGTATTTCAGTTTTAGGGATGAATTTTTAACTCGATACTGAGATAAGAGACCTCAAGTGAACTTTTTCCGTCCACAAATATTACATCAAATTCATGTTATATCTGATATTCCAGTTCAAGGATGAATTTTTAACTCGATGCCGAGATAAGAGACCTCAAGTGAACTTTTTGCCGTCCACAAACTAGCTGTGGCATTCTCGGGTTAACGTGCATTCACAATTATGTTTGTTATTTTTGTTACAATTTATGAAAGTTGAATTTGAATTTGCATGTTTATGAAATGATATGTTTCATATTAATTTATCTTATTATTTTTTTTAAAAATGATGATTATTTAAATGACATGTAAGAAATGAGTAAATATCACTTTTTCTAATATATGATTTGTTCTTGTTTAAAATGTCTCATGGACAGTTCTGAACTGACGAACTAACAGAAGTTTGAAGTTTGTAACTGCAGGAGGCGTACCTCGTGCCGCGGGATCCCGGAGGCCGTGCCCGCGGACAAGCTGCCGAGGCCGGTGATCTTCCACGACGGCCGCCTCGTCCAGCGCCCGACACCGCTCGCCGCGCTCCTCGCCGTGGTGTGGTTCCCCGTCGGCTTCCTGCTCGCGTGCGTGCGCATCGCCGCGGGCGCGCTCCTCCCAATGCCGTGGCTCCGCCGCGCCTCCGGGGCGCTGGGCGTGCGCGTCGTCGTGCGTGGCGCGCCGCCACCGCCGCCGCCGCCGAGCGCCGGGGGCCGCGGGGGCGTGCTCTTCGGCTCCTGCCACCGCACCCTCCTCGTCGCCATCTTCCTCTCCGTCGCGCTCGGCCGCCCCGTGGCCACCATCACCTACTCGGTCTCCCGCCTCTCCGAGCTCCTCTCGCCGATCCGCACCGTGCGCCTCACCCGCGACCGCGCCACTGACGCCGTCACGATCAGGGGCCTGCTCGACGACGGCGACCTCGCCATCTGCCCCGAGGGGACCACCTGCCGGGAGCCCTACCTGCTGCGGTTCTCGGCGCTCTTCGCCGAGCTCACCGACGACATCGTGCCGGTGGCGACGGAGTGCCGGATGAGCATGTTCCACGGCACCACGGCGAGGGGATGCAAGGCGATGGACCCCTTCTACTTCTTCATGAACCCGTTCCCGGAGTACACCGTCACGTTCCTCGACAAGCTGCCGGCCAAGCTCACCTGCAGCGGCGGCGGCGGCGGCAAGTCCAGCCACGACATGGCCAACCATGTCCAGAAGCTCATGGCCTCCACGCTCTCCTACGAGTGCACCAGCCTCACCAGGAGGGACAGGTACCGAGCACTCGCCGGCAACGACGGCATTGTCGCCGTCAAGACAGCGAAGACCAAGTAATCAGCTCAGTGATCAGTCTCTGCTGATCTGCTCTTGTAAGAACATTATAAATTTATAGGATGAAAAGTATATATGAAAACATGGAATCAAACGGTGGGAGTCAGAACAAAATATGTATTTATTATGATTATTAGTCGATTAGTAGTCTGAAACTACGATGTACATACGTTGCAACTCTTCCGGCAGAAGCCAGGGGAGTCACTGGTGCCGACCATGTAACCGGGGTTCTTGGCGCACTCTCCAGCAGCCGCCCAGCTGGAGCAGAAAGCATGTTCATCCTCGCATTTGTGCGCGGATCTCCGGCCATTGTCGTCGTAGGATCTCACATGGATCCATTTCGTCGCCGACCACTTCTCGCCTTGTATGACAGGGCAGCTTCCGTGCAGGCTGCCTGGGTCGAACGTCGCGTTGGGGTGGAGGCTGAAGAACAGCACCGCACTGCCTTTCACAGGTTTCACTGCCAAACATAATCCAAAGATTGTTACAAGCGGACAAAAATCAAAACTGCATGATGAGCCCAACAGTTGCGAGCTCAAAATCTTGTCTTCAAAGTTGCACATTGTTACAACTGAACAAATCAAAATTTGTAAACATAATTTTGTCTGCCTTTGCGAGTGTCAACCATACCTGCGAAGCCCTGTCCTGCGCAGTCGGACCATGTCTCGTCTTTAGGCTGTGACAAGCTAGCCTGTGGGGAGAAGATAAATTGTAGCAGTTGCTATGAAATTTTGCAGCAAAATCAAACGAGGCTAGAAGGAGTAAAATACCTCTGCATCGGGGAAGACGGTCTCTCCACCCATCTTGACATTGGACAGGTACATGAGCACAGTGGCAACCCGATGACCTCCACGAGCTGAGGCTTGCCGTCCGCGAATGTAATCAAAGTGTGGCTCGTATTTCTCACCTTGCCCATAACGTAGCATTTGCATAGATTCACCGTTTTCTGACCGTGCAAGAATCACAAAACGGGCGAAACAATAGAAGGTGATGCACATTTGGAGCAATGTCTAATTAAGCAGTTTTACAGTGTCCAGTGCCCTTGCACCATACCTGTTGGAAGCATGGTCCAAGCAGCAATCCTCTCCTCTATTCTTGCAACAACTTCATCCTTCAGATAAATAAAATATTAGAGGGGTCAGAAGCAATTTTTATTAGCCACACGCGTGTTGGCAAATCACGGCAATCAGAAAATAGGAAACTAGGCATGCAACGTGCATAGAACATTGGCTAGTTTAGCCCGTTTGGAATACATGACACTCGATTCCTGAGTATCCACATGTTAAAAGAAAAATCCTATGATCCAAATGAGGACTTTGGCCTCGTTTGGAATGAAGGAATTTTGGAAGAATTGCACCGATGATCAGTCCAAAACCCCTGTGAATTTCTTACGTTTCAAATGAATCCTTGCTTAACAAAGACTTGAAAATTGAAAATATTTGGATGCTTAAATTGTCTGGACAAGCGACATTGCGACAAGGACATGGATTTTCCAGCTTTAAACCGACCCTCGTAGCCTCACCTGTTTCCTGATGAGGAACATGCCGGAGCTGGTCCTCGTCTTGCTCATCACGCTCTCCCCCGACTTGCCGTTTACCACCGTCGACCTCTCCATCCTACCCTGCTTCGCCTTCGCGATTCACACACACACACAAAAAGAGAGAGAGAAAAAAAACCGAGCTCAGTGAACGCACGTATCAGATTTCCCTGATTTCGCAAGAGGGATTTGAGACTTACCAGCGCGATGAGGTGGTCGCACTCCGCATCCGACAGGAACCCCTCGTACAGGAACACCCTGCCACCTCACAGAATGGAGAGATCAACGGCAAGTAGTCGCCGCCACACCTGAGCCCAGAGATTCGCGGCGGTTGATTAATTACCTGGGGCGCCACGAGACATCGACGGCGCGGGAGGCGTCGAATCGCCCGCCTCCCCCGCCGCCGCCGGTGGCGGACGTCTCGCCGGTGAAGGAGAGGAGAAGTAGTACGACGAGGAGGACGAAACGAGCCATACCCGTGCGGCGGCGGCGGAGACGAGCGCCGCCGACCTAGCTCCCCTTCGGCGGCGGCGGAGGGTCGGAGACGATGAGGTTGATCTGTGGGGCCGATGCGTCAGTGAGAGTGAGAGGGTGTTTATACCATGGGACCCACGTGTCGAGTGTGTCGTCGACGCGTGTTCCGGAAGCTCCGAAATGGCGGCGTAATGTAGGAGAACACGACACCAGTTCGGGCTGATGGGCTTGAGTTTTTTCTCTTTCGAGAAAAAGGACAGATGGGCTTGGACCTTGAGTTGATAACAGCCCGCCATAGTTTGTCAACTTATAACAAACATCCGTGAAAAACAGTAGAAAATTTCCTAGAAAAGAAACTACTCACAGCTCACACAAACCTAATTTTCTTGTAAGAACAGTACAAATTTATAGGAAGAAAAGTATATATACGAGAACATGAGATCAAACAGTGGGACTAAGAACAAAATATGTATTTATTTACAAAATGAGCGTAGCTCAATTGGTTAGACCTTTTGTGGTGGAACCTGTCGATGACATGGGACCGAGGGTATCATGACTAGAGGCTTGAGTGGCCGCAGTCACCCACGTGGCCCGACCCCCCCGGGGGGGTCGGACCCGAGGGTGACGTGGCCACCCCTCCCTCTGTCTCCCCGAGGGGTCGGGCCGCTCCCGTTTCGGCCCCGAGGGCCGGGGCGCCCCGACCCCCTGTGATTTTGGCGCCGCGTGTGTGGGTTAGGTGAGCACAGCAGGGCTCACCTAACCGTATTTATGGCGGATCAGACGAGCGCGCCACGCCGCATTTAATGCGGCGCAGCGCACGCTTATCCGGTCCGTGACCGGTCGCGTTGAGTGGCCGGTCACAGACCGGTCAGATCGTGGGTTAGGTGGCGACAGGCGGCCTACGGCTCGCCTCGCCCCGTCCCGTCAGAATGATGAGAGCCTCCTGGCTCTCGTCCCTAGTCGGAGCCAGCGTGCCAACTCCTGGAGTTGGTACGTCAGCCCCGGTCAGATCCATTCCAGACTTCAGCGCAAGCATGGCAAGGAAGTCGCTTGCCATTTAATGAAGGTTGAAATGGGCGTTCCCCGGATGAGCCAGCTGGCTGAGCAGAGGCGTGACGCGGCGTCTGTCAGAGGTCACTTCCGGCAGTAGGACAACCCTAATTGTAAAAGAATGTTTTCTTTCTTAGGCAGCTAGAGGCCCATGTGGTAACCCCTTGCCATATAAAAGGAGGCCCAGGCCTAGGAAAAAGGAGATCGGACTCCGGCCGATACGCTCTAGAGACCGAACTCTCTTTGTATTATTGGAGACTCTCAGATCCACCAGAACACAGGAGTAGGGTGTTACGCTTCTCAGCGGCCCGAACCTGTCTACGTCGCCCGTGTTTTGTGCGTTTTCTCTCTCGCTGACGTTCCTCAGATCGAGGGCGAAGAACCTCACCTAGCGCCCCCGGTCGAACTGGCAAAGGGGGGCCCGCACGGTCTCCCGGTGAGGAGCTCCACGCTCCGTCATCTGGCGCGCCAGGTAGGGGGCGCGCGTGTCTTTCTAAGCCCTCATCCTCTTTCGTGTGCGCGAAGCTTCGCCCGGTCAGCCCTATGGCCGAACGGGCAGTGGCGCACGGCCTCTCTCCGAGCGCTAGCGGTGATGACGGGGAGCAGAACCCATGCCGTCGGGCTCGCACCCTGCCGTCCCCCTCTCGCCGAAGTCTTGGGCGGGGGAAGGCGCTCGAGGAGGTCGAAGGATCCGCGACCTCGCCGCTCGCGGGCGACGAAGGAGGACGGCGAGGCGGGGCGCGTCGCCGCCTCGTCTACGGCGACGGCGGCACGCCCCAGGGCGCGCTCCAGGCTGCGGGCGCGCTCCTGCGTCACCCGCCCGTTGTCCCCGATCTAGAGACTCCAGCCCGGCGTTGGCTGGATGACGTGGCCAACTTGGTCATGACGGCGCGGCAGCGCCTAGGCGCCGGCGGGCGGTCCTCCGCCACCGGGACCTCTGGCGCTGCCGCCGCCGGCTCCGTGTCGTCGAGGCGGAGGGCACGGTGAACGACGGCCGATACACGCCGTTCGTCCGCCGTTCCCTCGTCAACGCCTCCGACCCAAGAAGATGTGCGTGGGGGGCCAGATGCCCGGCTCGATATCGAGCGCCGGCGCGACACTCGTCGCGCCGCCCACGCAACGGAGGGCGCCTCCTCGTCCGGAGCGCCACTTCGGTCCAGTCACGGGGGCCGGCCCCCCGTGTCTCCGGTCGGTGGTGCCGGCTGTCGAGCCTTTGTGGCGAGCCTTCGGAATGTCCGTTGGCCCCCAAGGTTCCGGCCCACCATCACCGAAAAATATGATGGAAGCGTCAACCCCGCTGAGTTTCTCCAGATCTACACGACAGGGATAGAAGCCGCGGGGGGTGACGACAGGGTCATGGCGAATTTCTTCCCCATGGCCCTGAAGGGCCAGGCGCGGGGTTGGTTGATGAACCTGCCACCTGCGTCGGTCCACTCCTGGGAGGATTTGTGCCAGCAGTTCACTACGAACTTCCAGGGCACATATCCGCGCCCAGGCGAAGAAGCGGACTTGCACGCGGTACAGCGGAGGGACGATGAGTCTCTTCGCTCGTACATTCAGCGGTTCTGTCAAGTCCGCAACACCATACCATGCATCCCCGCACACGCGGTGATCTACGCGTTCAGTGGGGGTGCGGCACAACCGCATGCTCGAGAAGATCGCCTCCAAGGAGCCCTAGACCACCGCGCAGCTTTTTGAGCTCGCGGACCGTGTGGCTCGCAAGGAGGAGGCCTGGACCTGGAACTCCTCCGGCTCTGGCGTGGCAGCTCCGGCCGCCCCCGGGTCCGCCGCTCGATCTGGGCGACGGGATAGGAGGAAGAAGAAGAGGTCAGCCCTCTCCGACGATGAGGGTCACGTCCTCGCCGTCGAAGGCACCTCGCGGGCCCCCCGAAAGGGGAGGCCTGCGAGCGGCGAAAAGAAGGAGGCCGGCGCTCCTAGCAAGGAGCACCCGGCCGGCAAGTGGTGCACCGTGTATAACACCTCCCTCCACGACCTCGCGGACTGCCGCGCGGTCAAGAGCTTGGCCGAGCGGACGAGGAAGTGGGAGGAGGGGAAGAGGCAGGGGCGCCGTGAGGGCAAGGCCTCGGCGACTCCCACCGGCAACCGGCGAGGCGAGACCGGGCGGAAGGCCCCCGCCGAGGACATCGGCGATGGCGACGATGACCTGGGCTTTCAGGAGCCCGAGGCCACCGTCGATGGGGGAGCGTGCGCTCCCGCTTCTCGCCGGAGCCTCAAGGCCATGAAGCGCGAGCTTCTGGCCGCGGCCCCTACCCACGAGGCGACGCGGCGGGCGCGTTGGTCGGAGGTCGCCCTAACCTTCGACCAGACCGACCACCCGCCGTGCGTTGCCCGGGGAGGACAGATCGCGATGGTGGTTTCCCCCACCGTCTGCAATGTGAAGTTGGGGCGTGTCCTCGTAGACGGGGGCGCAGCCCTCAACATCCTTTCCCCCGCAACCTTTGACGCCATCAAGGCCCCGGGGATGGTGCTCCGACCGTCCCAGCCGATCATCGGCGTGACGCCAGGGCACACCTGGCCACTGGGTCATATCGACCTCCCGGTCACCTTCGGTGGTCCCGCCAACTTCCGCACAGAGCGGGTGGACTTCGATGTGGCGGACCTCAGTCTGCCCTACAACGCGGTCCAGGGGAGGCCCGCGTTGGTGAAGTTCATGGCAGCGGTCCACTACGCCTATCTCCAGATGAAGATGCCGGGCCTTGGTGGCCCCATCACCGTCCACGGCGACCTCCAAGTCGCGCTTGCTTGTATGGAGCAGCGCGCGGACCACCTCGCCGCGGCGTCCAAGCCCGCGGGTGGCGACGAAAGGCTCAGCACCTCCGTCTCGCCCGCCCCGAGGCAGCGGATGGTCACGTGCGACGAGGTCCCGGTCAAGGAGGTTGCCCTGGGCGACGGCCCATCCAAGACCACACGAATCGGTAGTCTCCTGGACGACAAATAGGAAGACGTGCTCGTCTCCTTCCTGCGGGCAAACGCTGACGTCTTCGCCTGGAGACCGGCGGACATGCCCGGGGTCCCCAGGGAGGTGATTGAGCACCGTCTCGCCGTGCGGCCGGGCGCAAGGCCGGTCCGACAGAAAGTGCGGCGGCAGGCCCCGGAACGCCAAGCCTTCATCCGCGTGGAGGTGGCGCGGCTTCTAGAGGCCGGATTCATCCGTGAGGTCATCCATCCGGAGTGGCTTGCGAACCCGGTCGTCGTCCCCAAGGCGAACGGCAAGCTTCGGATGTGCATCGACTACACCGACCTCAACAAGGCATGTCCTAAAGACCCTTATCCCCTGCCACGCATAGATCAGATTGTCGACTCTACCGCGGAGTGCGACCTTTTGTGTTTTCTAGATGCATACTCTGGTTATCATCAGATTCGCATGGCTAGGTAGGATGAGGAGAAAACTGCATTTATTACCCCCATAGGAACTTATTGTTATACGACTATGCCCTTCGGGTTAAAGAATGCAGGTCCTACTTTTCAACGTACTACTCGTATTTCTTTGGGTAGTCAGATAGGACGCAACGTTGAGGCCTATGTCGATGACTTGGTTGTGAAGCCACGCAACCAAGAGACCTTGCTCTCGGATTTAGCGAAAACTTTCGAAAGTCTCCGCTCCGCCCGCATAAAGCTGAACCCCGATAAGTGCGTGTTCGGCGTGCATGCGGGCAAGCTTCTTGGGTTCTTGATCTCTGCCCGAGGCATCGAGGCCAACCCCGAGAAGATATGAGCTATAGAGCGGATGCGCCCCCCCAGCAAGCTTAGGGATATGCAGTGCGTCACCGGCTGCATGGCCGCCTTAAGTCGATTCATATCGAGGCTGGGAGAGAAGGCGCTACCCCTATTTAAGCTCCTCAAACGCTCCGGGCCGTTTACCTAGACGGAGGAGGCTGAGCGGGCCCTCACTCAATTGAAGGCGTACCTCAGTTCTCCCCCAGTACTGGTCGCCCCGGAGCCAGATGAGCTGTTGCTATTCTACCTGGCGGCAACCCCGCAGGTAGTCAGCGCGGCGTTGGTCGTGGAGCGCGACGAGGACAACCCTCGCTCCGCGCGCCCCCACCCTGTGTCGACTCGACCCGGGAGAGAGCAGGGAGGAGAGGCCCCCGAGCCGAACGGCGGCCTAAGGCCCCCGACGACCCGAGCTGGCCCTCCGCCTGCTTGTCCGACGGTGCCAGGCGCCCCCGACCCCCAGGATGGCCCCGGGGCCACTGCGGGAAGGCCGCGCCTGTCGCCCTCCGACCCCGAGGTCGTCGGCACAGAAGCCGAGTGCGCCCCGCACGGCCTCTCGGACGAAGAGCGCCCTAGAGATGTGGCCCCTAGCGAAGAGGACAGGCCCCGCCGAATGGAGCAGCGGCCCGTCTACTTCGTTAGCGAGGCCCTCCGGGACGCCAAGACTGTGGGCCCCCGGTTTTGTATACCGGAAACCCCATGTGTATTACAATACCATTCCCTGGATCAGTAGATGGTACACACATGGCACAGTTGTATATCTCAAGCTGACATCGTCTTACAGGTCTTACAATATGTTAATAATACAAGGGTAGCCCAAATGGAACCCGAATAGACCAAGCATGGTCGACAGCAACACAAAATACCAAAACAACTAAATGAAGTAGCGGAAGCGAAGCAGCGGCGGTCCATCTTATCCCACACGCATCGACTGGTGAACCTAGGTCCCTATTCCACCGTCCTCGGTAACTCCTTGCCAGCATAGCCCAAGTACAGGTCGTCACCAACACCTTTCTAAAAGATGTAAATAAGCAAGAGTGAGTACCAACCGTACTCAGCAAGCCACCACTACAGAATGCATATAATGTTCATAGGGGTTCAAGGATGGCTTGGTTTATTTGCATAAAGCTAGTTTTCACAAATTATTTCACGAGCCTATGCCATAACAGTTTTAACTGAAAACCACGTTAAGTTGAAGTTGTCATTAACCTGCGAGGGTTCATCCACCTTCCCCAAGCCTCGCTTGGTCCGGTTTACCCTCGCATCCAATTTCCACAATTTTAACCACTATGACCTTTTTGCATATCAGGCAAGGTCACGCCTTCCATACCCATCATATTTTAGCAATATTACAAATTGACGAGGCTAGTCAAGAGTAATGCAAGTCCCGGCGCTCATTAACCGCGAGCACGGCTATTCGAATAGTTTAGTTTACTCACACTGCAGTGGATGTACACTTTTAATCCCACACTCCGTGACGCACCCAACACATGAGACTTGTCACGGCCCGGTTTTTCAGCTACCCTCGCATGGCGGCACCCGCTCCAAGGACTATGAATCCCCATTGCACCCCCGGCGCCACATTCCTACCTCGAGCCGGTTGTGAGGGGAGTCCTGGCGCTCCCGAGATTGAAGGTTACATCATACATATATAAAGCTTGACGTCATTAAACCACACACTTCCACATTTCCATACCGATATCCAGAACCTACCATGTCTGGGGTGCCACTCTACGAGAATAACCTAGTCCACCGGGTCTAACCCCACTCAAGAAGTGTGGTCGTACTCGGTTCGTTTCCTGCTTAGCTTCTTGACTCGGTCCTTAACTGACCAGGGTCGGCGGCTTACCGTTCCCAGAACCACCCATATTCTATCCGTGCCGCCCCAGTCGAAATCACTTTTGTTTAATTAAGTTTTTGGGTTTTCACAAAGGTTTTCATGCTGTGGGTGGCGCTTATGTCTCCACCCGATCTCTATCAATCACTCCCATCGAGTGATCAGTGTAACCACATCCACATATCCCACATATGGAGTGTATAACGTCTATGTAAGCAGGGCTAAGCAGTGAGTAAATAATCACGCGTAAAGTAATATACTCAGGTAACAAAGGTGTGTAAATACATAAGGATAAACAATATCAAAGGTAAGGCTTTAAGCAAATGTGGGTACGCGTTTTATAATTAGCATGCAATTTTATTTGCAATCAACACATTTATAAAAATAGGATCAACATGTTCGAGGAAGGGGGTGTAGTGACTTGCCTTGCTCAATTGGGGGTTCGTTCTCGATTAGCTCAGTTTCCTCCTCGCAGATGTACCCTGTCCGGTTGAATACTAACGTCACAAACTATTCGCTAACACAAAAAGAGCCAAAAATTCTAGAACAATCAAAAATAACCAAACTAGTGCCATTGCGTAGATCTTGATTTTAGAAAGATTTTGACGAAAGTTTCGTTCAAATCCGACTTAAAACGAGGGAGATATGGAATTCGAAAGATTGAAAAAGTTTTAAAACAAAGAAAAGGGAACGGTCTGACGGGTGGAACCGCCCTTAACTCCTCACGTACAGGTTTTGTTTTTAAAAGAGTGTGCGCATGGTGAGGTGAAGGGCTTGGGCGAGCTACAAGCATGCATGCATATGCATACACACGGCTAGCTAGCTGCGTGCATGTGAGCTGCTTGCGTGCATGCACACGTACAGCCAGCTAGCTGTGTGGCGCATGCATGGCCGGCAGCACAGCGGTGATCGCTGCGGAGGGCAACCGCGTAATGAACGGGTACGGTGTTGCGCCTCACAACGTTACCGTGCCGCGGCAACAACGGCGGTAAGGAAACAAAAGCAAGAGGAAGAGCAGGAGAGGAGCTCACCTTGCGGCAGCCGGGTAGCGGCACACCGAGCGGTGGTCCTCACACGAAACTACGGTCGTCGATGTACAGCCTGGGGACAGTCGGCCCGCGGATCATCCTCGCACACCACGTGTTCGATCGGTGGCAACAAACGAACACACAGTGTTAAGGAATAAATGTTAGCGGGTTAGTGCAGGTTAGGGGTTAGGGGTTAGCGAGTTAGAGGTCAGCGGGTTAGTGAGTTAGAGGTCAGCGGGTTAGTGAGTCAATGGGTCAAATGTTAGATGTTAGAGGTTAGCCGTCCAATAAGTTAGTCGTTCTCGGGGTTCAGATGACGGCGCGGCTCACGGCGACGTCGTTGCCGGGAGTAGTACCGGGGAGGAGCATTAGATTTTATCTTTTTATTACTTAACCCAACAGGAATGAATGGCTTGGGGAGGCAAGATGGACTTCAATAGAGGGGGGTTGGGTGAGTAGAGGGATATATGTTAGACTTTGGTGAGGAGGATGGCTTGGTGGTGGACTTCGGCCCGAGGAACAAAAGGGATGTAACCTGGACTTGTGGATAGGTTGTAAGGCCGGTTGGCCCAATGAGGTAGGGGAGGCGTTGTAGACTTCTTGGCAGACTTTATGGGCTTCGGCCCGACAAAGAAGAGGGACGCGATTTAGACTTTTTTTGGAAGTCCGCGGTCAATGAGTGGCCCATGGAGAGAGATAATAACACGTGGGGCCCACTGGTGGGTCCCACCTCCTATTTCCTCTTTCTTTTCTTTTTTTTTTCCTTCCTTTTTCCCTTTCCTTCTTCTCTCTCCTTATCCTTTCCTTCTCTTTCCTTCTTCCTTTCTCTCTCTCTCCTTTCTCTTCTCTGCTGCTGCTTCCTGGAGGAGAGGAGGGTGCCGCGGGAGGGGGCCGACGGCTTGGCCTGGCCGGCCAGTGATGGCGCCGACTCGGCCGGTCGTGGTGACGGCAACAGTGAGCGAGAAGGACGGCTTTTATAGCCGTCGCGGCCGGCGGATGACGACGAAGGCTGCTCTGCCGAGCGGGGCCGAATGCTCTGTCCGGCTGACGCCAATGGCAGGGCCACACAGGGGCGAGGACGGTGGACGGTGGTCGATGGAGGACGGCATGGACTCGGCGTTTGCTTTCGGTGTGGACGCTTGACACCGGCAAGCTCGTCGCGGTGCCATGGCGCACTGGACCGTGTGCAGAGATGGTCATATGCTTGGCGGAGAAGGCGGCGACGGTGCCTAACCATGCTTAGTGTACAGTGCAGGACGGCGCCTAATCTCCGATTTGCAGGGAGCTCAGGAAATAAAGAGCTGAAGGACGTGTGCATGTATGCATGTTGGGAGAGTAATAGAGTTTGCTTGTTGTTGTTCCCTGTATACAGGGAGGTAGATGAGTATTTTGGCTTGCAATGAATGGAGTGAGTAGAAAGCAAAATAATTTAGCACTGGTAAAAATTGGACGAGCGATTTAGGACGCATTTCGGATTTCAAAATCCAAACACGAAGATTTTATTTGGAGAAAAGATGACTGGGGGAAAAACTTGGCTTCTGCAGGTTCCATCGGTTCACGATTAAATTCGACGAGAGAAATGGCCGTCGAATTTTGATATGTATCTGCACAAAAATTATTCGTTGGCGGTAGGATTCCGGAACAAATATTGCTAGGATCTCCGGATGGAAGGAAAATTATTTGGAAAGATATTTTGGAGGGAAAAGAAATGTGAGTCTACAAGGAAATAATTAATTGGGATTTTTGGCACAGATTCTAGACACACACAAATAAACAATTAACAAGCAAACTAAAATTATGCCTAGGACTAGACTTTGTCTGAGGAGGTCATATTTTTGAAAATAGCCTATTAGGAATTTATATTTCGCAATTAAGGTTTCTAGTAAGTACTTTACCAATAGACCTTATTTTGCAAATAATTTACAAAAGCTTATCGCTCTATATAAAGGTTCATACAAAATAATCAAAGCTATTTCTTTAGTGGAACAGTATTTGTTTTAATAAACTATCCCTTAATGGGTTTTATCCAAAATGGTGATACATTTAGATATATAGCTTTATTTATAAAGTAAATATGCTCGAGGGTTTTTGTTTTTCGAAAATAATTGGCATATGCAAATCATAGCTCCTTGAATGAATAATATTTGAAATCAAATGTCGACGTATCCTCAGACGTTCGTCTATTGGCCCACGTGTAAACGAAAAATGACAGATCGAATTGAGTTAGTTCAGGCATGAATGTATTTTGAAAAAGATTTTTGGTTATTCTGAATTTTTAATTCCGTATTCCAAAGTCGAAATATTCAGGATGTTACAAAGACCCGATACCCTCAGGCCCAGAAGATGCTTTACGCAATTCTGATGGCTTCGAGGAAGTTGCGCCATTATTTCCAGGCGCATCGGGTCACGGTGGTTACGTCTTACCCCCTCGGCCAAATCTTGCATAACCGAGAGGGTACTGGACGGGTGGTGAGATGGGCAATCGAACTCTCTGAATTCGATTTGCGCTTTGAACCACGCCACGCGATCAAGAGCCAGGCCCTCGCCGACTTTGTGGCGGAGTGGACCCCGGCTCCCGAGCCCGTCTCCGCCCCCGAGGCCAGCCCGGGCCCCTCGCAGCTGCCTCACACCACCTACTGGGTGATGCAGTTCGACGGCTCCCTGTCTCTTCAGGGCGCCGGTGCGGGGGTCACTTTGACCTCGCCGAGCGGAGACGTCCTCAGATATCTGGTCCGCCTCGACTTTCGGGCGACCAACAATATGGCGGAGTACGAGGGACTCCTTGCGGGACTCAGAGTGGCGGCTGGACTAGGGATCCGCTGCCTCCTGGTGTTAGGCGACTCCCAGTTGGTCGTTAACCAAGTCTGTAAGGAGTACCGGTGCTCTGACCCGCAGATGGACGCCTACGTCCGCCAGGTGCGGCATATGGAGCGCCATTTCGACGGGACAGAGCTTCGGCACGTGCCCAGGCGGGATAACGCGGTCGCCGACGAACTCTCAAGGCTCGCTTCCTCACGAGCCCAGACCCCACCGGGCACCTTTGAAGAAAGGCTTGCCCAGCCGTCGGCGCGACCCGACCCCCTAGGGGAGACGGACGCGCCTAAACGGCCCCCGAGGCCCGTCGGAGTCCAGGCCTCGGGACCCGAGGGGAGCGCTCCCAGCTCCCCTAGATTGATTGCTTGGATCACTGAGATCCAGGCGTACCTCACAGATAAGACTCTACCCGAGGACCGCGAAGGGAGTGAACGCGTCCGTCGCATCTCCAAGCGCTACGTGCTGGTGGAAGGGACCCTCTATCGGCGTGGGGCTAACGGAGTCCTCTTGAAGTGCATTCCTCGGGAACAAGGCGTCAAGCTTCTCGCCGATGTCTATGAAGGCGAGTGCGGAGCCCACTCCGCCTCGCGCACCTTGGTTGGCAAGGCCTTTCGCCAGGGTTTCTATTGGCCGACGGCTCTCAACGATGCGGTCGACCTGGTCCGGCGGTGCAGGGCGTGCCAGTTCCACGCCAAGCAAACGCATCAGCCGGCCCAGGCCCTGCAAACCATACCTCTTTCGTGGCCGTTTGCTGTCTGGGGGCTCGATATCCTGGGTCCGTTCAGGCGGGCCCCGGGCGGGTTCGAGTATCTGTATGTCGCTGTCGACAAGTTCACTAAGTGGCCCGAGGCTTATCCGGTCATCAAGATCGATAAGCACTCGGCGCTAAAATTCATCAAGGGCATCACTGCTCGGTTCGGAGTGCCTAACCGTATCATTACGGATAACGGCACCCAGTTCACTAGTGAGCTCTTCGGCGACTACTGCGAAGACATGGGCATCAAGCTCTGCTTCGCCTCACCCGCCCACCCCAGAAGCAACGGCCAGGTGGAGCGCGCCAATGCGAAAATCCTCAAGGGCCTCAAAACCAAGACCTTCAACATCCTCAAGAAGCACGGCGGCTCGTGGATCGAGGAGCTGCCAGCGGTGCTCTGGGCGAACCGAACCACGCCAAGCCGAGCAACCGGGGAAACGCCTTTCTACCTCGTCTACGGCGCGGAGGCGGTCCTCCCATCTGAGCTCACCCTGAGGTCCCCTTGGGCCACCATGTATTGCGAGGCTGATCAAGATCAGTTTCGCCGTGACGACCTCGACCACCTAGAAGAGCGAAGGCGGCACGCGGCCCTCCGGGCCGCGCGCTACCAACAGAGCCTGCGGCGCTACTATCAGCGCCACGTCCGGGCCCGATCACTCTGCGTCGACGACCTCGTCCTACGCCGCGTCCAAACGCGTGCTGGACTGAGCAAACTCTCACCAATGTGGGAGGGTCCGTATCGAGTGATCGGCGTCCCCCGGCCAGGCTCGGTTCGGTTGGCCACGGGCGACGGCACAGAGCTGCCTAACCCGTGGAACATCGAACATCTTCGTCGTTTCTACCCCTAGTGGTGGTCGGGTGTCATGTCTCGGGCTCGGGCCAACCCCGCACCCCTCTCGGGCATGCAGGATTGGCCGGGGGCTCCCACATGCGTATTCCTTGCTTAATTTCTCTTCTGCATTTCAATAAAAGCACTTTCGATTTCCTGAGGACTGTGTCTGTGTTTTTGTTTCCTTTTGAAAGGTCTTGGCTTGAATCGGTCCGTTCGTGCTCGGCCTCGCCATTGGTGACCCGAGTCGTCTAGAATCGCCAAACGGGGCCCAGAGCCGAGCCGCGCCCCGGGGCGCGGCGAACTCCAGGGGGGATCGGCAAAGGCCCACAATCGGGCCATCCATAACCCTCGGTCGCCACATTCCCGGCCTGGCCAGTCTCGACATGTGGATCTCCCCAGGCACTAGCTTCGACCAGCGCCGCTTGAGGCTGGGGCCCGGGCACGAGCCCCCGTTCAAGCCAAGACACAGAAGGACCGCGGCACAGACCATCGTCATTTTACACGCATAGCAAATGTAACTAACATGGAAGTTAAAATTCTCTTATTGCAGATGAAACCAGTCTGTACAAGCGGGGGCTCGAAGGCCCCGGAAGAAGGAAAAATTACTAAGATTGGTGGGGGCCTGGGGGCTCACTCCGACGCGCCCGGGTCGCCGGCCTCGTCGTTGCTGTCGTCCGCACCGTCGTCGCCGTCCTCCTCCTCGTCGGAGTCGAGGGCGAACACGAGCCGAGGGGCCGTCCCCTCGAAGCTGTGGACGATGTGGTCGGCGGCGTCCCGGCCCTGTGCGCGCGCGCGCCGTCCTCGGTTCCGGGAGGGAACTCTTCCAGCGCTGCCCACGGGGAGAAGTCGGGGTCCCTGGCCTGGTAGCTCGCCAGTACGAGCTCCACCGCCCCCCGGGCGAGGTCCCTCGAGGATGACTTGATTGTCTCCTCGAGCTCCTCGGGGAGCCTTTCGAGGGCCCCGGCCATCTCCAAGAGGCGCTGGGCGAGGCCCCCCTGGTTGGCGGCGTACTTCGCGTACCGCCCGCCCCAGATGCCCGCCTGCCGCCCGGCGCAGTCTAGACGGGAGACAGCGTCCCGAAGCATGCCGAGCCCTACCTCGCTCGCCAAGCGGAGGGCCTCGACCTCCCCGGCGGACTAGTCCAGGGCGCCCTGCAGCTCGGCGACGGTGTGCTCGGCGGCTGCGAGGCGGGCGGCTAGGTCGCCGTGGCCCGCGGCCGCCCCGCCGCTGTGCGCTCTCGCGTCCAGCTCCTTCGCCCGCACCTCGAGCTCAGCGGACCGCTGGTCCAGCGCGGCCCTCTCGGCGCGGGCGCTCTCCAGATTACGGCGCCCCTGCTCCTCCCGCGCCGCCTCGCGGAGGAACAGGCTGTCCGCTAGCCGTCGAGCAGCGTCCTCCGTCTCCTCGAGAGCTCGCCCCCGCTCGGCGAGTGCGTCTTCGCGGAGGCAGAGTGCGGACTCCTCTTCGGCGGAGGCGGCCACGTGCGTCGCCAGCGTTGCCTCCCGGGAGGCGACGGCGGCCTCGCGGTCCGCCAGGGCGGCCTCCTCCGCGTCTAGGGCGCGGGCGCGCTCCTCCAGCGCCGTGACGTGGGCCTCAAGGGCCTCCTCGCGCTGGCGGGACGCCGCCTCCTTCTCCGCCGCCCGCCGTTCCTGGGCAGCGGCGGCGTCGAGAACTCCCCGAGCGGCGTCGAGCTTCTCCTCTAGCTCCGCCGCCCGGCTCCCGTATTGGAGGCGGAGGTCATCCCGCGCCTCGTCGAGCACGGCGGTGGCAATGAGGGCGGTCTCCCGCTCCTCCTCCACCTCCCTGGCGATCTCCACCAGGTTCCTGCGACGGGCCTCGAGCTGTGAGGCGTGCCGGCGGTATGCCTTGCGGCCCGCCTCCACCATGGCCTCCACCGAGCGCCGCCCCTCCTCGACGCGCGCCCACGCCGCGTCGAGTTCCGCCCACTCCGCCTGCAGGGCCTCCATCTGGGCACTTAACCCGTCCAGCACCGTGCTGTTCGCGGCGGCCAGGGCCTGCAGGAGGGGTTCCACGCTCAGCGGGGCAGCGGAAGGCAGAAGGGAGGGCCGCCTCGGTGTGGGTGCTGCGCGGCTTGGCCCGCCGATCGGCGTGCCGGACTCGGGGGCGACCCCCGAAGCCGGCTCGTTCCGAGCGTCGCTCGGGGCGTCGGGCCCGAGGGGCGCACCTGCGGCCTCGTCGTGGGTGGCCTCGGAAGTCGTCGTCGCCTCGGGCGGAGTCGGGTCGGGGGCTTGGCAGGCCGCCTGGCGTGCGCGCGCCGCCTCTGCCTCCCGGGCGGTCTCCCCGGCCCGGCGGATTCTGGCCTCCTCCCGAGCGGCCTCCTCGGCCTGGCGAACCTAGGCGGCCTCCTGGGCGGCCTCCTCGGCTTCCCGGAGGCAATCCGCGGCCTCCCGCCGGTCAGCCTCCCGCCTCCGGGCCTCCGCGGTCGCCGTCTCCTCGGCCTTGGACCGGCCGGACTTGGAATGGCTTGGGGGGCGCGATGGGATCTCGCTGAGGCAGAAGAAAAACCAGAGACAAAAAAACGGGTGAGTAAAAACTCGCCTTGGGAGATGGGAGTATGAATACGGCCGCAGTGGGTGCGGGGACGAACCTGCGGGGTGGTCGGCTGAACGACCACCTCGGGGGCGCGATGAGGCTCCCCCGGCACGGCTCGGTCTCCCCCATTTTGCGGAGCCGTTTCTTCTTTCGCTCCCCCTCGGGCTGCGGCGTCGGTACGGCACCCTTCGGGCGCCTGCTGCTGGCACGCACCGCCCCACCCCCTCGGTGAGGAGATGGAGGAGGAGTACCCTCCTGCTTTCTCTTCCCCTTGGCGCCGGCAAGGTGGCTGCCCCCCGGGCCCCCGTCGCGGGACCCAGAAGCATGGCCCCCTCCCGGGGTAGATTGTTCCTCCCTGCGGCTCCCGCCCGCGCCATCGTGGCCTCGGGGGGCCCGCTCCCCCGACGCCGCGACCACCTACATGATGGCCAGGATGTTGGCGCGCTCTGGGTCGCAGCAGAGGGGGAGGACCCCTTGGGGGATGAGGGATGCCTCCACGGAGCTGAGATTCAGCACCCGTTGGACCACCATCCTGAAGTCCTCAGGGTCCCAGTCCCATTCGCGTCCCTGGTGGGTCCTCAGGTGGTCCTCGGGCCCGGTGTACTCCCAGGCGCCCCAGGCGCGTCGCTGGAGCGGCGCGATCCGGCGACGGAGGTAGTCGCCGAACACCATGGCCCCTGTAAGCCCCTGGGATCGCAGACCCGCCAGGTGGTCAAGAACGGCGTCGTAGCCGTCCCCCAGATCTACCGCCGCCCGCCAGCTGGACGCCTGCGCCGGGGGCTGGCTCGGTAGTCGGAGGCGCGCTTCGCCGGCAAGGGGAGTGTACAACCAATCGCTCTTCCAGTCGTCCCACTTCTTGCGGAGGACGCAGGGAATGTAGCGGTTCAGCACCTGCCCCCGGGGCTGGAAGTAGTAGCCACCGACTACCGTCGGCGGCGACACCGGCTGCACGGTGAAGAACCACCGAAACAGCCGAAGAGATGGGCGCACCCCGATAAACATCTCGCACAGGTGCGCGAAGATGGCCAACGTCATTATCGCGTTGGGGGTGAGGTGCGCCATCTGGAGATCGTAGAACTCCAGAATATCCATGAAGAAAGTAGAGAATGGCGGGACCAGCCCCGCCATTGCGAAAGAAAGGAAGAAAACGGACCGCCCCGGGTAGTGTGGCGCCGGGCGTCCCTCGCCCAGCGCGACCACCTCCCGGCCGGTGGCAGATTCCGGCATGAACCGGCGCGGCAGCCCGGCTTGCCTCTCGCTCGTGATGGGGAAGGCGGCAGCACGCTACCGTCGAGCGGTGCGGAGCCCCGTGCCATGGCGCCGGCGGAGGGGGAGCTTGAGAGCGAGCGCGTGCGGCAAGGGTAGGGCACAAGAAACGAAGAGTTGGGGCACAAGTGGCGGAGGCAAAGGAAAGAGTGGCGAGAGGAAGGAAACGAATCCCTTCCTCGGCGTCTTTATACCCTTGCCAACGCCATGCCCGGCTCCTCGCTTCCCGCGCCCACTACCTTGCCCCCTCGTTTCTCGCGCCCACGCCTCCACTAACCCCACTCGCCCGTTTGCGGCGCACGCGGCAGACGTGCGGCCGTGGCGGTTGAGATGGGGCAGATCGTGCGCGCATTAATTACGCTCGCCAACCGCGAAAAGCGCCATCATCATATCCCCAGGCGAAACGAACCGGCTCGTCCCGATTCGCGCGCCGCTCGAGTAATGTAGCGGTCACAAAAGAGACCGCTCATTATTATCGGTCGGTTTTTCCCTTGCCGATGCGCGCGATTCGCGACCGTTGGTTTCTGCCCGCCTGTAGGGACCGGTCCCACCTGTCACCGGGCCTAAGGAGTGGCGTCACGCCCGAGCGCTTCCCCCGAGGGGGGCGGTCGCCCTGGCGTAACGCCGGGGGCTACTGTCGGTGACATGGGACCGGGGGTATCATGACTAGAGGCTTGAGTGGCCGCAGTCACCCACGTGGCCCGACCCCCCGGGGGGGTCGGGCCCGAGGGTGACGTGGCCACCCCTCCCTCTGTCTCCCCGAGGGGTCGGGCCGCTCCCGTTTCGGCCCCGAGGGCCGGGGCGCCCCGACCCCCTGTGATTTTGGCGCCGCGTGTGTGGGTTAGGTGAGCACAGCAGGGCTCACCTAACCGTATTTATGGCGGATCAGACGAGCGCGCCACGCCGCATTTAATGCGGCGCAGCGCACGCTTATCCGGTCCGTGACCGGTCGCGTTGAGTGGCCGGTCACAGACCGGTCAGATCGCGGGTTAGGTGGCGACAGGCGGCCTGCGGCTCGCCTCGCCCCGTCCCGTCAGAATGATGAGAGCCTCCTGGCTCTCGTCCCTAGCCGGAGCCAGCGTGCCAACTCCTGGAGTTGGTACGTCAGCCCCGGTCAGATCCATTCCAGACTTCAGCGCAAGCATGGCAAGGAAGTCGCTTGCCATTTAATGAAGGTTGAAACGGGCGTTCCCCGGATGAGCCGGCTGGCTGAGCAGAGGCGTGACGCGCCTGCTCTGTCAGAGGTCACTTCCGGCAGTAGGACAACCCTAATTGTAAAAGAATGTTTTCTTTCTTAGGCAGCTAGAGGCCCATGTGGTAACCCCTTGCCATATAAAAGGAGGCTCAGGCCTAGGAAAAAGGAGATCGGACTCCGACCAATACGCTCTAGAGACCGAACTCTCTTTGTATTGTTGGAGACTCTCAGATCCACCAGAACACAGGAGTAGGGTGTTACGCTTCTCAGCGGCCCGAACCTGTCTACGTCGCCCGTGTTTTGTGCGTTTCCTCTCTCGCTGACGTTCCTCAGATCGAGGGCGAAGAACCTCACCTAGCGCCCCTGGCCGAACTGGCAAAGGGGGGCCCGCACGGTCTCCCGGTGAGGAGCTCCACGCTCCGTCAGAACCAGTTCACCTGAATTTAAGTTCTAGACTTGACACGGGTGCTCGTATTTACGACTATTTATTTTTTCAGTGGTAGACGATGTACATATCGACAACAAGGTGCTCGTAGATGGTGAGTGCTGATTTCGTCAATCTCAAGATATGCCGGCTTAATCTTTCGAAGACGTTTATAGAGATAGAGTATGTGTTTGTGTGTTTATAGATATGAGTGTACGCGTGTTGTGAGCACCTACGTTTAAACTGTGTTACTAAAAATTTATACTTTTTTATTATGATTATTAGTCGATTAGTAGTCTCAAACTACGATATACATACGTTGCAACTCTTTCGGCAGAAACCAGGGGGGGGGAATCACTGGTGCCGACCATGTAACCGGGTTCTTGGCACACTCTCCTGCAGCAGCCCAGCTGGAGCAGAGAACATGCTCATCCTCACACTTGGCGGCGGATCTCCGGCGATAGCCGTAGGATCTCACATGAATCCACTTCGTCGCCGACCACTTATCGCCTTCTATGACAGGGCAGCTTCCGTGCAGGCTGTCTGTGTCGAACGTCGCGTTGGGGTGGAGACTGAAGAACAGCACCGCACTGCCTTTGGCAGGTTTCACTGCCAAACAAAATCCAAATATTGTTGCAAGTGAATAAATCAAAAGTGCATAATGAGCCCAGCTGTTGCCATGGAGGTACTGTCTATGTATGCAGAGCTACCAGTTTATTCAAGAAATCTCATAAAGACCGCAAGAAATGCTCTCTGCTACTAGCTCAGAGCGAATGCATTTCAATTTGTAACAGAATTTTTGTCTGCCTTGGCAAGTGTCAACCATACCTGCGAAGCCCTGTTCTGCGCAGTCGGACCATGTCTCGTCTTTAGGCTGTGACAATCTAGCCTGTGGAGGGAAGAGAATCTGTAGTAGTTGCAATCATTTCATTCTAGTAGCAAAATCAAACAACGGTAGAAGGTGTAAATTACAACCTCCGTGCCAAAAAAAAAAACCAACTTCCAATGATGAATTTGAACAAATACTAATTTAAATTCATCTTAATTTTTTTTTAAGACGGAGAAAGTACCTTTGAATCGGGGAAGACTGTCTCTCCACCCATCTTGACATTGGACAGGTACATAAGCATAGTGGCAACCCGGTCACCTTCACGAGTTGAGGCTTGCCGTCCGCTAATGTAATCAAAGTGTGGCTCGTATTTCTCACCTTGCTCGTAACGTAGTATTTGCATCGATTCACCGTTTTCTGACAGTTCAAGAATCGCAAAATGGGCAAAACAATAGAAGATGATGCTCTCTGCAGAACATTGGGAACAAGGTCCAATTAAGCAGTTTTACAGTGTTCAATGCACCTGCACCATACCTGTTGGAAGCATGGTCCAAGCAGCAATCCTCTCCTCTATTCTTGCAACAACTTCATCCTTCAGATGAAAATAAAAATATTTGAGGGGTCAGACGTGCTGGCAAATCACTGTAAGTCTGTAAGCAGAAATTTCAGTAGGCATGCGCCGTGCAGAGAATTTTCCGGTTACTACGTATTCAGAAAAGAAAATTTCATATGATCCAAATGGGGACTTTGGGATCACTTGGAAAGAAGGAATTTGGGACAAATTTTATCGGAATTGGACTGATCACTCTAAAACCCCTATAAGATTCTTACGTTTCAAAAGGAATCCTGGCTTTACAAAGACTTAGATTATTTGGATGCTTATGCAGGACAAGCGACATCGCGACAAGGACATGGATTTTCTAGGTTTAGACCAACCCTCCTCATAGCCTCACCTGCTTCTTGTCGAGGAACATGCCGGAGCTGGTCCTTACCTTGCTCATCACGCTCTCCCCCGACTTGCCGTCCACCACCGTCGACTTCTCCATCTTACCCTGCTTGGCCTTCGCGATTCACACACACACAAGACACACAAACTCAGTGAACACACCAATACTGATTCCCAGCTTACCCAAGAGGGGATTTGATTTGAGCGCAACTGACCAGCGAGACGAGGTGGTCGCACTCCCCATCCGACAGGAACCCCTCGTACAGGAACGCCCTGCCACCCCCACACAACAGAGAGATCAACCGCAAGTCGCCGCCGCGCGCACCTGAGCCCCAGAGATTCGCGGCCGTTGATTAATTACCTGGGGCGCCACGAGACATCGACGGCGCGGGAGGCGTCGAATCGCCGTCCTCCTCCCCCGCCGCCGCCGCTGCCGGTGGCGTACGACTCGCCGGCGACGAAGAGGAGGAGAGGTAGTACGGCGAGGAGGACGAGACGAGCCATGCCCGTGCGACGGCGGTGGAGACGAGCGCCGCCGGCCTAGCTCCCCTTCGGCGACGGAGGATGGTCGGTCGGAGACAATGAGATGATCTGTGGGGCCGTTTCGTCAGTGAGAGTGAGAGGGTGGTTATAAAACGTGGGACCCACGTGTCGAGTGTGACGTCGGCGCGTGTTTCGGAAGCTTCGAAATGGCGGCGCCGGGTGGGACGGTAGGAGAGTACAGTACACGACACTGGTTGGGCCTTGGTTTTTGGTTCGGCTGGGATACTGGGCCGCGTGGGTCACTGGATCCTGGTGGACCGAACAATTGATGGGCTTTGAGTTTTTCTTTTGAGAAAAGGACTGGTGGGCTTGGACCTTTGAGTTGCCGAATTTTTATCATTTTTAATTTTATTTATTTAAAGATTTGCAAAAATAATTTTTCGTTTCGAAATATTGCAGAACTAATCTCCAATCGCCCTCTGGGAGGGCGAGATTTAAAAATCGCCCTCCCAGAGGGCGATTTTTATGACGTGGCAGACGGCCGTTGGGAAAAGACCCTTGCCGCCCTCGACAAGGACGATTTTTGACTGTTCCCCAGGGGGCCGCCTGCCAAAGGGCGGCCGCCGTGGCAATTTTGCAGGCGGCCCCCTTGCCGCCCTTACAGAGGGCGATTTTTGCCTGCGCAGGGGGCCACCTTTAAAAATGATGATTTTTGATTTTATATAAAGTTAAACTATTTTCACCTTTAAAAACTAAGTTGATAATATAAATGTTGTCATTTTTTTTATAAACTTGATTAAACTTTTAAAAAGATTGATTTGAAAAAATCGAAACGACTTGTAATATGAAACATGTAACAGATAAATTGTAGTATTTTTTTTGTAAGAAAACAAATTTCCTTGTAATTTGCTACTGAAACACATCAAAGCTGATCAGTTTTGTGTTCTCGATGAGAATATGAAAAAAGTGCAACTAGAACTATAGAGGGGTGCGGCAAATTTGCAGGTAGCCTCCTCGCCGCCCTTGCAGAGGGCGATTTTTGGCGTAATCTCGCCCTCTGCAAGGGCAATTTTTGGTCGGCATCCCATAAAGCCCCAATGGCCTGAGGAGGTGCTCATTTCAACCGGTCACAATTGAAGGAAAAAAAAGAGAGAGGTGAGGAAGAAGGAGAAGAGCCGCGAAGCGTTGTTGCTGTGCTTATTCGATCGCAGGTTAGTACAATATCCCGATGTATGGTTATATTTTGTGTCGCATACTAGTGTAATTACCATATTTGAAATTTGTGAGTAGATCTGTAGCACTTAGATGCAGACCCTAGATTTTTTGTGAGTAGATCTGTAGCACTGTGAGTAGATATGTTGAAATTTGTGAGTAGATCTGTAGCACTTAGAAGTGTGAATAATTTTAGGCTAGATTTGTTGTGCACACGTTTGGTTTGTAGTAGTACTATATTTGACCGTACAATGAAAAGTATTAAGGGTGTATACAATATTTGATAGTTCTTTTTTTAAACTGTAGGATGCCAAGGCGTGGAAAATGATGAGGACACAACTAGCTCAGATATAACCATGACTACCTTGTGTATTAATCAGCCAAAGGTTAACCAGTTCTACATAAGATTTACTTGTTATATTTTTGAACATACGTTGCTACACAATGAGTTTTGTTTGTTTTCGT
>BDMV01000003.1:7812857-7911443 GCA_008326285.1 Oryza officinalis | reverse complement strand
GATATTTGCACACAAGTAGTCGCGGAGGAATCATCGCCGTCAAGTTCCGGTGAGGAAGGGAGTGGATCGTATCACTCGCCGAGTGACCCCCATCCTTCTCCTGCAAGGAAGAAAAAGGGTGGGAGCGACAATGAAGAAGTCAACTCCGACTACATCCCCCGCGAACCGGTGGTACGTAACATATTGTATATGATTAGTTCCGATCGTATTAAGTATATATATCGATTATAACCGATGTCATGTGAAATGCAAATATAGAAGAATGCTCCACACCGATCTAAAAGGAAAGCCCAAGCCGCACCCGAAGCGGAAGCCGAAGCTGGAGCTGTCGTGCGCGTCTCAGCTTCAAGTAAACCCAAGAAAAGAAGGGGCGAGCGAGGGAAGAACATGTTGTTGAAAGAAGTCAGCGTGCTGATGCGGATCAGTGAGAAAGGGGAACCCCTATCACCCGAAGATTCATGTTCCAAGTATAGCAACCAATGCGGGGCGATAGTTAGGGATATCGTGGAGATCACATGGAAGGATTGGAAGAAAGTTCCTGACACTAGAAAAAACAGCTGTTGGACATCGCTGCAAAGCAGGTTTGAGTATCCACAAGGGACAGACGACGATGCAGCGAAGGTCTATGCACTCAAGACCATGGGCAAGCTGTGGCGGAACTGGAAAACAGACCAGTGGGATGAGTTCGTTGCCCTGAAGACATCGGCGGAGGAAAAGGAGAAGAGCCAGAGGATGTCTGAACTAGCAAGAAGGAATGAATATCCTCATCGTTTGGGATCGACCGGTTACCGTCCAGCGGTTAAGAAATGGACTAAACAAGATGAAGAGATGGAAAAGGCTGGGAAACCGGTTCCTATGAAAAATCACAACCCACGAACCAGGAACTGGGTGCGTGCAAGAACACCGGCCTTCACCCTGGAGGGGGATGTAGTCCTCAAGGATCCAAAGCTCTAGGAGGTAGCTGTCAAGATGAAGAACATCATCACGCAGCAAGAGGCCGGGATGTTCGTGCCAGATAGAGACCGGGACGAGCTGACCTATGCGTTGGGCAACCCGGAGCACTCTGGCCGTGTCCGGGGAGTATCCTCAAAGACTAGCTGGAAGGATGGATTCAAAGAGGATGCTCATACCTACAAGAAGCGTGATCGCTATAAGGAGGAGATAGAATCCCAGGCTAGGGCAGCAGCTCGTGAGGAATGCCATAGATATTGGAGCCAGAATATGATGCACGGTGGTGCCGTTTTTCGCAGCCTGATCCGAGCTATCCGATGGACGATGTAACGGAGGATACTCTTTGCAAGCTCTTGATTTCGATCGGCAGGGCAGGAAAGAAAATACAGGTTGCAACTGGGAGGTTCATACCGGGCCGCAGATTCCATTGCCAAGACATTCCGGATGACTATGCCAAGGTAGAGGTCCGGACGGTCAATGAGGCTCACCGGATGCACGAGATCGACATTCCAACACCCGAGGGGATTGTGTACCTTGGAGATGTCGTTGACCAGTTTGTACTGTGGCACAAGAATGATATTCAACTAGGTTCAACGGATGGAACAGATCGTCCACCAAGGATACCGGTGTCACCGTCTCATCCACCAAGGGACGAAGAACCGAGGGATCCTCCAGTTTCATCACCTCCGCAATCAGATCATCTAGTTGCATCACCTCCAAGATCAGAGCCTGCTGTTGCGTCACCTCCAATTGAAAAGGAGACAGAAGTACAATTAGGGCTTGAAAAGGATCAATCAGAAGTACAAGTTTAGGAAGTGCCTCCGGCACAGCAATCAGAGCGTGCACAATCAGGGCCTGAGCGGACAATGCCCGATGAACTAGACCCATCGCAACCATAGCCATCACAACCAGAGGAACCTAAGGGTGCCGATGTGCCAGTGATGGTAAGGACACACAAGCAGAAAGGAAAAAGTGAATCGAAGAAAAGATATATGATAACGGCATTCCGAGGAAGGGACAAAGATATCAAAGATGTCGATTTTGATGACAGAAAGTTAACAGGCCTCAAGCAAACCATGGAAGATTATCTCAATTATATCAACTGCCCGGATGTGCCGCATGAGTTTCAGAATGGCCAACCATTCATCCATGCCTGGCAACTAACAGAAGGACCATGGCAACTAAGGAGGTGGCATGAATGGTACATCAGGGCAAGCACCATAAAAGGCCTTTCATCGTTCACAGTTGCCGTGCAGGAGAACATCTTCTGGAGCGGGCCATGCCTATTCCAAGTCCATTTCTCCGATATGCATGCCCTCTACCGTCGGAAGAGGCTCGACGCCAATTTGGTCGGCATCTGGTGTCTGTAAGTGCATGACTGGAACGTGTCAATAAATCATTGTACCTATGTGCGTACCTAATTTGACCTTACATTTTTTGAAGGACGAATTACGTGGAAGCTGAAGCGATGCGAAAGCCTGTCGGCTACCTAAACCCGTGCTGGATAAGCAAGCCGAACCACCCCTACCTGCTAGACGAGAACAAGCTACCGGCACATGTTCAGGCGATGACGCGGCAAGAGAGGGACGCATATATAGAACAAAGGCATCAGGAAAAGATTCTCGATGTTGCTACTTATGTAGCTATAGCACTTGAATCTACGCAGGACAAGGAATGCGTTTACGCGCCATATGCCTTTGAGTAAGTTTTCATATCAACTACGAGTATATACATATAATCACGGCTGGACTAACCATTTCTTTCGCAGCGACCATTGGATAGTATTTCTTCTCTATCCAAAGTACAATGAAGTCGTCGTCTTGGATTCTCTTGATAAAGACAGCAATACATATTAAGAAATGCTCAGAATTATCGATCTGTAAGTTATATGCATGGATGTTTCTTATTCTTATATATTCTCATGACGTGTTGTTATCTTTGACGAATTTAAATTAATTATCTCTGCAAACAGTGCATATAAAAGGTATTACCAGCAAGGCGGACAACGGAAAAACTCCAAACAACGCATACTCATCCGCAATAAGTGGCCGGTAAGTAAATTTGGATGCCAAACAATACTACTTAATTTTTATAAATGCATGTGTTTTTCCATTTAATTAACTAATATACTTTATAATTGATGTTGAAAGTGTCATAAGCAACCGGTGGGAACCGTACTATGCGGATATTATACCTGCGAATACCTTAAGGTCAGTGGGAGATATTGCGCTCATTACGACGATGTAAGTACAAACTGTCAATACTCTTGTTAAGTTAATCGCTAACTTGCATTACTGTGAACAATTTCGTAATTTGTCATGATCTCGGTGCAGCTTCCAAAAATTCCCAAGTCTGAAAGGGAGCTCGATGATAAAACCATTGAGAACATACAACGGGACATGTGCTACTTCATCCACCGTGAGTGCGCACATCAGCTTCGGAGGTTTTTCGACCACGATGGAGTTTTGGCCCTGCCGGAGAACGAATGTCTGTCGAACTGGAGCAGGAGTATAATATAGATAGGTTTCACGCGTATGTATATCGGTCGGGTTGTAAGACATTCAACTACTTGTATATGTGGTCTCGGTCCAATTCTATCTATATAGGTGCTTAGAAATTTTATATATATATATATATATATATATATATATATATATATATATATATATATATATATATAATATCATCAATGGCGGCTGCACGAAAGAGAACATACTTTATCGATAGCTCGATTAGTTATATCATCCACGTGTGACTCTAAAATACATGAACAAAGGTAAGAAAAAAATAATATATAATACTTTTTTATAAATATTGCATCTTCGCAGGCAGGCCATGTGTCAAAAATAGGATGATGTCCTATTTTTACTGGCGGGCCATGTGTCTTTTCCCAGAAACTGATGGGTTTTTTTCCTAGCGGGCCACGTGTCCTAAAAAGAGTGTAAGCCGCCAGAGAAGAATATTTTCGCTGACGGCTACCTTAAGCCAACGGCCAGCGAAGATATGGCTTCGCTGGCGGCTGACGTAAATTGGTCGCCAGAGAAAATAGTTCTTCTCTGGCCACTAGTGCAGATCCTCTCATCTGTGACGGGCTGTAATATAACTGGATTTTGCGGGCCGTCACAAAGAAAACATCTCAAACGGGCCTAAAAAGAGGCCGATTGAGATATGGTCGGAGAGACATGTTAAATGTGCATAGAACTGAAGCCCGTCACGGATGACACATATCTGTGACGGGCCTAAACTAGGGCCCGATTGAGATAACCTTAAATATCTCAATCGGCCCATAGTTGGAGCCCGTCACAGATGACAATCATCTGTGACGGGCCCCAACTTAAGGCCCGATTGAGATAACCTTAAATATCTCATTGGGCTGTAATTGCAGCCCGTCACAGATGACAATCATCTGTGACGGGCCCCATCTTGATGCCCGTTTGAGATATCTACAAAGCCCGTCACAGATGGCACTTCTCTGTGACGGACTTTTTTTTAGGCCCGATAAAGATACCTTATATGCCCGATAGTTAGTGCACACTATAAATAGCCGCAACCGCTAGAGTATCTGTATCCCACTATTCACAAATCTGGTGGGAGGTTGGAGGGGGCGAATTTTTTTTTCCCAAAGAAAACAGTAAATTCATAAAGGTAAGTGACAAATAATAATCATTAATTTAGAAAATTCATCAATTTTTATGAATTTAGCGGTATTTATCTTATAAGATGTTTCTCTAATTCTTTTTTCATTTCTGTAGAGATGGATCGAAGTTGGATGTATGCGAAATCTGTGAAACGTCATAGTCAAGAGTATAGAAATGGGGTATTAAATTTTATTAACGTCGCGGAGGAGGATAGGAAAAGAAGAAACAGCGATTACATGTGTTGTCCATGTGCAGATTGCAAGAATGAAAATATGTTTGATAGCCGAATGGACGTACACGCTCATCTGATACAACGAGGATTCATGGAGGGCTACACATGTTGGGTTAAGCATGGAGAGCAGGAATCAGGAAGTGGTGCTGCTGCAGACAGTACTGGTGCGTAAAATCAGGAAAATGAAGATGAGCATGACATGTTTGTACCTTCTCCACTAGGCGGTGAAATGGTTGATGTTGATCATGATCTGCTGCAAGACATGTTACGTGACGTTGAGGATCCAGCTTACAACGAGAGAGATTCCGTAAAGTTCAGTAGGTTGGTCAGTGACTCGCAGACGCCTCTGTACGCTGGATGCAAAGCAAAGCAGACCAAATTATTAGCTACCTTGGAACTAATGAAGTTGAAGGCAAGTAGTGGATGGACAGACAAGAGTTTCACAGAGCTTTTGGGAATTTTGAAGGCCATGCTGCCTGATGGGAACACATTGCCCGAGACGACATATAAAGCAAAGCAGGTTTTGTGTCCCCTGGGGTTAGAGGTCCGTAGAATTCACGCTTGTCGAAACGACTGCATATTGTACCACAAGCAATATGCGGAGTTAGATGCTTGTCTTGTATGCAAGGCCTCTTGATACAAGCGTAAGAAAAGTCCTGACGAAGGAAAAAAATCAAAGCGAGGTGGTCCCGCGAAGGTTGTGTGGTATCTACCTATCATTGATCGTTTCAAAAGAATATTTGCAAACCCCAAGGAGGCAAATTTAGTACGTTGGCATGCCACGGAGAGAAGGAACGACGGTATGCTAAGACACCCAGCGGATTCGATTCAATGGAGGAATATCGATCGAAAACACAAAGACTTTGCTGCCGACCCCAGAAACATGAGGCTATGTCTGTGTACAGATGGCATGAATCCTTTTGGAGACATGAGTAGTACTCACAGCACCTGGCCAGTTCTTATTTCAAACTTTAACCTACCGCCATGGTTGTGCTTTAAAAGAAAATATATTATGCTGTGCTTGCTAATCCAAGGACCGAAACAACCGGGCAATGATATCGATGTGTTCTTGGAGCCTGTTATGGACGATCTTGAGATGCTCTGGAAAGAAGGTGTGGAAACTTGGGATGCATATGGTCAGGAGAATTTCAAGCTACGAGTTCTACTGTTCTGCACCATTAATGACTATCCCGCCCTCGGTAATCTTTCTGGCCAAACCGTGAAAGGAAAGAAGGCATGCTCTGACTGCATGGAACATACACGCAGCCGGTGGTTGAAGAAATCACGAAAGATGGTTTATATGGGTCATAGGAGGTGGCTCCCGCTACGTCACGCATTTCGAAGGAAGAAGAATATTTTCAACGGTAAGAGAGAACTTCAGCCTGCTCCCAAGGATTTGTCCGGAGATGAGGTCCACAACTTGGTCAAGGACATAACCAACGAGTTTGGGAAGAAAAGAAAACGTAGTCAGGCAAAGGACAAGGGTATGTGAAAGAAAAAGTCCATATTTTGGCGATTACCTTACTGGAAAGATCTTGAGGTCCGTCATTGTATTGATCTCATGCATGTAGAAAAGAATGTGTGTGAGAGTTTGGTTGGCCTGCTGCTGAATATTCCCGGCAAAACAAAGGACGGGTTGAACGTGCACCTTGATTTCAATGAAATGAACATTCGTAGTGAACTCCAGCCCGTAACAGATGCAGAGACAGGTAGAGTGTACCTCCCTCCAGCTTGCCACACACCGTCGAAGGATGAGAAGATCGCAATGTTATCGTGCTTGAAAGATATTAAAGTTCCATCGGGCTATTCAGCGAGGATTAGTAAGTACGTCAAATCGGAAGACCTTAAACTGGTTGGAATGAAGTCGCACAATTGCCACGTGCTAATCACACAAATCTTGCCAGTTGCTATCAGAGGCATTCTTCCACCAAAAGTCCGTCATATAATCCAACGTCTGTGCGCATTTTTCAATGCCATCGGACAGAAAGTTATAGATCCCGAAGATCTAGATGGGTTGCAGACCGATATTGTCAATACCCTCTGTCACATGGAGATGTTTTTTCCACTGTCTTTCTTTGATATCATGGTTCATCTCCCTGTTCATCTTGTGAAGCAAACAAAACTATGTGGCCCAGCTTTTCTAAGAGAAATGTACCCGTTCGAGAGGTACATGGGAGTTCTGAAGGCATACGTTCGGAACAGAGCAAAACCAGAGGGGAGCATCATTGAAGGCTACACGACCGAGGAGGTCATTGAGTTCTGCGTGCATTACATGTCCGAGGCCGAGCCTATCGGAGTTCCAGCGTCTCGTCACGAAGGAAGGTTGTCAGATGCTGGCACAATCGGGAGGAAAAGAATTAGGCCCGATCAAGCTTCCTACGGGCAGGCTCATTTTGCTGTGCTCCAACATATGGCAGAAGTTAGCCCATACTTTGAGGAGCACTTAGCCAAAATCCGGCAGGAGAACACGGGTCGATCTGAGACGTGGATTAACAGAGAACATAACTCTCGGTTCAACGCATGGTTCAAGAATCGTGTCACCATGTTGACGGATATCCCAAATGAGACTGTATACTTGTTGGGAATGGGATCGTGTTGGGCCATAGACACATGGCAAGGATACGATATTAATGGATACACATTTTACACCGTCCAGCAAGATGACAAAAGCACAGTGCAAAACAGCGGAGTCCGTATAGATGCCTTCCAGGATCAAGTGGGGTCGAACACATACTACGGCCACATTGAGCAGATCTGGGAGCTGAACTACGTGAAGTTCAAGGTTCCTTTGTTTCGATGCCGTTGGGTCAATATACGCATTGGTGTTAAAGTCGATAAGGAAGGCTTCACTTTAGTAGATCTATCCAAGGTTGGATAATCCGACGAACCATTCGTACTTGCGAAACAGGTCGAGCAGATTTTCTACATAAAAGACCCCGCGAACAAGAAGATGCACATCGTGAGGGATGGCAAGCGCCGAATTGTTGGTGTTGACAACGTCGTCGACGAAGAAGAATACAACCAGAATCTTCATGTACGACCTCAAATCGACCTTGACGATGATCCACAAGAGCCTGTGGCATATACTCGATCAGATCATATGGAAGGCATAACCTTGTGACCCAAGCCGTTGTACACATGAAGTATTTTGTATTAGTAAAAAAAGCTTAGGTAAATTGGTGCAACTTGTAATAATTTTTCTTGCGAATTTAGTGAATTATTGTACTTCACTTAATTATTTGGGATAATAAGTTAATTATTGTGAGTAATGAAAAAGTAGTGAATTCTCATTGTGAAGTATTTTTTTGCAGTTATTTACTTAATGTTCAGGTCAATGATGAACAGGAGTCAAATATCATCCGTGACGGGCTCTAGTGTAGGCCCGATAGAGATGACGTCATCTCTATCGGACCTACACTAGCGCCCCTCACGGATGATAGCATCCGTGACGGGCCATAATTTAATGCCCGATAGAGATGACGTAATCTCTATCGGGCTTTAAATTAGGGCCCGTCACGGATGCTATCATCCGTGACGGGCGCTAGTGTAGGCCCGATAGAGATGACGTCATCTCCATCAGGCGTACACTAGAGCCCGTCACGGATGAGTCATCCGTGTCGGGCTTTTGTTTATGCCCGATTGAGATGTCACAGAACACTGCATCTTGATCTAGATCTGGATCGAAAATTTTTCTAAGTCACAGAACCTTAGCAGAGGCCAGCACGCACTGAGAGCACGAAATTTTTTCTAAGTCAGAGAACCCTACCAGAGGCCTCCTCGGCCGCCACCGCCGCCACCGGCCTCCTCGTCCGCCACCGCCGCCGCCGGCCTCCTCGTCCGCAAGCGCCGCCGCCGGCCTCCTCGTCCACCACCGCCGCCGTCGGCCTCCTCGTTCGCCACCGCCGCCGCCGGCCTCCTCCGCAAGCGCCGCCGCCGGCCTCCTTATCCGCCAGCGCCGCCGCCGGCCTCCTCGTCCGCAAGCGTCGCCGCCGGCCTCCTCGCCCGCCAAAGCCGCCGCCGGCCTCCTCCGCAAGCGCCGCCGCCGGTTAGCTCATTTAGTGATTTTGAAATAATTTAATGAAAATACTTTAATTTTAGGTTCTTTTAGTGATTTTACTTTACTTTTAGGTTATTTTAGTGATTTTAGGGGAAATGTAGGTTATTTTAGTTAAGTTTTGTGATTTTAGTGATTTTGAATTAATTTAATGAAGATACTTTACTTTTAGGTTATTTTAGTGATTTTAATGAAATGTAGGTTATTTTAGTTAAGTTTAGTGATTTTAGTGAAATGTAGGTTATTTTAGTTAAGTTTAGTGATTTTAGTGATTTTGAATTAATTTAATGAAAATACTTTACTTTTAGGTTATTTTAGTGATTTTAATGAAATGTAGGTTATTTTAATTAAGTTTAGTGATTTTAGTGAAATGTAGGTTATTTTAGTTAAGTTTAGTGATTTTAGTGATTTTGAATTAATTTAATGAAAATACTTTACTTTTAGGTTATTTTAGTGATTTTACTTTACTTTTAGGTTATTTTAGTGATTTTAGGGGAAATGTAGGTTATTTTAGTTAAGTTTAGTGATTTTAGTGATTTTGAAATAATTTAATGAAGATACTTTACTTTTAGGTTATTTTAGTGATTTTAATGAAATGTAGGTTATTTTAGTTAAGTTTAGTGATTTTAGTGAAATGTAGGTTATTTTAGTTAAGTCAAGGGGACCTTAGTGGAATGGTAAACTACTTGTTTGACACCTTCTGGGCCCGACAAGACAAGGAGTACATCATGTGCGCCTACAATCAATAGTAAGTGTGTTCCCTAAATACATTGTATTACACGTCTAGCTTTAGTATTAACTTTAACTAATTTAATGCCGCAGTGGACATTGGATCCTATTGGTAATAACGCCTAAGTGGAGTACATGCCACTACTTAAACTCTAAAATTGACGAGCAACTATACGATTGGACCCCGATTCAACTCACAATAGATGAAGCGTGGGGCCAATATGTGCAAAAAGGAGGCCTTCGAAAGACAGGGCAAGACACTCTTATCCACAAGAAGGACTTCCCAGTCAAACAACAAATAGGCGACCAGTGCGGATTCCATGTCTGCCACAACATGCGCCTTCTGTGCAAAGAAAAGGTGAAGACTCTGGCTGAATTGGAGGTTTGTGGTCTTATTCCTGACATGTTGTAACTAAATTGAAGTATATATATATATATATATATATATATGTATGTATGTAAAGATCGTTCGACTAATTTCGAATTATGTACATGTAGGACAAATTTTCAAAGGATCCGGGTAACAGCTTTGAGGACATTCGTGAGGAGATTGCCGACTTCATCCTCCGCGAAATTATTCACCCTAAAGGAATGTTTAGGGTTCAGGTGTAAGTGATGAACATTTTTTAACGTCCTGTTTGAATTGTCAAACACATGTTATTATGTAATATTTATGTTTATTATATTTGTTATCTCTATGCATGTGACCAGTATGCATGTGTGAATATGAATGTTATTTCTGTAAAATATATGTGAATGGGGATGCTCGGATGTGTGAATATATATGAATATATGTGAATGTTGGGATGGGGATGCTGGATTATTTCTGTTATTTTGCAGCGGGCATGGCTAGCACAGGCCTGAGGCTAGCCAAAAAACAGTATTTATTTTTTTTTGTGGTCATACTCATCGGTGACGGGCTATAAGTTAAAGCCCGATTGAGTTATAGTCAACCGTGACGGACTGTAGCTTAAGGCTCGATTGAGAATACAATCATCTGTGACGGGCTATAGTTGTAGCCCGATTGAGATAGTCATCCGTGACGGGCTATAATTTGACTGGTCGTCTCGGTCAAAGCTATCGGTGACGGGCATTAGTTGAGGCCCGATTGAGATAGCTTCATCCGTGACGGACTTATGCCCGTTTGAGATGATTCATCACATCACTGACCTTTGCGCTGTGTCGGACGCCATACCCGACACAGATGTGGGTTGCAGCCCGACACAGATGAGAGGTTCCATTGTAGTGAGCGGCCGACATAAAACAACCGCTAGCGAAAATATTTATTTACTGGCGGTCTATAACCGCTAGCGAAAATCTTGATCTTCACTGGCCTTTGCTTTGTGGCGGCCTCAATTGCCGCCAGCGTAGACCCAAAATGGCCGCCACGAAAAACTGTTTCCGTAGTAGTGTACGCCCAGTTGTATAACAAACATAGGCCAGTACAAGCAAAATGGTGTAGCAAATGAAAGTGGTGGAGCACAAAATAGCAAAATGGTGTAGCGGATGGAACTGGTGTAACAAATTTCCTGATATTTTTTTTAAAAAAGGAAACACGAGAACATATACACACACGCGATTTTGTGCAAATCCGATCAAAAGTTATTTTTTTGTTTTATTTGACACAAACAATGGAAGGCATACAGCCACACAAACCGCGCTACCATTTTTAAAGTTTAATCAAATGGAACTAATGCCATTTATTTTACCAGCAGCGGCAGGGATAAATAATTTTTTTTGGACAGACAGCCTATAGTAGCTAATTGAACAATTTACACTTGCTTACAACATTACAACTTACAATACCCATGCATTACGACATGCACTGATAATTGACTACTTCTAGTCAACTATGATCAGCTATAAATTCATCTTCCGGCACTCCAATTTTGCACGGAATTAATTAGAAGCTCCTAACTGCAGATCATGAAAACAAAACCAAAATAATAACGAATCAAGTACAATCTCCACACACACGCACGCCAACATCTACGTACCCCGTAATTAAAACCGGTCTCGGAAACCAGCTTGATCGATCGATCGAGGACGACCGTGTTCGCGAGAAAGGAGGTTAATTCCGTTAATTATAAGCAGTACTTAGTTAATTAAGCTACCGGCGGCCGGGGATGCCGACGCATGGTGCGCCGGGGGGCTGGGGGCTTGCTTGCACCCATTCCCTGGCGGTATTGGGACGGCATCACTACTACAAAATCAATTTTTTTGAACGAAGCCCTCAATAGTTTTCAGACGGGCCATAAGTGGCCGCGCTTGAAAAAACCGATACGGCATTTTTCCATGCGGTCCACTTAAGCGACCGCACGGGAAAATCGATTTTCCCGTGCGGTCACTTAAGTGGACCGTACGGGAAAATAACTCCCCTTTTCTCTCACTCATTTCAAATTTTTCACCTACTCTTTCTTCCTTTCCTTTTTATTCTCTCTTCTCTCTTTTTCTCTCCACTTCTCTCTTCTCTCTTCCTCTCCTCTCTTCTCCTTTCCTCCGAGCACGTGAGGCACTGGGCACGAGAGGCGGCCGGCTCAACGCCGCCACCGACGAGGCGGCGGTCGGGAGCGGGCGAGCAGCGGCGCGGTCCCGCGCTTCCCTGCGGCGGCCAGGAGCGGCAACGTGGCAGCGGGAGGCGGCAGCGAGACTTCGTGCGGCGGCCGACAGCGGGTGGGCTGTGGGCCGCTCGGGAGCGGCGCCATCTCCGTCCCCGCCGGTGTCGCCTCCAACGACAAGGAGGACGAGGCCGCCGGAAACGGTGCCGCTGGCCCCACAACGACGACGAGGAGGAGGAGACGGTCGGATCTACGCCGCTCCTGCCGCCGCGACGGAGTCCACCGCCTCCTCCATCGTGCGCTCGCGACGGCCGGATCCGCGTCGCCGCCGGGATAGCTAGGGTTTTTTTTTTGAATTTTTGTTTTTCCATGCGGTCGACTTAACGCGACCGCACGGGAAGATCTATTATCCCGTGCGGTCAACTTAACTCGACCACACGGGATAATAGATCTTTCCGTGCGGGCCGCTTAAGCCGACCGCACAGGATAATCGATTTTCCCGTGCGGTTGGGCCGCCCGCACGCGAAAATGGTCTTTTTTCAGACCTTCTCGCGCGTACGGGCAGGCCTTTCGCACGAGAAGATGTTTTTCGGCCCGTACGGAAAAACCGTTTTTGTAGTAGTGCATGCTGCTTTTCTAGGATCTGCATGACGACCATCTTCCCGCCGCTGCCGCCGGTCTGCATCGGCCGCCACCCGCCGCCGCCGGCGACGTCCCCATCCAACGGCCTCGCCGCGAGGAGCACGCCGCAGCACTGCATCAGCACGGCCGCCGCCACCAACGCCCTCACCAACTTCGCCGACGCCGATGATGCCATGTATGTGTGAGATCTCTCTTGAACAGTTGAACTTTAGCAATAGCTAGCTAATTATATAAGGTGAAAGATCAAGCTGATCGTTTGAAGCTAGCTAGTGCCGATCGATGAGTACGTACGTGAGCTGAATGTAGCAGACAATTAATTAAGTACGTGAAATTAATGTCTTAATTTAAAGGCAGGATATTGGCTTGTGTTGGAGGAGATGGGACATGACGGGTTTCCTTTTATAGCTAATTAACTCGTATATTTACGTTGGCCAACACACACGTTCAACTGCGTATGGTGTAGAAACCAGAAAAACAAATTAGGACCGGGTCTATTATTGTCTATTCGTAAGTGTTTACTACGACTAGCTAATTAATTTGTGGGTTTTTTTCCCGGTCCAGCCTAAGTACGTACGCGGTTTTCAGCGTGGTCCATATGCATCCTATTTAAGGTTGAATAATTATAATTAGTTAGGTGCAGTTATATATATCTCACTATATATAAGCCAAGTAGATAGAAACCTCGTATGCATACATGTTAACAATGATAACGAGACCAAAGCTTACTGACTGCGTCCAGCGTGCGCAATGAATTTCTGATTAGTTCATGTGCAACTCGATCTTGACTCCGACCGTGCGGCCCTAAAATCTTGAATTGACACATTGGTTCGTTTCGATCAAATCGACCGCATGATTTCCTCGATCGTAACGGCTGGGACTTCGACCAAATTTACTACTCTGAAACCGTTATCGTGTACTTGTGCAATGAAATAGAGTCGTATATATCTGTTCGCACGTATGTCGTCGATCGTGTGCCGCGCGCGCTCGTCGAGTGTACGACGTGACGCTGGTGTTTGCGAATTTGGTCGGTCACCGCGCGTGGACTTGGTAGATTTGATCGAATTCTGCGGAATTTTTTATATTTTTAGAATTTTTTTTTTAATATTTACAGAAATATTATAGCGCCGAAAAAATTTGTAAAAATAGACCCTGCCGCCCTTCGCAAGGGCGGCAAGCTGACGTGGCACACGCGCGCTGGACGGCGCGGGACGGCCGTCAAGGAGGAGCTGGGCGTTTTGCACTCTGCCCCCTTGCCGCCCTTACAGAGGGCGGCAGGCCTGCCCGCCTATAAAACCCAGCCGGCTGCTTTCAGGAGGCCATTCCCTCCTCACCTCTCCACATCCAAAAAAAAAAGGAGAAGGGGAGGAGAAGAAAAGAAGAGGCGAAGCCCTACCGGTTTCAAACTTCGATTTCAGGTAATATTCGTAGATTATATACGTGACTAAATATATGATGTTAACTAGGATATCACTTGTATTTTTGTAGAACTTTGGTTGGATAAATGCATTGTATGAAATAGGGTTTTACCTGTGGTACTATATAAATATATATTGTTAGATGTAGGTAACTTAGTAGATCTGTAGTATTTGTAGTTATTAGGTTTGTAGTTTTAAATGTTGTTGAGTAACATTGCAATAGAATATATAAAAATTTAGGTACGTTGCAAAGAAGATATTACACTGTAGTCGTTTATTATGTAAAATAACGGCCTAGTAATTAACTTTACAGATATGTCCAGTAAACTTATATTTCAACTATACCATGGTCAAGGAAACGTCCGTTATGGGCCAACTGGGGTAGATCTGTCAGAATTTATTGTAACAGCAAGGGGAATTGATAGGCCAGCCGAGAGGAGTGTACCTTCTATAAAAAAATGGTTGATGCGGGGCTTGGGAGTTGATCCACAGACTAGTGACATTACAATCTATGTTGTAGTAAGTCGGGCAACAGAGGGTTTTTATTGGGAACTAATGCCGGTTCAAAACTCTGGGATGTGGAGATGGTATGTGGAGAATGCATTGCAACGTGGGTGGCCTCTAGCTATGGTTCCGTATGTTCATCCGAAGGATCCAAGTGTACAGATGAACATGGATGATGGCGAGGGGCCAAGTGCAGAAGTGAATGAGATTGAAGTGGATCAGGTCAATGCACCAGAGGAAGATGGAGTAGCTCCAGTAGTAGCTCCAGTAGGCATGCAACCTGGTGGAGTGGCTGACGAGGGGGAGACTGTGGGTGCCATTGTGGACGAAATGGAAAAAGAGGATCGTGACAACGAGCGTGTGGAGGAAGATGATTCGTCAGATGATGACGAGAACAATATTAATCCAGCTGAATGGGCTAGTGATGATTTTTCTGGTTTGGTCATCTCTGAAGGGGAAAATGTGAGATGGGAGTACAAGGAAAACGAGATTATCGAGGGAGCGAGGTATGGTAATGGAGAAGACATGAAGGAGGCGGTGAAGCATTATGCAGTGTCACTTCATAGGGAGTTTTGGGTTGCCAAGTCTAACCGGACACAATATGAAGTTAGGTGTGTTAATGAAAAAGATGGGTGTCCGTGGAGAGTGCACGCCTATAAGGGGAAATGGAAGGACTACTGGACAGCGTCGGTCGTTACGAAACATACTTGTTATCTACCTGGTGTTCAGAAATACCACAGGAACATTACATGTGCATTTGTTGCATCTGAGATGTATGCGCATGTCGTGGACAATCTGGCATATGAACCGAAGTCAATAATCCGACATATCGAACAGACATTCAAGTATACAATTAGCTATGCCAAGGCGTGGAGGGCCAAACAGAAAATAATAGAGATGAGATTTGGAACTTATGAAGCCTCATATGACAATTTGCCACGTCTGCTATCTGTTATCCAACAAAGAAACCCTGGGACCTCTTGTGCACTCAAGACATTCCCCTCAATTGAACATCCTGGCAAGACTGTGCTGCAAAGAGCGTTCTTAGCTCTACATGCATGCAAGATGGCATTCGTGCACTGTCGTCCAGTTCTTTGTATTGATGGCACATTTTTGACCGGGAAGTATCGGGGCCAGATACTAACAGCAATTGGGGTAGATGGGAACAATCAGGTATTACCGTTGGCATTTGCTTTTGTCGAGAGCGAGAACACCGACAGCTGGTACTGGTTCCTCCATCTGGTTAAGACAGAAGTTGTTGGTATGAGGCCCAATGTGTGTCTAATACATGACAGGCACGCCGGTATGCTTCGAGCGATAGAAGAGTTAAAGTTTGGGAGTATGGAAAGAGGATACCCTGGCCAGTGGGAAGATGTACAAAGCAGGTGGTGCATGCGTCATATGGGAGCTAATTTCTTCAAGCAATTTAAGAACAAGGAGTTGATGAACATGTTCAAGAGGCTATGCAATCAGAACCAGGAGAAAAAATTCAATGAGCTTTGGAAGAGATTAGATGAGTTGACAGGCAAATGTAGTGACCAGCGTGCAACAAGACCAGCGGCCGCTGTACCTGACCCTCCTCAAGCACTCGGAGCTCTCCCAACAGACAGTGTAACATTGGTTAGAAGAACTGGGGAGCAAATTCGAAAATTTTCTCAGTGGATTGAGAATGAGCCAAAAGAGAAATGGGCTAAGACTTATGACACAGGTGGTGCTAGATATGGTATAATGACAACAAATTTGGCGGAAGTTTACAACTGGGTGATGCGCGGTGTCCGTGGACTCCCACTAGTTGGTATAGTGGAGTTCATTTTACATGGGACATGCAAGTATTTCAGGGAGCGGTTCCAAGCAGTTTTTCCCTCTATGCCGAACAACAACATTTTATTTGGAACTTTCATGGAGAAAAAACTAGCGGAGTGGCGTGCAAAGGCCATGAAACATCGAGCTCTAGTGCAAGGTACCCAACAACACAGGTTTGAGGTACTCTGCCAAGACAAGGCAGGCAGGGGTATCTACCGCAAGAGAGTAAAGCAGGAGTGCGTTCTCAAAGACGACGGCACATGTCATTGCTCCTGTAGAAAGCCGACGCTGCTCCACAGGCCATGCACCCATGTCATTTCCGCGGCATCTGAGTGTGGCATCCAAGATGCAGTATATGTGTCACAATACTTCTCCAAGCAAGCAATATATCACACATGGAGTGGCGAGATTTTTGGCTTCGGTGTAGCTGGGGAGTTCACAAAGATTAACGATCCGATAATCTATATTCCTGACCCAACGAAACTCCGAGACAAGGCGGGACGGAGGAAGACTCGGCGCATCCGCAACGATATGGACGAGTCGGAGGCAGGCAGGGTGAAGCGGTGCAGCAAATGCGATGAACGTGGCCACACCTACAAGTATTGTCCTGAAGACAAGGAAAAACCAAGTGCGGCAGAGGCAGGTCTATCAGGATCAGCAGCAGATGGAGCTCGCCCTACGGGTGAAGGCACTACTTCAAGGCGACCCCGTCCTAGACGTTCTCGTGGAACGTCCGGTTACGTGGTGTAGTTCGTGTGTTGTATGTTGGCAAAAGGCTTTGCTTGTAATTTCGTTCGAACTTATCGATATGTTCGCATTGTGTTGTGTTGCGAACCACTTGTTAGACTTCCGCATGTAATGTCTTTATGTTTTACGGCTTGTAATTTTGTTTTATGTTATTTCATTCTCGTTACGTGCCTTTGTGTAACGAAAGTTATGTTCTCAATAATCTGCACTCTTGCATGTCTCTATAAGTATTCTTCCGTTTCAGATAACTTGTTTTTACAATTATATTATTACCTTCTTATTTACCCTAACATGTAACACGTTATTTGCAGAGATGGCACATCCTGAGTTGTTGGATCCGGCGATAGATCAGCGCCACCGGTCATACCTTACTGCGGTGGAGGGGGCTCAGCTTGGGACGTTCCGTCCATGGTCGTCACGCGAGCGACTTTTGGTTCACGACTCCTTCGTCGAGAGGTATGGTTTTACTGTGTTCACGACACCGGTCTTACCTTACTACGGTGGAGGAGGCTTAGCAATGTGTTCATTTTAACGTCTGGTATTATTTCGCTTTCGCAGGTTGCGTGAGGCCGGTCTCTTACCGTTGGCTCGGCTAGTTGAGGCCGCCACCGGCGACGCTGACATGACGAGACGTGCACACGCAGGAGCAGTCGCCCTCCACCCCACTCCCAGACCCTCGCGCTACCCGTGCTGTCCCACCGGATCGCTTCACGTACTCCCAGGACCACGTGCGAGCACAGGCCCGGAGGACCAAGCGGGGTCGCGGCGCGAGTCAGGGCCAGTAGAGCAGACATCTCTTTATTTTTCTTTACATTCTTGTACTATATGGTTGTAGACTGAATATGTTGTTGTTTATATTCGGGACTCGCATTCCTACACTTCGCTGTTACGTTTTCCAAAAACAGGAGTCCCTTTCGCCACATGGACGAGTACTTTCGGTCGAGCCGATGCAGCTTTCTTTATTCGCGTGCGATACGACTGCGGAATGGTTTCTCATGTCCTTACATGTCACATCAGCATATGTCCAATCTTACTTTCGGCGAGAATTCCGCCCTCTATAAGGGCGGAAGGCCTTACTCCGCCCATATATAGAGTGGCAGGGTGCTCATTTCAACCGGTCCAACTGAAGGAAAAAAAAGAGAGGTGAGTAAGAAGGAGAAGAGCTGCGAAGCATTGTTGCTGTGCTTATTCGAGCGCAGGTTAGTACAATATTCCGACGTATGGTTATATTTTGTGTCGCATACTAGTGTAATTACCATGTATTTGAAATTTGTGAATAGATTTGTAGCACTTAGATACGGACCCTAGTTTATTTGCGAGTAGATCTGTAGCACTGTTAGTAGTTATGTTGAAATTTGTGAGTAGATCTGTAGCACTTAGAAGTGTGAATAATTTTGTGCACACGTTTGGTTTGTAGTAGTACTATATTTGACCGTACAATGAGAAGTGTTAAGGGTGTTTACAATATTTTATAGTTGTATTTTTAAACTGTAGGATGCCAAGGCGTGGAAAAACTACCAACTCAAGGTAACATAAATCGTTTTTGTGATATTATGTGTTATTCGTTGTGCATGAAATGAGGAATCCTAGATTAACGGGTTAGGGTGTTTCATTTATTATTGACTTGTAGTCGCCCGAAGACTGGAAATGCCTTCAACCCATTACCTTTGCCTAGCGGTGTTCCAGTGCCCATGTGCTGGTGCGGTGATCCTTGCAAGGTAGCCAAGTCCGATGAAGAGGAGACGTACATGCAGAGATACTGGATGTGTGCCAATTTTGAGTTTGAGCCAACACCTGAGATACGCCGCATTAACTTAATGGTGAGGAACTGATGTTTTGTAATGATTATTTGGTGTATGAAGTAGTCTTCAACAACTTATTTGGTTAGTAAACATTGCATTTGTTGTAGACCCCTCCACCGCTATGTGATTTTGAGCAGTGGATCGACACCGAGATCAAGCCGCAAAACAAGGAGCGTTTGGAGTACATGCGGCAATGGGATGCAGAGCGCAAGGAGAAGATAGAGCAGAGACGCAAGGAGGAGGCCGCAGAAAAAGAGCACAAGGCTGAGGCGGAAAGGAGGCGTGTTGCTGCGTACAGGGAGGAGCGGGAGCGGAAGCTTGAGCGTGCGCGGCGAGCGAAGGCAGCAATGGAGGAGAACCCCGATGCACAGAGGAAGGGAAAGTGGCCTCGTTGCACTCAGTAGTATGCACGAGTTGGTAGTTGTATGGTGTTAGGGTTTAGGCCGGCCTTGTTTCGCTAAGTGGGTAGGAACGTGTTCCATCGGTTCGTGGGATCTCCATATCTATCCACTCAACGAATTTGCAGACCCAACGATATGCCTATGTAACATGTTATCATTATGTACGATCAAGTTAGCGTTCTGCGTATTCAGAATTGGTACTAGAAATTGGAGCACATAAGTCATACCCGATCCATGTTGCCACATTGGAAGAATCGCCTCCCCCGAGTATTTGAGTTGAGAGACGACTAAAATATACAGTCATCACCACAATGGCACAACGGACGGTCACACCATGGTGGAATGAAACCGCCCAAAGGATGATGTATTGACATATGAGGAGTGATGAATTTTCGGAGTTGTCCCAAAAGTATTTTCGGAATTTTTAAACATACTAGTTGGATGCCCATGCGTTGCAATGGGAAAAAAATTAGGGCAACTTTAAGGCCCCGTTTGGATGGGATTAGTAAAACCAAGTTGTGCGTTCTGGAAATTTTCGGAGTTGTCCGAAAATCATTTTCGAAACTTCCGAAAAATTACAGAACCAAGTTGTGCGTTCTGGAAATTTTCGGAGTTGTCCGAAAATCATTTTCGGATCTTCCGAAAAATTACAGAACCAAGTTGTGCGTTCTGGAAATTTTCGGAGTTGTCCGAAAATCATTTTCGGAACTTCCGAAAAATTAAAGAACCAAGTTGTGCGTTCTGGAAATTTTCGGAGGAGTCGACGGCGGGGGAGGACTGGCGCGGGAGGGCAGGCGCGGCAGCAGCGGCGCGGGATGGCCGGCGCGGCAGCGGCGGCGGGGGATGGCCGGCGCGCGGGCGCGACGGCGCGGGAGGAGCGGCGGCGCTACGATGAGGAGAGAGAGACGGTCAGACGGCTCGCGCGGGCGGCTTCGGTGAGGCGCTGAGGCGAGAGAAGAGAAGAGAGAGCGAGAGAGAGGGAGGCGTTTTTATTTGGAGCGGCTTCAGTGAGAACGGACACCACGGTTCCTTTCTTTTTAATATGGTATAGATACACTACAAATTTAGGTTTCTGCAAATTTTCGGAGCTATCCGAAAGATTTTCGGAATTCGGGAAGCAAAATAAGATTCTGTATATTTTTGGAGTTGTCCGAAAATATTTTTCGAAACTTTCGAAAATGATAGTGTAGTCATTAAGTTTATGAAAATTTTCGGAGTAGTTCTCTTTTGGAATTTTTGAAAAACGCGTGTAAACTCGGGAAGGCGTAGGGGCAGGGGGCAGGGATGTTGCCGCCCTTGCAGAGGGCGGCAAGGGACCTCGGAGCAATTTTGCCACACCGCGGCCCGTGCGCGCCGTCAAGACGCACACGGCGCCGTGTGCCACGTCAGCTTACCGCCCTTTCAAAGGGCGGCAGGATCTATTTTTGTAATTTTTTCCGGCGCTATAATATTTCTGTAAATATTAAAAAAAAATCTAAAAACAAAAAAAATTCGAATTCTGCGTGTCAGGTGACACGCGTTGCCGGGCAAGCCCAGGAGGTAATTGGGCTTGTGTGCTGATGCCTTTCGGTGGCTGGGCCGCGCGTTCCGGAGGCTTCCGTTGTTGTGGAAGGCCATGGCCCATGGGCCTCGTTTGATGCTTCCCCCACCAACTCGGCCATCCATCGATCCTCCCAGAAAAAGGAAGATTTGAACCTGTCATTGAGACCTTGAGTGCGATTCCTCCCTTCTTTCGGCCACTGCTTTTAGCAAGAGCATACTTTGACCCGTAGCAAAATACCAACACCACGATATCGTAAAAGCTCCCACATATTCCACATCTCGAGGAAGTCTGTGAGCCCCCGAATAATAAAAATAATAATAAACCCTCCTTTTTTTCTAATTGCAATTTAGCACTATTACCTTTCGTAATCGAATCTATTCGCGAGATTATAATGATAAAAAATTATGCAACACATCTCGAAGTCACGACGCCACCATTCGTTCGCGACTTGGCGTCAAGCGAACGGATCAAGAGCTAAGCTCGCCTCCGCCTCTCTCGCTCGCTCTCCCATGGCGCTCCAAACCCTAAACCCGCGGCACGTGGTGCCGCTGCCGCGGCGGCACGCGCCGCGGCCCCCTGTGCTCCACCACCTGCCGCCTCCGCGCCGGAGGCTCGAGGGGGTGGCGAGGCCGCGGGCCGTGGCGGTGGCCGTCAACGAGGCGAGGAGGCGGTGGCCGCCGGCGGAGGAGGGCGGGGAGGAAGGGAAGGAGACGGACCTCGCCACGCTCGGGAACCTCTGCGTCGACGTCGTCCTCAGCGTGCCCCAGCTCCCGCCGGCGCCGCGGGATGAGCGGGAGGCCTACATGGAGCGCCTCGCCGCGTCGCCGCCTGACCAGGTAGGGGTCGACAACTTTCGCTTGTTGGGATCGGAAATCTAGGGGCTCGGTTATTCATCGGGTGAATTTAGCATTAGATACCGCAAAGCCGGATTTATTTCGAGAGATTTAGCTCTAGCCACTTTGGTTTGGTTCAAAATGCTTGTGTTGTGATTGGAAGAATACACTTTTTTTGCTTCAAGCGATCGTATCGTAATTGTATCTACTGATAAATGTATCGTAATTGTATCTACTGATAAATTTGGGGATTGGAAGAAATGTGGAGGCTTTCGATGAGTAACGGAAGGTTAGATGTACACATCCCATGAGTATCTGCATTTGTTCTGTTTGTGATGAAAATGGGAATATTCAATGATAATTTAGTTATTTGTTACTCATTCTGCTGCACTTTATCTGCTTGGGGAAGATGGAGAACCCAGAAAAAAAACCCAGTTATAAATTGAACAACATTATGATCGATCGATCAGTGGTTATTAGCTGTTCTGAACATTTTATCTTTCGTCACTTGGAACAGAAATTTTGGGAGGCTGGTGGAAACTGCAACTTGGCCTTTGCTGCCGCTAGGCTTGGGCTTCGCTGTTCCACACTGGGGCATGTAGGACAGGAAATTTATGGGAAGTTTCTTCTTGATGTGCTTGAGGAGGAGGGCATTAGTGTTGTTGGGATGCTTGATAACTCTGATTCTAGTGCGTGCCGACATGCCTATGAGACCCTTCTTTGCTGGGTTCTTGTAGACCCATTTCAGAGACATGGATTTTGCAGGTTAGAACTTCATGTTCTTATGCATGCCTTACTGCTCTTATTATTTTCATTATTAATATTATCAACTTCAGTCAAATTCATATGAGCTAATATTCTTGTTGTTGTGCTTTGCGTTGCAATTTTTATCTTTGCCAGCCGAGCAGACTTTAGTGATGAGCCAGCTTTCAGTTGGATACGTAAACTCCCAGCTGAAACCAAGACAGCTATTCATCACTCCAAAATATTGTTCTGTAATGGCTATGCTTTTGATGAACTTTTCCCTGATGTGATCTCGTCCGCTATTGATTGTGCAATTGATGCGGGAACAGCAGTATTTTTTGATCCTGGTCCTCGAGGAAAATCTCTCTTACATGGAACCCTGGATGAACAGAGGGCACTTGAGCATTCTCTGAGGCTCAGTGATGTTCTGCTTTTAACATCAGACGAGGTTAGATGCCTTACAGCTTTATTTTTGCTTTGTGAGCTTCAATTGTAATTAGTAAAAGCCAAGCAAACCATAAATGGCATGTTTTTTTATAATGAAGTTTGAGCTGGCTGATCTTGACTTCACATCTGCAGCTTTGCCTTTTTTTTCCAAATTTAACAATTCAACCATAAACCATTTATGCCAAAATAAGATTAAAAGGTACAGCCTAACACTAATATGCTTTTGTAAAAAATTCTGTTTGCTGAATCTGGCCTGTTTAGAGAACAGCGAACCCAATGTGGTGTATTTAGTGTTGTATTCTTGCTTCATTTCTCTCATAATTCTGTTTATTGGTTTGACAGGCTGAGTCCCTGACGAACATCAGAAACCCAATCCAGGCAGGGCAAGAGTTGCTGAAGAGGGGGATTCGCACAAAGTGGGTTGTCATCAAAATGGGCTCAAAGGGATCAATCATGGTTACCAAGAGTGCTGTCTCCAGTGCACCTTCGTTTAAGGTATGTTTATTCTGCTGATAAAGGATCTTTGCCTGTAAAGTAACTTGTGTGATTACTGCATTTGTCAATATTCACTGTGCTGTACTTTCATTAGATTGACGTTGTGGACACCGTTGGATGTGGAGATAGCTTTACTGCTGCTATAGCTTTTGGGTTCCTCCACAACTTGCCGGCAGTTAGCACACTGACACTAGCAAATGCAGTGGGTGCTGCAACTGCCACTGGCTGTGGGGCAGGTCGGAATGTTGCTCACCTGGATAAAGTATTACAACTCTTGAGAGAATCAAATATCAACGAGGACGATACACCGTGGAGCGAGTTGATTGAAGCAAGCTCATTCTGTTCTGAAGTTTCAGTGCTGTCTAAGACAGCAGTTAATAGTTTCAGTGACCGCCTTGTGCATGTTCCTACTTGCAATGTGGTTTCCAACCTCCTTTCTATGTTTGAGGCAGTGTCAGAGCGAAGCACAGTTCAGGCTTAATCCCATCTTGAATGGTAGATGGGGGCCCTTTTTTGCCATTAAATCATTCATATAGATTCTTCTTTTGCCAGACCGTCACACTGATTTCATGTGACGAGTGATAGTTGGAGGCTGGCCACCAGGGAAAGCTATTTGTTGGAAAGATGTTTTGGAAGCTATTAGTAAATGTGCAGTAGTGGTCTCGCCTAGAAACATCGTATTTTACCCATCGTATTTTACCCTAACTTTTGCACTATTTGATGGATCATGGTGTCCCTTTAACTAACCAAGTTATCTTCAACTGATCATCTGTTTGCGCCAATGAGATTTTGCCCCTTTCTGGTGTCATCTGTTCTGGTCCTTGAACCGAACTTGTTTTGTTGTGAAGTATCAACAAGTTTATTATGATAACGATAAATTTTGCCGATGTTGACTGTAGCCAAGACAACATTTTGCAAGGTTTACTTGCGTGTGTACTTTTGTTCCCTTGTTCGTTACTGCAAAATTGTGCTGATCAATGGCAAGTGTAGAAGCTAGCTGACTGTACACGTCCGAGATTGTCATGGAGATCTGATGGTCTCAGCCTCAGAGGTGACCTGTGACCAGCACACTTGCAACTGCTATAGATTTTCAAAATTTTCAAGCTCATCATGACTATAGATGGTCTCCAGCAACTTCTGGGCTTGGTTGGATAAATTCAAGAGGGTATGAACTTATCTGACATGAACAATAGCTGGTTTACTATGAACTCCTTCCTCATCTCGGCAAGAGCCGGAAACTATAATTACAGCGAAGAGCTTACTCCTAAATCCTAATAACAACAGCCGTTTCAATTTGTACAAGAAAGATCTCATCCAACAAGATAGGTGTGTATGTAATCTGTGTTCTCCCATGTTATGTTCAGGGAGATCAGGTCACAAATGACCATCTGTCAAATCTCCGAGCGAGATGCCACCATGAAGTCATCATGGTGCTGTAACAATCAGTGGCAGCAACTTCAGTTCTGCAAAAGAGACCGAATCAGAATCTCTTGATTGCAAAAGGTGATATAAGTGAACAAAGAACAAGGCCTAACATTTCATAACTAGGGCGATTTTATACATACAAGAAGGAAAAATATTTCTCTAAAAGAAGAGGAAATATGAAAGATTAAATAATACTAAGTCAATGAAGTTGATAGAGTAGCTAGTGCTGATAGAGTAGCTAGTGCTGAAAATGCAGATTCAAAAGACACTTCAGTGTCCTTTTAGTTATCCAAGCATTCTAAGGAACTTTGACGAAAGTAGAGGATCGTCAGTAAAAACTCTGATGGCACAGTTCAAGCAGATATTTGCAATATACGAGAGTAACCTATTGCATGTATATCATGGAAGCAATGTTCATATTAACTACTACTATGGTCTAATGTTACCTTCAGAGATTAATTACGAGATCATAAAACTGCCGTCTCTCTTTGCTCAGTCATGATTCTTCGCAACTCTCTCAAATGGGCAGTTATCTCTTGAACACATTGTACCCCATCATCACTACATTTTAGAGAGCTTAATATCTGTTTGAGAAACTTTTGATCTGCTTCAAGTGCCGTGAATCTAGTATTTAGAAGTGAAATCTCATGTTTAACGCTCGTCATAGAACTGATTCTGCCATCATCTAGGTGAGAACATGAGCCGGAATCAACACTTTGATTTTCATCAATTTGTTGAGAAGAAACCGGCTCACCGCTCCAGTGTTCCGGATGCAATACTGCAATGTTCTGTAGACTATCATATGTGCCACCAAAATTATGCCTATCTGTGGGAGACATACCCAGTGTTTCCTCCAATTTGCTCAAGGATTCCAAAATATTTGCCTTTTCATCCTCAAAATCAAGCATGGTATCCCTCATAAAATCTGAGCTATCCAAGACTCCAGATGCCATATCTCCATCAGTAGAATCAAACTTGCAACCAAATGGTTCATGAAGCCTCCGATAATTGTCAAGTTCAGCTTCCAGGTCAAGCATTTCTTTCTCCCTTTCCGTAAGCAAGTCATTTAGCCTTTCAATTGCTTCTTGGTCATGATCAGCCTGCTCTTCCATCATCCTGAGGTACTGAAGTGCCTCCATGTGCATTGAAGCCTTTTCTTCCTGCAACCTGTTGATCATAGCCATTGCTTCACTCGCAGCCACCGCTGAAGCACTCCGCTCTGCCTCAAACTCCTTATAAAGGATACTCATTTTTGTCTTGCCAAGCTCAACCTTCTGCTTCAGGCCTTCAAGAGAGGTTTCACCTTCATCTTCACTAGTAACATGGACATCAAATGATTCCATATTTGAGTAGTTAGTCTCAAGAAATTGTCTGCTCCCAGTGGCATCATATTGTTTATCATCAATCTGTGTGATTCTAGGGCTAGCGGCCACCTCACTCCAAGGACCATCGAAGCCTCGTGCAGAAGACATCTGGGACAGGAATGTCTTGACATCTTCGTTAGTTCTTGAACTGTTATCCTTAGCAGAGATTATTTCAGACCATCGAGGAGATTGAAGGTTGCTTCTACGACCAGAAGCACTCCTCATACTGTTTTTGCGGTTGATACGGGCGTCTAAAGCTGAACTCATTCCTGCATTTGCAGAAGCAACAAAACCCTTAGCAACTTCCTCGTCAGGGCTTCCTGAAATATCCACTGAATCGCTAACTTCCTCAATACCAACCAGAAAAGCTACAGCACAAATTTGACATACTCAGATAAAGTTCAAATTATATAAGGATTGCAGCATTTTGGATAAAGATACATACTTTTCTCTTTTGGAAGCTCTGCGCAAACTTGTTCAGGCACAATCACAATCTTCGATTGCACATCATGATTGTTTCCACTTACATTGACCTTGCTCAAGCTAATTTCCCTCGAACCTTGCCCAATATGCTCTGAAGATTTTGCTGCACTAACAAGGTTGGTGCCAGTGGCCACATTGTCAGTTTTTGCTGCAGTACTCACTGGCACAGGAGCGGTATTCATTGGCTCTGCAACAACAACATTCTCAGAAAGATGCATAGACAAGCTGTTGGTGTCGCTGATCATAGGTCGTAGTTGCAAATCATGAAATAAGAGGTCTTTGCTTCTCTGCGTAGCTTTGTGAATCATTGAATTACCATCTTCATCTTCATCATCATCCGAGATGCGGATCTCAGACTCTGAATCATGGCGGGCATTCAGCTTACTGTAGCCTCCATAAGACAAGTCCTCAGAACCTTCATCTGAAGAATGCCCTACACTAGTCATTTCTATGCTTCTCTCCTTCACTGTGCTCACACCATCAGGAACTATGCCATTTGCAAGCTCAGATAGCTTGTGTGCATGTCGTGTCTTCTTAAACGGCTCTGAACAGCAAGAACATAAATGTGTATGCCTAGACCTCGGTTGAGAATTCACCTTGTCCTTATTTCTCATGCTCTTCAGTTTATTGGGCTTACCATCCAAACCAGCACATGAAAGTAGGCACCTTTCACACAGATCATCAGAGTGCGCGAGCTTGTTGTGTCTCTGGCAATACGCCAAATGCGAGATTTCCAGCTTGTGTGCAGCACAGATCAGATCTTCAGAGAACCAGGTCTTGCCATGCAGGAGCTGATCGAACCTTGAGCATAGAATGCACGGTGGCCGTAGGCTCCAGATGCGCGCAAACCTTGTCGCCGTGAATGACACCACGGCGGTCACAAAGAGCATTATGATCAAGCAGCATTCGCTGAAGGCATGGCACAGCACAGGCCAGAATTGCCGTGCAAAGTCCGGCGACCTTGCACAAGCCTTCGCTGCCATCGAAGATCAATGCACCGCTGATTTGCATGTAGGTTGATTAAAAATCCATTTTTTCGCACAAAATTCCCATTAGTGCGGCACGAAGATAATCAGATCAAACCACATTGTTGAGGAGGAAACGTTTGTAAAATCATGGTCACCCATGCCAGCGTGTGGTTCCAGAAGATAAGGCCTTTCACCTAGAAAAGTTCACAATGCTACAATGCAGCAGTACCTTCAGCTGCGCTAAGCCAAGAACAGGACATTTGTTCTTCATATGCCAATGCTCATACAGATAGATCGTAATAACCTAATCTTTGTACCAATTGGAGCAAGAATCCAATCTTACCTGCAAATAATTGCACGGATGAACATTCAGGGTGTCATGTACAAAGAAGAATGTTCAAACTAAAAGAATGTATCTGGAACATACCAATGCAGAAGATCTTCAACCAAGAAGCTGCGATTCTCATAATCACCAAATCTGGAGCATATTGGAGAGGCACAGAACAAATCTGTGTAGTAAAAATCAACCAAAAGGCCCAGAAATGGGAAAAAAATCCCCAAATGAAATTTGGAAAAAAAAAATGGTTCTTGGTTACACCGAGGAGGCAAAACGATTCTCCCCTCACACTGTACGATTGGAGAGGAGAGAGAAGAGGGGAACAGATGTCCTCCATCTCTTCCCTAAACCCCGCATTTGTCTCTAACCTTTGCATGTGATGTTTTCGAAGGCAATCCTTTGCATGTGATGTGAGGCTGAGAGATTTAAGCATAGCCTCACGTTATGGTGAAGAAAACCATCAAAACTGAAAAGGAGCCAGAAGAACTGAACTACTGAAGAAATAATGGCTGGTTCATTTTATTTTCAAATAATTCCCTGAAAATTTGAGGCAATGAACCAAAGACACTACAGTTCGATAATAAGATTCTGCAATTCTGAAAATTTAAGAGCTACAGGTGCTATTATTTTAGAAAAAAATACTTAAATAATAGAACTAGTACTCAGGCATGGAAACCAGTGTTCCAGGACCTCCACCTTGTGTGGTCTGGTTAGTTGCAAACCAATCAGCTTATCCTTCGCAGACATACGTATGCGACTGATCACCGTGCCCATAAGGAATATAGCATATGTAACATGTTCCTCTCTACAATCTTCCAATAGAAATTCCTACCCTACATCAATCAAGAAACTCTCCCATGAGCCTCTGTCATAAAAAGAGCCAGCCAAACTGCCAGAACCTGGCATTACTATTCCATGATTCACACGGCCATCTCTGACCTTCATGATGAGCTAAGAGGAAAATAATTAGTAGTTCAGTACGGGTTACACCTGCACAATCCCAATTAACTATTGGATTCAGTCACTTGGGTCTTTTTCACAATCTCCCCATCAAATCCATTTGCTCAAGCTAGATCTCTTTCACATCCCCACATAAAAAAAGTTCTCTTTGTGTTGCAAAGCTACAGGTTGCCCGCATGGACAGTTTCTTAAGTGCTAAGATTGGAATCAAAACAACTTGTCAATGCAACACGGTACATGCAAAGCAAAAGAAATCCTTTGCTTGCGAATAAAATCATGTACCATGCATGCAAATGTCACAGCGACAGCTGGGCGTTGTGAATTAATTTCAGCAGCTTAGCTTATATAGTCATGTATGCATTGCATCCACTTGGTTAATCATAATACTCATATAGCTTGCTGAATGCTAATCTCTTGTCTGAGATGATCCTGTGAATCTAGATGACTAATTCAGTGGCTGCCCTTAGCTGCTAGCAAGTGGTCATGAGCTCATGATTTGCTGACGTGTTCATGTTGGAATAGATGGCTATGTCACGTCTTGCAAGTTTGACTTGGATTAAATAGCATCGTCAGAGTGAGTGCACTAGCCAGTGGTTAAGACCAAGTAGCCAGTACGGTTTAGGTTAGATGAACCGTTGTTCATCCAAGCTGTAAATGTGAAAGCAACAAGGTGCCAAAAGAAGCATGTGGACTTGTATGCCATAAGGCTGCTCAAAGCAGTGTCATCTGCCGTGAGCTAACAAGCTGCACCCTCCATGTATATATAAGCTCCTAGCTTATACATGAAAATCTCTCTCTCCCTTTCATTCATTCATTCATTTTTATGGCAGTTGAGGGGAATGTTGTCTGGTCCGAGACCTAACACCGGGCGGAATGGCGGATCAGCTGCAGGTAAGCAAGCTAGGTGGGGGGTTTCGGACCAGGCTTCATTCCCCCCAACTCAACTGTTAGTTCTTCGGCTTCGGCACAAATCGGCGGGCAACGCTGCCAGCGCGAAGCTTCTGCAGGTAGGACGACGTTTCGCCGTGCAGCCAGCCGTCCGTGCTCCATCCACCATCACCATGCATGGATATATATATTTCAGCTCGCCCACTGGTAAGTGCTCTCCACTTCCTATAACGCTAGCTCGGACTCGGTTGGATGTGTACATATGCACCGAGGCCAAGCGATCAACGTATGTGTAGTGCCAGTTGATGTTGTTCCATGGTTGTGTTTGAGTACCAGTGAATTGTCATGGGTCATGGGTCTCATGGCCTTCCGTCATCTTTGTCTTGGTAGACTTGCTGGTGGTTAAGTTCTTGGTTGCTTGCAGTTTGAAAAAGGTTCAGAAACTCAACATATTGGTGTTCCCGTGTATATACATTAATTTGGAAGTTGTTCACCCGTTAAGGAATTAATGAAGCTTCACTAGATAGTCTATTCGATCCCTCATTATTTGCTAATTAAGCCTCTACGTGGATAGAGGGAGGAGAGGCTGGAGAGGGTCGAGAGGAAGAGAGATTAAGTAGGACATAATAAGCAACTTAAAGCCCCTTTTGGCACCTATAATCATAGCGGCTTATAGTAGTGACAAACAAAGTTAAGGCCAGTGCAGCAGCATATATGCTATCATCTGCTAGCAATGATGGTGAACAAAGGGCTTGATTGGTTCGTGTCGTCCTCGTTACGAATCTTTCCGATCATGGAAAGATCGCTTCCAAGATTTTCAGTAGACTACTAGAGTAACTAGGCTACATGCATGTGTGACAACTGAAGCATCTCTGCAAAGCCATGCCGTTGCCGACACCGTTAGGTGGAGCCGAAGCACCAAAGCATGCAAAGTCCCTCACGTATGTAATCATTCCTCTTTTATGCTCACTTCTCTCTAATTAGTTAGTTAAAGCAAATACTTAGTTTTAAGAGCAAAGGTTGAAAAAAAAAGAGGCTTAGTTGATTATTCAAGGAGTTTAAACTGGTGAGATCGGTCACACCAGAAAGATTCAACACAAAAGGAAAAAGATATGCTAATCAATTACCTTGATCTAACCGTTCAACCAGCATCTGAGCGATCTCATCAACCCAGTGCTTTTTTAGCATTGGCTTTATTCCTGCGAGTGATGCTTCATGCTTGTACGTGTGATCTGAGAAAAAAGAGGGTCGTGTTATGACAACGATGTGACCTACAGTAACAAAGAGTTGATAAACATATCATTTAGAGAAAGCACTCGTCATATATCGAGAAAGTGACCTGACGAAACAAACAGTGGGTTGATGGTAATAGGGCAAGGAAAAGAGTGACGGCATGATCCATTTTTTCCGCTGAACTTTTGACTAAAAAGTTTTGGTGAGTGACGAAATTTCTTAGGAGCAATGAGGGGTTGGGTTCTGTTTGGAAAGACTTTACAAGGCTGCGTGCATCGCAGCCCACAGTGGGTACATTTCGAAGATACCATCATTTGATCATCTCATACAGCTTTTGGTTTGCAGCATTTTTCAACTTGAAGCGTGAGCAAGTGCCTTTCCCTCTCGCATCACGTGTTTGCAAGTCTAGGTACAGGTCCTGGTTGACATTGCCTTCTGCCATTGCGGCGGTGTGCCCTGCGTAGTCTATTTCACATGACAGTCCCGAGCAGTACCTTCACATATGTTCTGAATCGGCGGCAGTAAAAAAAAAAATTCGAAGTTGTCCAGAAAACCACAAACATATTTACCATAAACTAGTCATCATGATTTATTATATACTAATGCATATAAGATGGGGGATCAATTTACCGTGCCAACGCCGCTACGCTGCCAATCTGTACGGGCATCGCGGAGCAATTGGCCTGAGATCTATCTCCCGCGGTTGGGGCAGACATTGGCGAAGTGGGTAGGGTCGCCGCAGATGAAGCAGCTGCCGTGCACGGGCTCGCCCGTCGCCGCAACGAACATCATGCCATCAGCATTCCGTCCCCTGCCCCTCCTGCCTCGCCCTTGGGTGCCGCCTCTCCGCCCTGCAGATGCAGATGCAGACGCTTGCCTGCTGCTACTGCGCCCGCCCCGCCCACGCGCGCCACGGCCCCTCGGCACAGAATTCTCCACATCGTCTTCCCATCTGCGTTGCACAGGGACATCAGGCAAGGCAATGCATAGATAACTGAAACAAGTGCCTATAATGCACAGCTCTTTTTGCAACATATTCCTTTTTCTTTAGCTATTTAACTTTATAGCGATTAGTGCAAAATATCACACTAGGGGGAAAGCTAAGATAAATCTGTTTATTGCCTAGTTCGAAATTGGAGTATATGCACATAAGCTTTATGAAAAACATAACTAAGCTAGCTGCATAACTAATGATATTCTGCATGCCTAGATAGTTCTTTTTTTTTCCAATTGTGCCAGATGCATATGCACCCTGCAGATCAATATTGTATGGTAAAAGAACAATGTTCCTAAAAGTATTCACATACGTGAAAAAGCCGCATGCAGGATCTTGGCATTTATAGAACTTCCTCCCCCTGTTAGCCTCTGTATTAGCAGTCCGCAATACACAGGGTTCACCACATGATGTGCAGTGTACTTGACCTGCGTCTGAAAATAGCTCAAGATCAAGTCACGAGCTTGCATAACTTTTTTTTTGCCTGGCCGGCTGAAGATTGGCTTGCATAACAACTAGTAGAAAGTACTGAGTAGTACAGCCACCTGATGCATTTCCTGAGCTTCGGGTATGGGTGGAACGAAAACCTTGATGATTCACAACAGGTGTTTCTCCGTTAGTAAATTGCCCGGCTGGATGAAAGCTAGTATGTAAATCTTGCCTTGAAGTCCCCTGCCTTACACCACTTGCAGTCTGGCTCTGATTTCTTGCTGTGAAACAACAAATATGATCATAAAATATAAGTGTTCTTTAGGAAATGAAAACAAGGCCTACTTTCTACGGTAAGCAAAACATGGGAGAGAAAATAAGGTGAGCCCACAAAACAATATATATATATATATATATATATATATATATATATATATATATATATATATATTACGAGGGGCAATAACCATAAGAAATGACAACAAGGCCTACTTTCTGTAGTAAGCAAAACAACTTGACTGGTAACAGTTAAAAAGATGAGCTCAACATTTTGCGCATACCTGGTGTTGCAGTCTGGCTGTGACTTCCAAATCTACTTATTTCCATAAGCTCTTTGAGTATGTCATCACATCCACCAATACAACCTATAGTAGCAAGAAATATGTCTGAATCACTTTAGTATGTAACCAAACAAAAGAAACACTAGATACGCCTCGAGAGGAAAGAAGGATTTGTTGGTCATATAAGTTTTAACTGAATAACTAAAATGAGTATGGAACTTCAATAGGAATTAGGAGAATATACCTAGGTGATCGACATCAAAATTTGGTGGAATATCCCTTCGGCGAAACTTAAATTGAATCTTATAAACTGGACCTGTAAGTTTGACAGATTATCAATATTCGGGAGAATCAATAAAGGAATAGTCCATCAGTGAAAAACATTGATCATACTAGTGGCATAGTTTCAATAATTGAGGAACTAAATAATCACCTGGAGCACAGGTAGGACAGACTTGATTAGTCACTGCAGCCTCGGAAAGAGATCGTGGGAGCCAAACTACATTTCTACACTGAAAGTTTAGGAAGACTATTAATATCAAAATTATCATCAGAGTTCAATTATTTTGGCTGCATTAATAGTTCTATATGCTCTTTTCTGGCAAGATTAATGAATTGTTTCTTATTTCCTTTCTTACAAACAAAAGAACTGGTAACTAAGCAAAATACTACATGTTACTCACTTGAGGGAAGCCCCGACACCCAACCATAAATTCGCCATTCTGAGGAAAGAAGCAAACCTCAAGCTCAAGCATGAACATAGTGTGACACTTCCAATAGAAAAAAGATGCATGGGAAGATAATTTACCGGCCTTCGCTTCAGAACCATTTCAGATTCATTGCATGAAGCACATGGTCTCACAGCTTCTATGGAGTTCTGTGTCTCGTTGACTGGTCTACTTGACCTAGATCAAAAGGCAAAGTGAAGCTAGAAATTTGTAGCAATAAAAGAAGAAAACCAAAATGGATCCAATCAAACCTTGCAAAGAATGTTCCCATTGCCTCAAAGAGTTTCACCTTGTTTGCCCTTGCCTGCGTTAAACCAATGATAAGTGGTTAACCACTAGATATAAACTCAGATCAATTCAATAGATGATGAACAGTTTCTATGCTTCACTTCCTGCACCGTGTTGTTACCTTTTTTTCTATATAACTATATCATGACGGACATACATAAAATAGAACTTACATCAAGAAAACAAGCCTTCATTTGCTGCAAACAATTCTCAAGTACTTCTGATTTACTCTTTGTACCAATGCTAACTGATTTCATATCAGCTTCCATCATTGATCTTAAATAAGGTTTCCAAAGCTCATACCTAAAATTACTTAAATTATTTCAAGAAACCAAACATATTGCATGGACTCAGTAAGTGAGATTTAAGAATCAACTTACCCCATTTCATCGTAACCCATCACCAATGCCTCGCCCTGCATTTAAAGAAAAAAGAAACAAAAGACACTTGTGAAATTAGCAGATGAGCTTCATTTTCAGTACAAGGGAGAAAAAGTATCTAACACACAAGTACTATCTGAACTGGAGAAAAAATATTTTACAGAGAACAGTACTTCCTGTGAACCGGAGAAATCTATTTTACAACCCACTAAACTGTCTTATCAGGACTTGTCCAATAGAAATCCCAGAAGGTATATGTAACAGAAATAAACAGAATATGCCATTTACAGTATGAGTAGAATTAATACTTTCAGCTATTTTCTCCAAAAGTGTGGATGCATTACATATGACTATAAGCATGAAAAATGTAAATGAATCTGACACTCAAAAGAACTCAACACAAGAAGAGACATCCCGGAGGCATTGCATTTAAGGTCAAGAAAAGGCCTCAAAAGCCAGCTCTTACTCGTAAGGGAACTCCATTGCCACAGGTCATGTCTTAACCTGTACTTTAGGGGAACACAACAACAAGGGGCATTTTTTCTATCAATGAAATGGTTGTAAGGTAGAGCTGGCTCTACCTTCTTACGTCAAAAAAAAGGGGCATTTTTTCTGTGAGAACCAAGGTTTGAGCACTGGTTGGTAGCCCCGGTTCTCAATAGAACCCTTACTTTCATACCAAACAACAGAGCTCACATGATAATAAGAGATTTCTTCAGAAAAGCAATTGAGCTGTTGTGGTAAAAATATCATCTGGGCAACATGCTACAGACTATCATATTTGAAATGGGAATTCTATTTATTTATCTTCTGTTATGACTTATGGTATGACAATCTGCACACGGGCTTAATATAATTTTCTCAATGAAGGCAAAAACTTATATTCAGATATATTCTAGGCAGGTAATCAAGCAAATTGTATTATCATAAGATGAGATTAGATAGCTGAAGTTCTGTTAGATGCCATATCATAATAACACTAACATGCATCAATGAATATTGTGCTACATGCAATGATCTAATGAGAACTTAGTTGTGATGAAACATACTAGATTTGTTGGGGAGAACCGTGTATTTGCATCTTTGGTTGCATAACAACGGTCAAGTAACTTTTTTATGTGGTCATGCATCGTTGCATCAGTGCCAATTCCTGCCTGGAAATAGAAGGGAAAGGAGTCAATCAGTCAAATATTTCAGTGGCACAACTCAATATACATATGATATTGCCACAAGAAAATATTATGTTGCAGATTGATAAGAAGTGTACTTTATCCATACAGCTAAGGAGGTCAGCTTCAGCAAGCAGAGGAGGTGGGCGAGTCACTCCAGAATCAAGCGTTAAAGTTGTTGGAACAAACTGCAAGGTCATCAATTCCTCATGGGTTAGAAGAACTAAAAAGCAACCAGAATATGCTTTCAAAAGAAAAAACTGAACAACTGATTCATATATACTGCAGTTACTAAATATTGAGCAAGTAATACATCCAAATTGTAATGACTAATACACTGCTATACATAACTGCACAGTTTAACCTATAAACCACCAACTGTTAAAACATATCAGAAGGATCATTTTTTTAATTGGGAATATGAATTTATAGTCATCCTTAAATGGCAGCCTTTTATAAGAACATTCCACTAAGGTATTTTTACCCACATAGCAATATAGCATAGAAGACACTATAAAATGAATGTACAAAGGAAGCAAACCTGTTGTCCAATGATGTATGTCGGAAGTAATGTACCGCCCCATGAGTCGAACCGATAGACGTCCAAATAATTTTTCTAGAATAGAGTATAAAACATGTTTTATAGGACATGCAGGAATGGAATTTCCCATAAGCAGCCCAGAAATGAAATGATCCTATTGCACTAGAACTAATGTTAGAAAGGACAATGTATTTATTAAATTAAAGACACTGCACTCCTGAACTCCTGGGCACAGCATTTGCACCTGTACATTGCAGAAGGTTTGTTTCCTAAATATGCTACCTAGGTACCTGGCAATTTGTTAAGAATATTAGCTGTGTAATTCACCTTCTATTTAAATGCTCCCCCTTTCTTTTCCCTTCCAATAAATATCAAAGGAGTTAAAGTACATCAAAATTGGCAAAGTTAAGTTTTTCATGAGTTTTCCTAGCATCTTCCTTCTTGTTTACTGACAACATATTTTATCATCCTTTATTTTTCCCTTCCCAATAAATATTAATTGCAGTGCACCACAACTGCTAGAGTTAATTGCTTATGACTTTTCTTTTTCAGAATCATGCCCATAAAGAACCAATTACTGTAACCTAACCCAAGATTCACATTGAAGCTTCAACACAAAGGAGCCGCTTCTCAGAGCTAAAGAGTTAAGACTATGTCACATCTGTACATAAGATCAAGTTGCTTCTATTACTGACTAAATACACTTTCTCCTACTCTTCTTTAAAGAACATGCAGAATTAGAGGTGTAGGATATGTCACATATTTACGTGTCTTGTATGGATAGTATTAGTAGCCTATTACACGTTTGCAACAACTATGAAACAACAGACGATTCCAGCAAGGTTTGAGGATGCTCACAGCAAGTACAATACGCCCTGATGCATTGAACTGTTCACCAGCAATGTCAATTTCCACAGTTGTTTCAGCTCCAACTGCAGGTTGGGAGCAACAAGCAAGGAAATGGCGAACAACAAGCTCATACAATTTCTGGACACCAGAAAACAAATATGCAGAGTTTTATTACACACTTGTAGAGCATAAGAAATAGTACCTTGAAAAAAATATTAAAAATGCTATAGTATCTGCTATATAGGAAAGATACTTACTTTGTGATTATCAGACCAATTGGTTTCCCCAGCTGAAAATTTTGTTGGATGAATTGGAGGATGTGCCTTGTCATCGTGACCACCATTGCTGGGGTTTCTCCAAAGTCTTGCTTCAGGATCCAAAAGACGCTGAGCATATGCTCCCCAATTTGGATGAGCCACTTGTTCACGTACGATGGACTACGTCAAAGGTACCCAAACATGTCATGGAAAAAATAGATATGAAAAATTAAAAGAAAAACAAACAAGGGGAAGTTAAAATGGTATAACCATCTCAGGTATTTATCAGATTGTAGAAAGTGCTTTTATTTTCCAGTGGCATTTCATGAATGATATATGATAAGAATTTTATAAATCCAATATTTAAATGCAATGGAGGTCATGATGTGTTAGCATATCCACATAAAATGAAAAAGGGAGGAATATGATAAGATAATTACCCAAAATAATAAAAAGTGACAAACCAATTACTCTCCCCATTCCCAGATATAGGTATTTCTAGGTTGTTTACAAAAGATTTAAGGTTTAGGGGAAATTACTCAAATGCCCATGCTTGGATTTCCCCCCAATCATCTGATTGGCCGGATTTTGAATTGCTTGGATTCCCTCCCAATCATCTGACTGGCTGAAATTGCTTAGATTCCCCTAGTTTGAGAGCTGTGTCCCAGAAATGCTTATATTTGTACAAAGTTTGGATTGCTAGGAATGATTATATTTAGGAACAAAGGGAGTATTTGACTTTGAGAACATGTTCTTTGTCAAGTAAATTATGTAAAAGTGAAAGTTATTGGTGCAAATATTCAAAAACATGTAACAGAATCATCAAACTATGAAATAAGAACAAGGACAAGAGGAACTAGTAAATTTCAAAACATACATGTAGGTCAGTGTTTGGAGAGAAGTTATCAGTCTCTGTCCTGGGATAACTAATAAATCCAGCTTGATAAAGTTCCTCGGCCACCTGATATAGACAGGACAAGAGAGCACTCAGCAAAACAATCAATTCAGTGATATGTGCCCATAATTGGCTAGCATAACTGATTTAGGTAGATAAGGTTACCAAAAAGAATTAATTTTAACACCTTCATTGTGAGCTCAGAACTCATTCTGAAGTACCTAGAGGCACGTTTCTGAAGCTCTATGGTACTTAGTGGATATGGGGGATATTTTAGTTTCTCTTGATTCCTTACATTTTGCACCTGCAGGGACAAAAATACAACTGGTACTTTTGTTCTGTCATCAAAGATACTCATCATTATTATTTTTGTAAACACTGATGTTGAAATAAAAGATGTCAAGGGCTCACTGTCGCCATTGGTTCTTCAACACACATTTCATAGATCACAACAGCAGATGAGTAATCAAACAAATGACCACGTCTGCGAAACAAGAAATAATCTCAGATGACATTTGTAATGAAAGTATCAGTACAACATGTTGAGTGCATCTTACATCCAACCAAAAGATGCAGTGCCTTCATCTGAAGTATGGGAACAATTTATTGTCCAGAACTCTTCAGGTTCATGAGCTTGAATCTCCCAGAAACGCTCAACGATAAATCCTAGGGTTGGAAACTGCAATGCAAAGAACATGTTACACCAAGATGAAAGTAGGCATCATTCAGTACCTTCTGTTCATACTCTATAGGGAAGTACCTGGCAAGGACCATAACTCAAAATTATATTCCTATCATCACCAGTGTCATCAAGAACAAATGCATCTTTCAGCAGCATTGTCTGGAACCTTGTGAAGGAGGCACCAATGCGAAGGTCAATTTCCTGTAGAAAATTCTTAATATTTATCCAAGATCTTGAAGACAGTAAGAAGGCGCAAGAAAATGCTTTTCATCTATACTCCTATAAAAGATACCAATGGTGGTGGTGGTGGATGACACAAGCTGACCAATAAAAATTGATTGATGCAAGTATAGTCTCGTGAGTAGACATTTTAAAGATGAGGTTCTCTTTTAGAACTCCGTTGTTATGCACGGCATTTAGCTAGTTTGAGAAGAATAATATAAGCAGAAGAAAATATACTGTCGGCTCATTCAGTTCCTATACCAGTACAAAAGCTACAATATTATAGTCAGAACATGTGGCAGAGGCTCTTCAAGGACCTTAGTTTGCTTGAGTTGCTATAATACTTCTCAGTAAATGTAATGCAAGAGAATGCAACATCAATGAAGGTTGGAATGATAATTTAATTACCTGTCTTGCATCCACAGCATCAGCAAAGAGCTTGTTGGGTCTGTCAAGATGTTGCACAGCTTCATGGATTTCCCTGCAGTTTCATTTCTTCAAGACATTAACTGGAGATTTAGGATGAGTGTGGATCGGGTTTATCCAGCCCCCTGGAACACCACAGTTCATCTTCATACAACAAATTCAAAGTAACATCAATCGGGCCTGATGTGAAGTGAATGGGGGTACCCATGCGATGCAGGAGATGGATATGCCATATGTGCAATCAAGAAGAGAAAGTCATCAGTAGCAACAAATACCTGTCAATCAAAGCTGAGAAACGAGCTCTCCAAATGTTGAGGCGGCTGTTGGCACTTGAGCATATATTAATCACTTCATATGCGATATTCTCACCCTCTCTATCACAATCGAGCCAAAGCACAAGCCACTGACACTTCCTGGCTTCCTCTTCCAATGTTCTTTTTATGTCTTGCTTATCCTGCAATTAAACAAATGAATATACCTAAACTGGAAAAAAAAATTGGAGCAGTAATAATAACTTCATTACCATCAGACCACACGTGTTTGGGCAAATAGACAAATGCGCATGGTCATTCTCAGCAATTTAAGGCATGCCTGCATGTTACTCAATAAATCCATCTACACAGGGGATTCTAAAAGGACAAAAGGAAAGGTACATAGGCAATCAATCGGATAAATGATGACTATGGAGAAAACATACTGCTACACCAAATCACATACAACAAGCAAGCTCCGGCATGGTTGTGGCAGAGCAACCGACAAAAAGGGTAGCATCTTGTTCTCCTGATGCTAGAACGGAAGAATGAGGAGAAGAGGAAAGTTGTATAGCGGTTGAATTTCAGCCTCTACTTTACTAATTTTGCTGCAAGATAAATGATGTTGTAGGATAAACTTTAATTTCAGAACAAAAGCCCAATTTCCTGAGGCCTAAGAATATTATCTGCCAGGGTGTTCGTATAGGTCGGCCTAATCCATCAGCCGGCCCGGCAAACAACTACAATCTTGTGCCAGCAATAGCAAGTTTAGCATGCATTACTGTGTCCCTCTTCCTATCACAATAACAATAACTTAATGTATCACACACTCACACCTTGTATAGTACAACACAGAGACGTATATGACTGGAACCAGATATGCTACTGCGCAACAGTGCAAATGACCAGCAGCACTAGTGATTCCCAATTAAAAAACGAGTTGCAGTCATGCAACGTCCCCAAACAAGCTACTGAAGAGCACTAGAACAGATTTCCTTAAGTGCAGTAACCTAAACAAAAATAGCAGAAACATCCATTGCTAGAACAAATTAGGTACCCACTTGCCCCTCCCTGAGGCCCCCACGAACTGGAATCCAGGTACAGTACACAACCGCACCCACGAACATAAACTAGTCAACGAAATTTCAGTGCCCAACATTTCACCGTGAGTTGGACACAACATACTCCATGGACGCGAGACACTACGAAACCGCACCATGCAAAAACCCACGCATGAGGGCACAATTCACAGGCCCACGGCGCTGCGCGCACCAACTGTTCGGCGAAATGGGGAGCAGGACAATGAGAGCCATACCTGGGGTACGGACTTGCGAACGGGGGCGTGGAAGAGATCAACGGGGTCGCACGAGTGCCAGCGGCGGAACCGGTCGTCGAACTCGAGCTCCATGAGGTGTCCCGTGACGGAGGTGACGAGCATGTGGCAGGCGCGGCCGCCGATGGAGTAATCGAACTCGAAGACGCGGTTGTACCGCGACCGCCCCTCCCGCGACCGCATCCCGCCCGACGGCCGCGACAGGATCTCCGCGACGGACTTCGCCACCGACGGCTTCTCCGCCACATTCAGCACGCGGATCGCGCCGCCGCCGCCGTGATGCATCGCGAGAGTAGGCGGCTGGGGCTCGGGGAGGGGGAGAACCGGAGGAGGAAGTTGTGGGAGAAGGGGGGGGGGGGGGTGTGGAGAGGATTTTGGCCTTTCCTTTTCGAAATTTTTGGTTCTGAGCGCGAGGTCAGTTAAGCTTTTCACGAGAGAGCGCTGGGCTTTCGAGCTCAATTGTTCAAAGGCCCAGGAATAAAATGGATGTGGGCTACATTTGGCCCATTTACTTTTCGTCAGCGGCCGCGGAATACGCGGCTTCGAGTCATCCTGAACTTTTTCGGGTGGAGCCGTCAATTCTGAATTTGACTATTCAAGCTGCATCCTCACTTCCTCAGTAACTCGAAAATGAGAGTTCGAATTGATGGAAGGACGAAGACCAGGGTGCACGTAAAACAAGACAAGTTATTAACACAGGATTAATTGAGTTTTAATTATTAAAAACTTAAAAATTAAATTTATTTGAGTTTTTATAACAACTTTTATGTAAAAAATTTTCACACGAAACACACCATTTAACAATTTAAAAAATATGCTGGCATAATCAGTTTAGAACGGGACCTTAGCATTCCTTGTTGAGCCTTGGAGAGCACGGAACAGTATTGAATGATCATGCATTTAAACTCCGGAATGTTGAACTGTGAAAGGGATTTCGTGTGAATTCTACCACGAAGACTCTCTTATGCAAAGGTCAAGCTCTCCTATGCGAAGGTCAAGGTTTACATGACAACCACGTGACGAATGGTTTTGCAAGCCGTAGCTGACCGCGACAACGCGTCGAGCCCTCGGGTAGGCACATCGAAACTTGACACACAAGGAACCAAACGCGCTCAAGAGCATGATAAATTTATACAACATATGAACATATACATGTTGCCAGTCTTTATATTCACCCCAGTTTTTCAGCCTTCGCAACTCGTCATTCACAAGTAATCTGAACATACCAGGAGGTCAGCTGCTCAACTATGCCGATCAGAAGACAGCAAGTTCTGCCTCTAGTTCTCATTTTCATTCTGATCTTCAGCACCACAGTCAGTATCAGCCATGCATCCAGATTGCTGGGAGCGAGATCGCAGCCACGACAGGGAAGCCCGGTGTTCTTAACTTCAGCAAAGCAAGGTGCATCTGGATGCACCAATGATCCTAACAATCCTGGAGGAAGATGCCAACCACCATGAGAGCTTTGAAACATGTATATGTACAATATTCATTTTTTTCCTTTCTTTTCTGTTCTTCTAGAGGTTATTCTTAAGAAGCCCTTTTTGCCCTCCACAGCCAATTCATTTCTTCTTTTTATACAGCAGTTTTGATTGCCCTGAGGGCATTGTGCAGATTTGTTTTCAATATGACATCGTTGATAATTATTGAGAATATGTGTTACCTTCTGATCAATCACGTTCTGTTGATTGTGACTCCTTAGCAAGCAGTACCCGTCTGTTTGTATCATGGCATGCCTAAAAGAAACATCTTTAGATTGAGCTTTTTCAAGCAGAAGAAGAGGTATGCTCTCCACAGTATAATTAAGGTCAAGTAAATAATAGGAAATACAGAATGCAGTAAACCAGTAAAACTAGATTTGTGTGGAAAACTAAAGTTCCTTTCTTACTAGTATCATGCCTTTCATTTCTTTGACCTCAATGATCATGTCCTATATGGAGGATTTGACATAAGGAAGATTCAGTGATAGCAGATAACTTCACAGATCATGATGGAATCTGTATACTGTAGCTATCTCAGACGTCACGATGCTTTTGTGTACTAATCTCACACCAAGTAGGATTTTCCAGTTATCTTCCAAACTTCTGGTTCCCTGAATAGGAACAAACAACTGAAGTGTAGATAAGTAATTAATACAAGTGAGAATATACTGTACAGTCAATGCAGAACAGTTTTGCCAAATTGAATCCTTATCCTGATCCCAAAAGGTGATTCTGATCACTGTGGGACTACACCATGTACTACCATTGACAATACATATTAAGAAGGTGCTTCCATTGACAATACATAGAAGGGAGAAAGCACAACCTTTTCGTTCTTTCTGAGAGAGAGAGAAGAACATTGGTTTGAAGAGTGCCTGGAAATTTAAAGGTGTACTTGATTTCTCCAGTGCCCAGAAAACAAAAGCACAACCCCTAACAGCATATTCATGGGTCTTGTTGACAAAACCACTCCCACAAGGACACAGTATGTGGAACATTTTATTTTCCTAGGACTACCTGGAGGGAGAAACTTCCACAAAATTAACCAGCAGCCAATGGAAATTACAACAGTCAGTGTGATGGTACCAAATCCCAAACAAAATTGTTGAGGAATTGAGTGCAAAAAAAAGAAGGTGACCAAACACCATGTTATCAGGAGAACAAATACTTCAGTAGATGTTTAGCTTCTTGCTGGTCAGAAAATGGATAGCATTAGATCTTACCAAGTCACACTCGAAACAGTAACTAGGAATCATTTATCATGACTGGTTCCACTAATGAATAAGTAGATGAGTGGCATGAAGAGACTAGAAGATGTTATAACGCCAACTGCAGAATATTTAAATTTCTCACCTTGTAATCCACAGGTATTTGTTTCAGCAGAATTCTCAATATTCATAAACTGCACAGTGCCTACAGCCCTGCACTTCTCTTTCCTAAAATTATCCAATGGCTCTACAGAATCCAATAAAGAAGAAAATGAGGACCCTCAGAATTTATCATCAGGAGCAAACCCTCTTTGAAGCATCTCATCATGAAGCTGAAATGCCTCCTTAGAGTTGCCAGCTGCGACATGACCATTTATCATAGATATGTATGTATATCTATCTGGTTCAATTCCTCTAGAACACATTTTCTCAAAAACCCAACCAGCTTCTTGCACGTTACCATGTACAAAAAACCCATTTATGAGCATATTATATGTGACAACATCTGGTTGAATCTTTTCCTTCTCCATCACGTTAAGCAACTTAAAAGCATCATGTATCTTATCTTCTTTAATATAACCATGGATTAGGGTGTTGTAAGTAATTAAATCAGGTGACACCTTGTCAAGCATCATCCTTTGCAAGAACTGCTGCCCCTTTGAAACATTCCCTGACCGACAATAGCCCTTAATGATGGAATTATATGTCATGATGTTTGGCAAAATGCCCTTATTTATCATTTCATCCAAAAAACCAAATGCATCTTCCACTTGCCCCTTCTCACAGTGACTGTCAATTAGGATACTGTATGTAACATGATTGGGGAAGATTTCACGAGAATGCATATCATCCCATAGATCATTGGCTTTGCCAAGATCACCTTGTCTGCACATTCCGTCGATCAAAGTATTATATGTTACTATGTCTGGCCTCAAACGCTGGTTCAACATTGTGTCAAACAGTTGCAGCGCCTTGTCAAATTTACCCTCTATGCAATACCCATGAATCAACGTTGTGAAGGTACATAAATCTGGTGGAACCCCTCTCTCCCTCATCTCATTCAAAAGCCCTTCTGCATCTAACAACCTGTGCTCTTTACAGAGCCCATTCAACAAAGTATTGTAAGTTACCACATCTGGCAAACATCCACAGCCAACCATCTCATCCCTAACTCTCAGAGCATCTGACATTAACCCAGCCCTACAAAATCCGCCTATTACCATTGTGTAAATCACACCGTCGGGTACCAATCCAAAGCACCTCATCTCCCTCAAGTACGTCACCGCATGGTCCATCTTCCCCCTCCTTGCAAACAACCCAATTAAGCAACTAAAGCTCACCAAATCTGGTTTAATCCCACGATGCCGCATCTCCTTGTAAATCTTCAATGCCTCCTCAATCTCCCCAACTCTACAAAATCCCCCAATCAGAATGTTAAAACTCCGAACATCCGGCGCAACACCAAAATCATCCATTTCTCTAAACACTTCCCGTGCTTTATCCCACATCCCATTCCTACACAACCCTTTCAAAACCGAATTATACGTCACAATCCCAGGCTTTAGCCCTTTACTAACCATTGAGTCAACCAACGCCATTGCTGCCTCCGCGTCACCAGCGCGAAATCTAGCATCAACCATCACATTATGCGTAACCACATCAGGAAAGACACATCTCTTCTCCATCTCGGAGATGACAGCGTCAACCTTGTCGAACTCCAGGGCTTTGCAGTAGTTGTGGACCATTATGTTAAGCGTGTATGTGTTTACCTCGGAGTTGGAGGATAGGACAAGGCGGTAGGCGTCCGCAGCGAGATGGGGCCATCCGGCGCGGGAGAGGGCGGCGAGCAGGGCGTTGGAGGCGGAGGCGGGGATGGGGACGCGGTGGTCGAGGATGAGGCGGAATGCCTCGAAGGCCTCGCGGGGCTTGCGGGACTGGGTGTAGGTGCGGATTAGGAGGTCAAACACCTGCGGCTGCGGGGTGGGGGAGGAGGCGAGGAGGGAGGAGACGATCTCGCGACGGCAGGCGCCGCGGCGGCGCGACATGCGCAGGAGGAGTGACTGGCATTCGGAAGCGCGACCGGAGGCCGCGGCGGCCGTCGCGGCAGCGGCCAGGTCTGCTGTTGAGGGCTTCCCGCCGCTTCCACCGAGGGCGGCGGCGAGACCTGCGGCCGAGCGTTTGGTGGTTTCGGCGGCGGCGGCGAGGCGACGGGGAATCGCCATTGGTGACTCGAGGTGTTCGTCCCAATTGGTGTTACTGTTACCAAAGCAACTAAAACCGTGTTCAAACAAGGAATACGTATTACGGAGAAAGAAAAATAGAGCCACCTAAACGTAATCATAAAAATACGCTTTCGTTCGGAGAAACGAGTAATCGCTGGGGCGGCTTCCGAGTGCCAAGCTGGAATCCGACTCGGAGCATAGCAAGATCAATTCGGTTTTCGACATTGCTTCGTTTTTAAGTTGCCAACACGGCTTCGATGTTTCGTGATACAATACGTACCTTCCTTCCACTTCGCGATTACGGAGGCAAACATGGCGGCGCTTTCTGCTCCCGTAGCTGGTGCTCCGACGGCCGCGAAGCCTCCACCGCTTTCCTCCCAAACGCACAACGCACCACCGATGACCGGCGTGCCGCGGCCGGCGAGCCTTGGCGTTGCCGGTCGTCCTGCTGCTACGGCCGCGACGCCTTCCCTGCCCCTACAGAACGCGCCACAGATGACCAGCGTGCCGCGCCCGGCGAGCTTTGGCGCTGCCGGCGCTGGCGCCACGGCCGCGAGGGTTCCATCTCCTTCCCCTCCCATGCAGAACGCGCCACAGATGACCGGCGCCCTGCGGCCGGCGAGCTTTGGTGCTGCCGGCGCTGGCACCACGGCCGCGAGGGTTCCATCGCCTTCCCCTCCCATGAAGAACGCGCCACAGATGACCGGCGAGCCGCGCCCGGGGAACTTTGGCGCTCCCGTTGCTCGTGCTACGGCCGCGAGGGCTCCCTCGCCTTCTCCGCCAATGCAGAGGCAGAACGCGACACCGATGACCGGCGTGTCGCGGCCGGCGAGCTTCATCCCTTCGGGCGCTGCTGCTACGACCGCGAGGGCTCTCTCGCCTTCCCGGCCCATGCAGAACGCGACACTGATGACCGGCGTGCCGCGGCAGGCGAGCTTTGGAGCTTCCGGCACTGCCGCTACCACCGCTAGGGGTCCTTCGCCATCACCGCCCGTGCAGAACGCTCCATCGATGAGAGGCGCTGTCGCTACGTCCACGAGGGCTCCCCCGCCGGCGCAACCAATGCAGGGAGCTTCGCCGGCTGGAATGGTACCGGCAGGTCAGAGCTCTCACACAGCTGTGACCGGCATCCCGACCGCGAGGCCTCGCGCACCGTTGCAACACACGCAGATGCGGGGAGCGCGACCTGCAATGGCGCAGGCCATGGTTCCGAGGAGCTCTCATACAACAGTGTCCACCGTTCCCACCGTGAGGCCCCACGCGCCATTGTCTACGAGACCTCAGGCACCAAACGCTCAGGGAGCTCCGTCAATGGCAATGTCGCCGGGCGTTCCGACGATCGCAACTCCCACCGGGAATCCTCACGCGTCGCAGCAACAGACAGCAGCAATGGCAAGGCACCCCGCTCCGACGAGCTCTCGTTCAATCGGAGGCCCCATCCAGCTCACGGAGCCTCATGCGCCATCACCAAACACCGGGGGAGCAGGAGCACCACCAGCACGCACCATGCCACCGCCATCCTCGCAGACCGCGACCTCTGCTCCCCCCGCCGCCGCCGCCGCTGCCGCGATGCCACTGCAGCAGCCGCAGGCGCGAGCCACACAGCCGACACAGAGATGTTACGTCGGCGTGCAGCAAGACAAGGACACCGGCAAATGGGCGGCGGCATGCGTGGTCGACCCGGCCAACCCGACCAAGCACCGCCTCGTCGGCGCCTTCCCCGACGAGCACGCGGCGGCGCTGGCGCACGACCGGCTCGGCATCGCGTTCCGCGCCGGCGACCGCGCCGGCGTCAACTTCCGCGCGGCGTTCCACCGCGTGGAGCTGGACTTCCTCAAGCTGTGCGCGGACAAGTCGCCGGACGCCCTCTGCGGCCTCGTCGCCGGCGGCGACAAGTACGACGAGAAGTACTCCGAATTCCTGCGTACAATATACAACGGGGTGATGCAAAACTCCTCTTCCTGCAAGAAATTCACGAGTGTGATCTTGGAGTTCTTCATCGCTCGGGCGAAAGAGATCGGGCAGGAGGCCCTTCTGGCCGGCGGGCCTAGGCTGGTGGAGAGGTTCGTGGAGATGCACGAGAACAAGGCCGTGACGGCGAAGTGGCGTGCGTGGTACCAAGAGAAGGTGGAGGAGGCGCAGGCGAAACAGGTGGCCGCGCAGCAGCAGCAGCAGGGCATGGCGAACAAACGCAAGGCCAACGGTGAAGACGATAGAGAACACAAGAGACAGGAACTTGACCCACAAACTACACAAGTTTCAGGCACATGAAGTTGAAAATGTATTGACAAGTGTGTTGACTATTTTTCAGTTTTATGTACTAGCTATTTTGATGTAGTGGTGGCTAACGAGCCAACTCCACTCAACTCGACTTGGCTTGACTTGTAAAAACTCGTTACGTTAACGAGCTAGCTTGACTTCACTCGTTAACATAACGAGTTAAAAATGAAACTCGACTCGACTTATTAAAAGTCCGAGTTGGCTCATTAAACTCATTAAACTCGTTACATCGAAATGCATGGTTTTTAATTCATATACAATATAATTTGTGAGTCTAAATCAAAGATTATGATTGACATGCTATGTATTATGACTCATAAGATTGTACTACAATGAATAATTATGAGTCTACGATCTTTACACATGTAAAATATGGACAATTAACTTCTAATGTATAAGCTCAACGAGCTAACCGAGTAACTCACGAGCTAGGATTGTTAAGCAAACGAGTAAAATTTAAACTCAACTCGACTCATTAACTGTTCGAATCAAATCGAGTCGGGCGTTTTACATAAGTTGAGTTATTTTATGAGTTACGAGTTTTTTTTTTACTCGTATTTGGATGGCATTCGAGACATGAGGAGATTTTGAAGACACGTTACTTATTCCGTACACAAATGAGAAATGTGAAAAATATCACATACGTATTGCCGCTGCAACAGTCTATGCATTTTTAAAGGTTGCTTTGCTTTGCCGTATATTGCTGAGGCATTTAACTATTACCATTTTTAATGTAGCGTTTAACTATTTATCATATATATTATATAGGTTTTTATGTGTCTACGTATAGATTCATGTGAAAAGTAGTTAAATACCATATTTAGAAATGATAAATAGTTAAGCAACACATCTAAAAATGAAAATTAGTTAAACATCAGATATAAAAGTAACAAATATCTCTATATTGCTTGATCTGAAACGTTAGTTTTGGATTAACAGACTTTTATTGGATCATGATGCTATTGAGGAAAAAAAAAGTGCAGCTTTGAAGTGGGGAGATTGAGAGGATACACGTCACACACCGACTTGGATTCGCGTGGTGGGCTGGTGGCACCGTGGCACCGAGAGCGAGCGCTGGCATGGGCATGGTATGCTGCTTCCGCGGCCCGCGTGGGCGCGTGGCGACCTCCAAGGTGAAATCTAGACGGCGAGACTCTCGACTGCGCCGGAGAGGATCTGGCTCTCTCGCCGCCGCGGCGTGTCGCGATCAGTTCCATGGGCCGGCGCCCGGCGGTGTCTCCTGCCGACGAGGAGTCGGAGGGGCGGCACGTCCCGCGCGGCGAAGTTGGAGCGCCAGCCGCGGTCCCCATCCTCCAATCACCCAACTCGGAAGGTGAACCGTTCGGATCCTCCCAAACTTCAGGACAGCTTAATTGGCTAATCCACTTTTACCTAGGGTTAGAATGATAGATAAAAAGATAACACATGTTAATAGAGATACAAACAGACCGACCCATAAACTTACTTCTAAATTAAATAAGTGATAATCGGTGAATTTTTCGTGTCGTCTTGTCGTACCTAGAGATATAACTGAGTCGACTCATAAACTTATTTATAGATCAAATTAATAGGTAACCCACGAGTTAATTCACGAGATACTCACTAATTTTATCTATAAACAAATTCGCGGTTGACCCATTTGCATTTTTACGTGTTTTTTTAATTCCTCTATGACATGCATGTCTCACCCACGTGGGTCCCAGCTGCACAGTCGAAGAAGTTCAGTGTAGTCCCGTTTGGTACTACTGCAAACCCAGATAATAAAGATATTTGTGGCATGTTTTTCGAACGGCTAAACGGTATGTTTCGTGTAAAAATTTTCTATATGAAAGTTGTTCTAAAATATCAGATAAATTCATTTTTCAAATTTATAATGATAAAAACTTAATTAATCACACATTAACATTATCTCGTTTTACGTGAAATATTTAATTTTCATCTTCACCTTTTATCTTTTCTTTTGTCTTGAGTAGTACTCCACTTTGGAAGTTCAGTGGCGGGTTTCACAACGAAGAGCACGGCACCTCATGCGTTCCCACTTCCCAGTACTCACATGAAGTTTTGGTGAATTGATTTCTTCCCCTCATAGCAATTCTCGCAAGGTTCTTCAGATTCCTCTGTCTCTCCGAGGGGGAGGAGGAGGAGAGATCACTCAACCCAGCAGGGAGCTAGGTGAGTTTCTTCCGCATTTCTCACTGTGTTATTCACTTCTTTTTCCTTAATTCCTAAAGAGAAGTTCTTTCTTTCTCTCATCATGTTTTTCCTTGCACTCTCCCATTTGCATGCATGTTTGTTTTTTCAATGTTCTGGTTAGGCATTTTTGCGGTGAGATTGGGCATTTCCTTTCTACCCTTAGCTTTGTGCATTTCTTGGGTTTGGGGGGTTTTCCCCCCAAGGTTTATGGTCCTCACAAACTTATTGCAAGTTGGGTCCAATTGAAACTGTGTAGACTTTAGACATGGGGATTGTGAAACAAACATCGAATAACCGAGTTCTGATTGCAACTTTTTTTCCCTGAAGTCGATTTTTTAGGGTCCCTTGTGGTATTGGTCACTGCAAGCGGCTATCTGGGAGTTGCGAGCAGGCTCAGATTAGAATAGATGGATTTGATTCAGACAGAAAGATGGGTTTTTGTTGGTAGTAAATCCATGATCGAAGTATTGCTTTGTTTATCTTCAATTTTCAGAACAACCGCATGCTTTGTTTGCACTAGTGATAGTTCTGTTAATGATGATACATTATCTTTTTTGTTATTGCAATGTAACATTTTATTATTGCAATCATCCATGCACAATGCACCTTTTAAAACATTTAAAAGTCTTCCTTTATGTTCTAGGATGGATTCTGATAGCTGCAAAAGGCAGAAGCATGAAGGCGGTCGCGATAGCTCTTCACGGGTCCAGTCCCAGTCAAGCATCCTTAGTCGTAACAGAATTTTATGCAAGCAGTTGCTTGAACAATGCGATGACTTGAAGTATGGGAGTTCCACGATAGATTACAAGGCAATCAGTATGAAGCGGCTTGAACTTATCAACACCCTAGAAAAGCTGCAAGAAGTACCTATCCAGTTGCCATATGCCAGTCCACTCAAGTCATCAGAAACAAAAGATGGCCTTGTGCAAGATGGGAGATGCTCTGGTTGTCGTAATATAATTGACTTGGATTCAGACAATGATGAAGATCGTACCTTTGCTAATGTGGACAACACTGGTGCTGACACAACAGTTATTTTAGTTGATTCTGATGATGGGGACAGTGTTGCATCCTTTGTAGATGAAAAATCATCTGATTCCAAGCAAAGTGCGAATTATATTGAAGAAAACATTCTGCCTGAGCAGCCTGTCCAACACCAGGAAATCTCCATGCTGGATAATGAAAACATCAGTTCTGAAGCACAAGCAATAGTTAAGAAAGGAAAGGACAGTATGGACATCAACGATGTTATTTACAACAAGGTGTGCTCAACTATTCCTGAAATTTTATTCTACTAATGCGTATATAAGAACTAAGCGGTCTTTATGCATATTACAGGTAAACGGAATCGCATGCTACCCCCTGAACCCTGATCCAAAATTAGTCGACCTGTAGTGTGGGCAATCAAAGTTTGAAACCTTTGATAATTAATAGTTGTTGCATGAAAATGTTAACAGTAGTTATGCCACTAAAATTACTTTCAAAAAGCTATAGACGATCTACAAGAAACAGAAAAGCAAATCTCTGTGTTTTTTTGTTCTCTGAATGTCCAGGTTCCTTAAGCTGATTGTAATGACTGCAAGAAAAACTTGTAGTTTTGTGCGGCTGGCTGCTTCAAGTCTGGAGCATCCAGTTAGCAGGCTCCCAGTAGTTTGTTTTTGTTCTCCATTCCCCTGATGACATTTCTATTAATAGAAACGGGAGAGGGCGCCCCTCTCTCCTCTTAAAAAATAAAATATTTTATAAATTTTACAAACAGAGAGCTATAAAAAGTAATGGCCAAATGTGTGTGGATTGGAGATCGTAACAATACTCAGAACAACTTATATCTTCAATAGGGAGTAACTTATAAGAGAGGTGGTAACTAATCATTCGTAGTTTCCATGACCAACGGATAGCATATATCAGCCTTAAAATTATGAAATTCGTCTAGACTTATGCTAGTATAACAAAAAGCGTTGTTTCCAATTTAAGTTTAAATATACTATTGAATGGCTTAAAATTATTTATTTGATGTCACTCTTGCATTTCAACAGAGTGGTCATGAGGAGATAGGGGAAGAGGAAGCACGAGCTGAAAATGCCCAAATAAAAGGAAACTTAAAGAAAGAGATCATCTCTATTGCTTCTGATGAACCAGTTTGTGAAGTTATGCGCAGTCAGTCACCAACCAATGGAAAATTTGATCAATATGACAACAGCAGCCCAGTTGATGAGCTGGAAGGACTTTGGATGGACATGTCCCTTGCAATAGCATGTTCAAAGGTATACCGTTGGCTCTTTCTTTATTTTTTTATCGCCACCGTTGTCCTCAACAATAAGCCAGAAGGGCTCCACAGATCCATGCACTTCATCATCCCATTGGAAATCAGCTGTTATAGTCTGTTCAAAACCCAAAACTGTACGAGTAATAGGTTGTACATTGGCTGAAAGGTTCAGCTTGGTAATTGGTGGATGCACTTGTGCAGCTGCCTCCCCATCTTTGGGTTACGAATTAACTCACCAATTTCCTGTGATGATAGGTCATAGTACCTTTCCCAAGCCAATTCTTTTTTCTCCAGGTTCATTAAGATTTCCTTCGGGATACCAGGAAACTGGTGCAGGGGAGTTTGGACGTTCCACATCTGTTTATCAATCATCTTGCAAAGATTTAACGCCTTCTCTTCTAGTTGGGCCCATCCTCTCTTCAAAACTATCTCAAACAACGCTCGTAGGAGACAGCCAGCATTCTGCATCATAAACGTGTTATCTCTGCTGAATGCCGTAGCGAGATAACACGTTTTTACCTGTCTGATGTAGACCATATCTGAACTAAGGGAGAGACCCTCCAGTTCCAGCCTAGAAATATATGCTTGCAGCAGAAACATTGAAATTTTCACTGGGCTCCTCAAAGCTCTCTTTCACAGGAATAGGCACACAATCGAAAAGTTTTGCCAGCTCCATTTTCTCATCCTGTCTGACACTGACATACTTAAATTCTTCACTCAGTGAAAAGAGTCGGCACAGCTCAATATGGGAATATGCATAAGATTTGCGCACCATTGACCATTGACTCTCTTTATATTCCAATTGTCTCGTGATCTCTGTGCTTGTTGTTTGATAGATCAAAATATAACGTACAGTTTCTATGATGGTATGCTACCTCACTGCCTAGATCCCTAAATTGTCTGATAGTTATTCCTGGAAGGTTTTATAACAGTTTTCATGTGCACTCTGAGGAGGTTGTTCTCACATGGCCTAATCAGCTCCGCAGCCATGCAAGTGCATACAACTCCCTGTAGCGGCTGGCTGAAACACAACCAAGGTAGCCGATCAGGCCCACTGTATGAAATCCATACGAGTAATTGTTACTGCACAGTCCTTTATTTAGTATCATTCTGCTGTTTTGCTTGACTGTCAATAAAAAGTTCTGTTTGTTTTATCTCACTTCTCAATTCCTTGCCATCCACAACACATAAATTGTAATTGTTTTATCTTTGGTCTTTCCATCACCCTGGAACTGAGTTCCTTTTTTTAGCATGCTTGTTCTACCTTTGCTTTCTGTATGGTTTAGCACTGCTTGCCTCTTGTTTACAACTGAGCTCTTTTTAACAATGCTCATCAATCTTTGCTTATTTTATGGTTTGTAATTACTTTCTTCTCCTTGAGAGGCTCACTAACTTAGTTTGCTTCACCAGACCGTTGGAAGCAATCATAACATTGCCCTATCAGAGAATTCTTGTGAACAAGCAGAGGATGAATGCCAGCACGATTTCCTGATGAAAGATGATTTGGGCATTGTCTGCCGCGTTTGTGGTCTGATCCAGCAACATATCGAAAATATTTTTGAGTACCAATGGAGAAAGGTATGAAATTTGTGATGCGAATTATTTTACTACAATTGATTACTGAAAAAAATTAAAATTATGACATTTCCAAAATCACTTCATAGTAGCACGCAACACCATTTATCATCACAATATTAACTAGTTATACCTTGCCTGCTGCCCTGTAGTCACCTGATTGTTGTTACATACTTTTCCGGGAATATTGCTGTTACATACTTACATTCTTAGTTGCCTTTACCTAGGGATGAAACAGATTCTCTTATAGAAATGCACATGGAGATCATTTTGCCACTCTTAAACTAAATAACTCATTGCCCAGCCCCCTTCTACATTCTTCTTTTTGTTTAAAAATATTTCTCATTATCTGTTACATGTTTCAGCGGAAGCAATCGTACAGAGCACACCCCTCAGAACACAGAAATTCTAGTGATGCAGATGCAATTGACAAAACTTCAGGAGTTATTCTCGAAGTGGTCCCTGATGCTCTATGCCTCCACCCTCAACATTCACAACAGATGAAACCTCACCAAGTGGAAGGTTTCAATTTCCTGGTCAAGAACTTGGCAGATGAGAACAACCCTGGTGGCTGTATTCTGGCACATGCACCAGGTTCTGGGAAGACTTTTCTGATAATTAGTTTTGTCCACAGCTTCCTAGCCAAATACCCTGCTGGAAGGCCATTGATTATTCTCCCAAAGGGAATTCTATCAACATGGAGAACCGAATTTCTTCGTTGGCAAGTTGACGATATTCCTTTATATGACTTCTACTCCTCCAAAGCTGACAAACGGTCTGAACAACTCAAAGTTTTGAACTTGTGGGAGGAGAGCAGAAGTATCCTGTTGCTGGGCTATCAACAGTTTGCATGCATAGTTTCTGATCACACTTCTGATACAGAAGCCATCATGTGCCAGGAGAAGTTACTAAAGGTCCCAAGCCTTGTCATTCTAGATGAAGGACACACTCCAAGAAACGAGGAAACAGACTTGCTCACTTCACTGGAAAACATCCGAACTCCTCGTAAAGTAGTCCTCTCAGGAACCTTGTTCCAGAACCATGTGAGGGAGGTTTTCAACATTTTGAAACTTGTCCGACCCAAATTCTTGAAGATGGACAAATCTCGTGCTATAGTGAACTGCATACTAAGCAAAGTGGATTTGATGGGGAAGAGTGCACGATCGAAAAATATCTCAGATAAGGACTTCTTTGATTTGGTTCAAGAACACCTTCAGAAAGATGGAAATGACAAGATGAGGGTGATGATTATCCAAAATCTTCGCGAGCTAACTGCAGATGTGCTTCACTATTACCAAGGAAAGCTTTTGGAGGAGCTGCCTGGAATTGTGGACTTCACAGTTTTTCTCAACATGAGTAGCAAACAGGAACAGATCATTAAGGGCTTGGATGGGATAAATAAATTTGCGAAACGCTCAAGATGTAATGCTGTTTCTCTTCATCCATGCTTGAAGAATATCAGTAAAGCTGATGCAGATAATGGAAATGTCACCAATAGGAAGATTGGTTCCATCATATCCGGCATCAATATCAACGACGGGGTAAAGGCCAAGTTTGTACACAATCTGTTGTCTCTTTCAGAAGCTGCAGGCGAGAAGGTACTCGTGTTCAGCCAGTATGTGCGCTCTCTGATTTTCTTGGAAAAGCTGGTCACTAGAATGAAAGGATGGAAATCAGAGCTACATACTTTCAGGGTTACTGGTGGCTCAACTCAGGATCAGCGTGAGGAAGCGGTCGATAGATTCAACAACTCACCAGATGCTAGAGTCTTCTTCGGCTCTATCAAGGCATGCGGCGAGGGCATCTCCCTCGTTGGCGCGTCTCGTATAATCATCTTGGATGTCCATGAGAACCCTTCAGTGATGCGCCAGGCGATTGGCCGTGCGTATAGGCCAGGACAGTCTAAAATGGTGTATTGCTACCGCCTCATCGCTGCCGATTCGCCTGAGGAGGATGATCACCACACCGCCTTCAAGAAAGAACGAGTGTCGAAGCTGTGGTTCGAGTGGAATGAGCTCTGCAGCAGTGGTGATTTTGAGCTTGCAACGGTGGATGTTTCAGATAGTGAGGACAGGTTCCTTGAAAGCCCTGCATTGAAACAAGATATCAAAGCCCTATTCAAAAGGTATATCTCAATGATTAGTATGATTCTGAAGTCTGATTAGATCATAATCTGATCTCCGTCCTTAACACTTTTTATAGGTGAATACCATCATTGAATGCTGACCAGTGACCAACATGTGACGAAGAACTAGGGGGAGGAACTAAACTACCTGAGCAAGTTTTCTGTGATCTTTTGAAGTGTTTGGCAGATGGTATGCAGTATGTTAAGATGAATATTAATGCAAAATGGGGCGCACTACATATGGTTATCAAGTGTAAGAATTAAGATGCTTTTGATTGACCTTTCGCATTATAAGTACCTGGACATAATGAGATTCTCTTGTATTCAAGTACTGCCAGTTTCATTAAAATAACCATTGCACTTATATTTGCTTCTGAGTTTCTTCTGAAATTTTCATGGTGTGTGCTTGGTTCAATCTGTCTCATGCATCTTCAGAAGTTCAGATCATGAACTTGCTGTAGAAAAGTGTTACAAAACTCATACACCCCCTCCTATCTGCATTGCTTTATAACATCTGGTACAAAACATGAAACATATGTAGCTGCAATTCACAGTAAGCCATTGAACATCTGGTCCAATCTGACCAACACATCACCACATATATGAATGATCCATCAATCAGTAGAGAAATCTGCAAGCTAGCAAAAATACCAATCTATCTTTACAGCAAGCTACACCCCTTCTCATATACAGTTTTACAGTTACACCCCTGATCACACTACTTCACTTACCCCAACACAACAACCGGTGTACGTGTATATGCTTGTATACTTGTATACCCTCGCCGGCGGCGCCGGCCGGCCGGTCCAGGCTTCTGACGCCGTCTGCGTTATTCCCCGCTCCGCCGCCGCCGATGCATCGCGCGCCGTGCTTGATCACGCGACAAAATCGTGCAGCAACTGCGACGGCCCGAAGCGCTGCCGGTCGTCGGAGCCGTTCATGTAGTCGAAGTCGCCGGCGCTGCCGTAGAGCAGGCTCTGCTGCTCGGCCGGAACGGGGCCGGCGTTGTTGCAGTGCTGCAGGCCCAGCGTCAGCGACACGCTGCCACCGTCATAGCCGCCGCCGAGGTCGGCCATGTCGCCGTAGGAGACGAACCTGGCGTCGCCGACGTGGTGGTGGTGGTGCAGCGCGTCGTGCAGTAGGCTGGTGCCGCTGTTTCCGCCGGCGCCGGGGTGCACGTGGTGGTTCAGGTTGAGGCCGGTGGCATACGTGCCCATGGCGCCGTCGAGGCAGCTGGACAGGCCGACGACGCCGACGCCGCCGTCCAGGCCGCCCATCGCCTCCGACTTGAACGGGTTGAGTTGGCCCGCAACGCCGTGCTTCGCCACGGCGGTGCTCGACGGGCTCTGGAACTCGTCGCGGTCCTCCGACGAGATCGCCTCGTCCTTGCCCTTGCCGCCGGCGTTCTCCGACGACGAGTTGGAGTCCATCTCCGCGCCGAACTCCTCCTTGTACATCTCCTCGATCATTGGCTTCCACAGCCGCACGCGCGCGTTGATGAACCAGTTCGATACCTACGTAAAAGAAACATGGAATTCTCTTCTTGACTTGAATCGATCAGCTTGCATGAGAGCGCGCATGGCGTCGAGTTCATGGCGCTCAATCTCACCTGCCCCCTGGACAATCCGGTCTGCCTCGCAAGCATCAGCTTCTCGGAATCTTTCGGATACCTATGGATTCATGGCGCCATTGGTGAGGATTAGATTGGAATAGGTTGAGATCGATCGACATGGACGACGGCGAAGGTGGTTCTTACGGGTGGAGGAAATGCTCGAAGAGCCAGGCGCGGAGGACGGAGACGGCGGACTCTGGCAGGCCGCGCTGGGGCCGCCATGCGTGCTGCGGCTGCTGCATCATGCCGAACTGCTGCATGGCGCGCTGCTGCCGCAGCTGCTGGTCGATGTAGCGCAGCCGGGAGAGCCCGCCACCCTGCGCCGACGTGTCTTGCTCGCCGAGGCTCCGCCGCGCCGACTGCACCTGCGCGCCGATCGCGTCCCGCAGCGACCGGAAGTGGCGGGAGATCGTCTGCAGCGCCAGCGCCGTGTACGGCTTCGCCGCGCCGCCGCCGGCCACCGCGTCGAACGACGACATGACGATCTGCATCTGGTGGTGGTAATGCCTGTACCTCCGATCAACCTGCCACGCCAAAACGCAACAACCTCCATTGACGCCACGTTCTTCTTGATCTCAAGCGAGACGGATAGAGAGGCATTACCTGATCGAGCATGGCCATGAGCGCGGTAACCTTGTTCTGGAGATCCTGCCTGTCCGACGGCGAGAGCTCGGGGGCAGAATTGCTCTCCTTCTCCTGTGGGTTCGAGCCGGCCTTGTCGTCGCTCTTGTTGGCGGTGGCGTCACCCTTGCACTCGCCGGAATCCTTGCCCTGGCTCTTGTCTCCCTTCCGCTTGATCGCGTCGCGGACATTGACGACCTCGTCGAGCAGCTCGCGCGCCGCCCTGAGAAACCTCGAATTCTGCACGTAGATGCTGTTCTGCGCGCTCCTGCCCGCCATCGGCGACTGGCTCGGGCTGAGCAGCGAGGCGGCCGCCATGCCTGCCGGCCTGTACTGGTAGAGAGACACAGGCACCTGCGTGCCGAGGCTAAGCGACAGCCCGCCCTGGTGGCCCCGCCCCGCCGCGCCGTTCGCCATGAGCAGCTGCGTCTGCAGGCCCATCTCGCCGCCGTCCGTCGTCGGCGCTTCCCTGAACGCCGCCGGCTCGCCACCGCCGCCGTGCGCAATGTGGCTCTGCGACACGATGGTAGCCGGGAGCGGGATCAGGCCGCCGGCCGACGAGTCCGAGTAAGGGTTAGACGGCGGTGGGTAGTGGTGGAATGACATGTCGTCACCGCCGCCGCCGCCGCCGCTGCCGGTGAGGTCTCTCCGATTGGTGGAAGACGAGAAGAATGTGGCCATCGTCTTCAGAAACAGAAGAAGAGACAGACTGAAGGAGAATCATCACGTAGATGACGAGACAAACTGATTAACTCTGTCATCACAAGGGTATTGATACTATCAAACCCTGATGAAAGATTCAGTCTTTGGCTTCAGCTGCAAAAACTGGCTGCAAAAGCGAGAGAAAAAAAGTTGAGTGAGGATTCAAAACTAGTACTACCAAATCGTCTTTGAGATGATTTCAGGTAGTAAATTCAGACTGCTGGATTGCTGCAATCTGATTGTAGGTGTCATCATATAGTTGTTGCTTTCTAGTAACATTCATACTTGAGTCAGATGTTTCAGGGAAAAACCACAGAAGATTTAATAGGAGCAAAAACATCTCGTGCATCAGCATGGTGTTCTAAGTTTTGTCAGAAACGTGACGATGAGTTCAGTGGTAAACAGTAACCACAAATTCAGACAGTAATTACAAACGAAGTTCAGAATTCCTAGTACAACTGAAGTAATTCCGATTCTTGAAAGAAAAGAGGAAAAACTGGAATATGTCAGGAAGACGAGGAAGTGAATCCAACATAGCTGAAGTGCTAAACTGCTCATGTCAGCTGTCTACCTTGGACAGTAAGCTTCAGATTGCTGCGCTTTCTGCAATACGATTCCCAAAGCTTTCGCAGTACCTGCGATTTGATAAATTCAGCATCTAATGCGAACAAAACAGCAGTTCAAACCAGTACTTGTGAAATTATGAAAAGGAAAAAAGGAGTCTGAATTTCTATGTAAGCTACAAGAATGAATGCATCCAGTAATAGTTGGTTTCAGAGATATTCAGCTCAATTTCAACAAAAACTCGCCGCTGCTTGAGCAATTCAGAAAACAATCTCAACAAGAATCAACGCAACTAGAAGCAATCTTTTCAGTTGGCACACCTACCAACCACAAAGGAGCTAACAAGAAACGGAAAGCTCAACAAGCAAGAAGGCAGAAGCCAATAGCCCAATACCAAAAATTCATATGAACACCAATCAAGCCAAAAAGATAATTCCTTTTGGTTTTCTCAGATCAAAGACAAACTGATGCAACCAAAGAACAACGTTAAACCTGATAGGATAAGGCTATATACCTCTGCAGAAATCGACTTTCAGACCAAGCAAAGAGCTAGAACAAGACAGTTCCTGGAGTATGACAGAAACCACCCAGAACGGGGACAGAGATGATCCCAAGGATTCTAAAAAGAAATTGCAACAAGAGAGAAGATTAGAATAATAAGAACTAAAACTGCATCTACTCCTTTTTGTTATTTTTTCCTTCTCTCTTTTGGTTTCACTCTCTAGGCTAGACTAGAGTTGTTCTAACTCTTCACTCTTTCCTTGAGCAATAATATACGGCTGCCACCAATAAGGCGCTGCCTAACACTATCTCCCTAAAAATCCTAAAGAAACCCCACCACCATTTTGTCTGTTTCCTTTCGATTATTCTTCTCTATCTCTTTCTCCCCTCCCTCATTTTCTCACTTAGGTTTCAACTCGTGGATTCACTGGAATTTTCATCGGCTGTAGCAGTCGAACATGCAGCAGGAAATTGAACGGCTGAGATTGACTGAATGCAACTGTTGCAGTATCCCTGGATTATCCAACGCTCAATCTGAACTTGCAATTTGGTTTGTAGTCTGTACATGGAACTAGCCGCAATTTCTAGTGGATTCTTTCACTTTCAATTTTTTTGACTGAACGATCAAGTAGTAATGATTTTCCAATGAATTAACTCAGTTCATCCACTGACAGTAGCACAACAAGGAGTCAGTCTAAAAACTCTCAGCTTTTACTCTTCTTGAGTTTGTGCTTACAGCAAACAGTACTTGTTGAGCAGTTCAGTTAGTTCACTCTGTGCACTCAAAAAGAGTAGGTGCATTTCAGTTATCACTTGCTTGGTGTGTTTTTACCTGAATTCCAACCCAGCTTGCCATATTTAGGTGGTTCTTGATTGCTAGGAGGCCGATCACTCGGAGTAGGTGACGGCATCTGTTAAGACGTATTAGTCTGCTAACAACCAGTTGGTAGACCTAAACCCTCTTTTCCCTTCTGAACCTCACGATCTCTCCAACTGATCATGAGATGCTCCTCAGCGATTTGCATAGGGGAAGGATGCAGACGTCTCACAGGACGAAGTGCAGAAAAATGTACTGCGTATATACATTTGCATGCCCAAATCTCTCCTTTCTTTTCATTTCTAGTTAAAAGTGCAACAGGAGGCCCCCAAGGCCACATAACTAGCTCAACTTTATTTCAGTTTGGTGGCACACACTTGCTTTAGAAATTGGGCATGTGGTAGTGATGTGCAAGGACAAGTGTCTTCATGGTCCCCTCCAATAATGAATTTGACCTCCGAACTCCTTGCCTTTGCTTTGCAGATTGCCTCTCGCTGACATGCGGGCCAACTTCGAAGAGACGAGATTCGGCGAAAAAAATCTAATGATTATTGTTGAGTATAATTGACAACCAACGTATTTTTGTTGAAAAAAAAAGAGTATTATTTCTAGCCTCTATACTGACTAAGGATGCACAAATTCGTCGATCTAGTGACTGGTGAATCACTGATCAAAGAACGAGCAACCTATATTTATAGACATTGGGATTTGAATCTTAGTGGGGTGAAGTCATGCACTCGGACAAGGAATGCATATTTCTGTCTCTATGACTGTTCACAATTTTCAGGGAATGCATTTTAAGGCATATGATTCTCAGAAAAATTATAAATAATTCAGTAATTTCAGTTTCATCGTGAGGTTTGTTTTGTTCAAGCTATTAGGAAATCGTTGCGAATGTCATTAGCATGTCTTTACTATCAAGAAACACAGGTCACATCTCATTTATTTATTTTTACACAGTATCTGATTGTGTTACCTAGAAGTCTCGTTACTGTACAAGGAAACGAATTAGTCTTCAATGGACTACAACTCTATTCAATAATGCCATGACAGGGATCTTCGTACATTTGGGCGAATTTAATTCCACATTTACAATTCTAATTTGAAATTTACAAGCTCACTTCCTTACAATTACAGATAGGAGAAGATTTTTTTTAGATAATGGACAATGCTTGGCCTCTGCATCCTAAGTTGAATGCACACGGTCAATCAAAATACAAATAGGTACATAAACCCAGCAGTTTAACAAAAGATTACATAACCAGCCTAAGGATTACATCCAAATAAGCAAGTTTCAAACACATAAGAGAGAAAAACAAAGTCTACGCTTGTAATCTTCCTCTAAAATTTCATCCTTGCTTGAAAAAGAAATCCATCACATTGACCTCTAGCAACATTCATCCTTTCTTCACAAATAGGAGAAGATACACGTATTAATCATTTGCGACTATATTCAAGCGTTATGCAAGACAGACAGTAGTACTCCATTTTAGAGGGAGAGGCGCGTAATAATTAGAAATGTGTAGTTCACAATCCTTGCTTTTCAAGAGACACAGGTCATATCACATTTAGTTATAGACATCCCATCAGGTTGGATCACCCACAGCTACTAACAGATACTAGCATGTCGGTTCCTGAAACGAAGAAGCTTCTGCAGGGGTCTCCTCTCCTGTTTTCCTCAAAAGAAAAAGGACTGAAGAAGTTTCAGACTCATTCAGATCGATCGGCCTGTGCCACCCAACGCAATTGCATCAGGATCCTCATGTACTTACGTTTCTGTGATTACACTCACCTGGTCCACTTTGCTTTTCTTAATCAAGCTGACCTCAATTCTGTTAGATCGTCACTGGAATTAGGTGATTGGGACTATCTTAATTCGCCGTGTCGATACATGATTCGCCAATCTCTTCTGCTACACTGTTAGAATGGTGTGGTGGCCTATAACCAACAGAAGTTTCTAATGATTATTTTTCATTTGAGGAGATGCTGTAGGATAATAGAGAATAAACTTCTGGTACTTTCAGAGACTGTTCAAGACCAGTCCATAGAAGAGAACGCTGTTCAGGACAATTGACAAGAGTCTGAATGTGACCAATCATCGCTGCATGCGAACACAAAGCTGTCAAATCAAACGGAAAGATAGGATAGGAAGAAGAGAAGAGAGGAGATATCTGACGAACAAGTGGCAGTTTCACACTAGATGAACATCTGAGTTCAAACAAAAGGTCCAATAATTTTAGGCAAATTACGGAGGTAATCACGATGCAACTAACCCAGATCAACATTGTTAAAGACGGATTGGGATTAACAAGGAGTATATGCACCTCTTATTAACAATTTAACATTATATCGAACTGTTGATATTGGAATTAAAAACTGCACCTTGTAATCTTTAATTGAGGACAAGAACAGAAAGGAAATGCGTTCAGAACGGTTCTCTACCGAACGGGGGATAAAGAAGAATTTTCCATGTCAAGTCACGTGAAACGCGCACGGATGATGATGCCATTAACATTTTAGCTGCTGCGCAAGCTCACTACCTAACCCTGTCTGTCTAGATGGTCATCACCTTGCAGTTGGGTTTTTCTTGTCGTCTTTTTCTGACTTCTTTTTTTTGCCGAAGCAGCCTTGTGGAAGATGCTACTAGTGGAGACAGCCAACCGAGTTCCAGCAGCTGTTCGATCTGTGGATCATCATCGTTCACATCAGTTGCCAATGATTGTTTGTTCATGTGCCACAACTATTTATTCTGGCTGATTGTATATATACATTCAGATGGTGGTAGAATTGGCAGATAAACATTGACCAGCTAGGCATCTGTCTATATAGCAGAAAGAACCAATGGAGCCTGCAAGCCTGCATCCCGAGATAGCAACTGATCTTGTGCTCACTTGCAACTTTACAACTACGATTGTTTCAGCAGCAAATACAAAGTGAACTCTTTCTCATGCAGGTCTATACAGAATTCAGTGCCAGTCTGCACGAGTGATGAAATATTCAGACTAATGGTGAGCAGTATGGGACAGAGAAGAGAAGATGCAAAGGTAAAGTTAAGAAAAATCAGACGGCGAGATATTTTTCGATGCGTCGTCGCCTTTTGATGTCACATTCTGTTACTCCGATATGATCAGGCCTTGCGATCCAGATCAACAACCACATTCTTGTGTGCCTATGGCTACGAGACAGGCAGAACACACACTACATTACTACACTACACTGCGGAGTCATCGTTGCAATTGCAGTTTGCAAAAGCAGAACTAGCGGGGGACAGATGGCGTCGTAGCTTTTGCCTCTCCCGACTGATGATGAACAGGAGCTAGGTAGGCCAAGAGTGTCTGAGAGAGAGAGAGAGAGAGAGAGACAAAAACAATAGTATCCATCTATCACTCTATCTATCTAATCTAATCGAGAATTGCATCTTTATTCCCGCATCCAGCATCGTCCTCTTCCCCCTTTTCCCAACTTTTTCTCTGACGCTTGCTATCAAGATCTCGTACTTTCCATAAAGCGTCGGCACGCATCGACTCGACGCTTTGATCGTCAACCAAGCCACAGCATGGAGGCGTCCCGGAAAGGTAGATCGATCGATCTCGGTGACCGCGTCAGATCACTGCAGATCATCTCATCTCGCTGAAACTGCACTCAAATCACAGGAGAATCGGTCATCAGGGTCACCAATAATTTGGCGATGCATGGGCGATGCATCCGCACACATGACTCATTGACCCCCCATGAGTAGAGAGAGGGAGAAGCGGCGGCGAGACAGGTGGGAGGACAGTCCATGTGTGAGGATGGAGGTGACGTTAAATGTACTTGGAGGCAGGCAGGCAGCCGCGGCGCGGCCGTGTCGAGCGAGTGGCTGCACGTACGGTCGCCGGCCGTGCCCGTGCACCGGCACCGTCCCTTCGTTGGTGGTGCGGACGCGCGTCATCGTGCCGTGCCGCGAGCCGCACAGGAGGGAGGACGTCGCGCGGCCACGGCACCGGGGTTGATGCCTCGTGAGATTTCGGTGGTTTTGCGGTGTTCGCTTTGGCCGACGACGACGCCTGGACCCGAGCGAGCGGAAGGCCGTGGATTTGCAATGACATCTTCGTGAGACGGCCCAAATACACGGCAAGGGTGTGGTTCGGAGACCCCTGTTTTCTCAATATTATCGTTCTTTTTCAAGGCAACGGGAAGGTAGCTGGCTAGCTGCAACAGAAATCACCACCCCAATGTGCACCAAAGATTTCTGCATTTGTTTTGGGTATCATCACTCAAAATCGAGAGGAAATTAGAGACGATATTAAAGCTTCATACCGAAACATCTGAGATGCGTGCAAGCAGTCCAAATGCGCACTCTCATTGCAGAGCTCGTATCGAAACACTTGTGTTGCGCATCGATTCTTCAATAAAGAAGCCGTGATGACCATGTGATCGTTGCGTTTTTCTGTGAGATAGAATTCAGATACCTACTGCCTCCGATGATCCCATACGAATTTTGCTCTCTGGCAGTGTCTCTTCGTTTGTGCGGACGCGCGTCTTCCTGCCGTGACGCGACGACAACACAAGAGGGAGGACGTCGCGCGGGGCACCGGCGTTGATCCGCTGCGTCCTCGTGAGATTTCTATGGTTTTCGGCCTATGCTGCTTGCTACTTGGGCCGACGACGAGCGGGTTCGCCGTGCACGCGGAAGGCCGTGGATTTGCCATGCCGTTGTCCGTGAAACGGCCCAAACACACACGCGTTTCACGGCAGCCTGCGTAGGATTCGCGGAGGTTGGGGTCGGAGTTTAATTCTCCGAACCCCCGTTTTCATTCGCAGAGGTGGGAGTCGGATTTCAATTCTCCGAACCCCTTTTTTTTTCTCAATATTATCGCTTCATTTTCATGGCAACATGAAGCTAGCAGCGAAGTCACCATCAATGTACACCTTATATTTCTGCGTTAATTTCCGGTGCGATCACTCAAATTCAAGAGCAAATTTAAGACAATATAACCTCGCAAAAAATTCATAAAGCTTTGTATCGAGACATGTGAGATGCGGCAGTCGTACTGCAGGTTTCATTGTCCATTGAAATGCACACTCATAGCATAAGTGTGGCAATCGAATGAACTGATGTTGTGCTGCCCAGGATCGATTCATTTCATCAAGATACTTTAGTAATTACTTACTGCCTCCAAGGACGAAATTCCTCTCTCGCCGCCGACGATGACGACTCGACGAGCGGGTGCTAATCGCGCGTAAGACCGTGGATTTGCAACGACATCCTCCATGACACGGCCCAAACACAGAGCGCGCCGCACGCGCGCGTAGCGAAGGTGAAAAGTGGGGGTTCAAAGTTTAATTCTCCGAACCCCCTGGTCCCCTTTTTTTCCTCAATATCCTTGCTTCTTTTTCATGGCAACATGAAGGTAGCTGCAATGAAAATCACCATAAATGTATGATCTATGGTTTATGCACTAGTTTTGGGTACCATCGCTCAAATTCGGGAGCAAATTCAAGACGATATAACCTCGAGAAAAAAGTTTCAGGACGATATATAACTTCTTATCGAGACATCTGATATACGAGTCACTCTGGGCGTTCGGTACTACCGAACCGTTCGGTACGGTACTTCGGTACCCATACAAATTCGGTTCCTGAGAAAACTGATACCGTTCGGTTTCTAGAAAAACTCGGTACCGAGTAAATTCGGTACCGGTGAATTCGGTTCAGTTCCAGTAAATACCGAAAATACCGAACAGGCTCCAACAACATGTAACATCAGGTTCAATAGCTAATTTTGACAGAAATTCAACATGATCTCTTATAGAACAAGAGTGCCAAAGTCATACATATAAAAATCCACAACATTATAGGACTCAGTACATATTACAATAGAGTGATACAATAGAGTGCTGCTGCTGGGCCTCGGTAAGTTCGGTACTTCGGTTTACCGAGGTATGAAATCGAATTTACCTCGGTAATTTCGGTACCTAAGAAACAGGAACCGAACAGGAACCAAAAATTTCGGTTTCGGTACTTTTCGGTTCGGTTCCCGGTAATTTTGGTTCGGTTCTCGGTTTTTGGTTTTTCGTGGCCGGAGTGATATAAGAGAAGTCGTGCTGCATATCACACGTGAAAGACCGTGGATTTGACATGCCGTTGTCCGTGAAACGGCCCAAAACACACACGCGCGAAGACGAAAAGTCTACACGGATTCGCGAGGTGGGGGTTCGAAGTTCAATTCTCCGTCCCCCTGTTTTCTTGATTTTTCTCGACTTTTCGTGGCAACATGGAGGTAGAGCCGCAACAAAGACCGCCACGTAAGATTTTCTTCATCGGTTTTGGGTACCATCACTTAAATTCGAGACGATACAACGCTTCTTATCGAAACCATCTGAGATGGATGCAGTCCTTCCGGAGCTGACATTGACCATTGAAATGCACACTCATCGCAGACTCGCAGTGTGCATTCCAATGAACCGATGCTATGCTCACTTGTCACGTAGACATGTACCCATTGGTCTGCTACACGATGGGCCGGATAGTGGGCTGCAGATAAGGCTGGGCTTGGCCCAAGTCACATGGCAAGGGAGCAAGTCAAATTAGCAGGAGCACAAATACTTCCCCTCAGCCACAGATCAGGACATCGAGGAAGAAATCAACAGAACGAAGGCATTTGCCTCGTCTTCTCTTCCCTGCTGCTTTTCTACCTCATATTCTATTTCTCTAGCTTCTAAGAGCATCACCAACAACGTCCCAAAATTCTATCCCCAAAATTTTGATTTTGAAAATCCTAAACAATATTTGAGGTGTTAAAATTTTCATTCCTTCAAGAGATTAGCTAAAATTGGCTTCCTAAAGATTAAAAGGTGGGCCCCTAGGTAACTTGCAACAGAAATTTGTTTTGTACCCCTCCCTCCCGTGAGATCATGTTCGCCCGCTCGATCCTGCCCTCACCGCTCGACCATCTCGATCTGTAATCATTTGCTTTCTCACTGATTGGCAGAGCCAATGGCTGGCCTGAAAACTCTGTTTCTTTTGCCACGACAATTTGTTACATAACTTAAAAGGCTTTTCTTCTGTGTTCTGTGATCACAACACAGTGCAGTGGCTTGTAAACATGGCACACATACAGACACAGTAGTACTATATTGCTGGCACTCATTATGCCCAACTATCACTGATCTTTTCGTTAATTAAGTGGGGTAGCAAGCAAGCATCAATTCCAGCAGCAATAACGTTTCAGCTCCAGCATTTTTCAGTTTACCAACAGTAGTAGTTTTCAGTTTCCATCACTGTCTCACTTCATCAGATCAACAGCAGCAGCAAGCAAGAAGCAACCCCAAGCAAGCATCACCAGCATCGTAACACCACTAACATTCAGTAGTTTATTACACTAGAATATTTTGTAAAGTATATTCTGTACATACCACTATATACTTCTGAATTGGCTCACGACAACAGATAGAAGTGGCTTTGGAAAACTTATGAATTGGACAAATTTCAGTCTATATAATTCATAGTTAACTATTGCCACTATATCTCTAACATACTCATCCTATCACTGTGGATTTATACTAATTGATTTACACTGAGATATGATTATAGGTTGCTACCAAAATTCATGATTTTGTTCAGCATGCAGTTCAAAAGTACCACAGAACTATAAGTAACGCAGGAAAATGCATACAAGTGACTTTAGATGTGGCAGAACGAATCGGCCACGGGCTTGCTAAAATTGCTTTGATGGATGAACTCTTCATCACTAACGGATCAAGCAATGGACAAATCGGCGCCGGGAGAGCTTTGTCCATCCGCGTCTCCGCGATGCAGCGTGGTCTCATGTGCTCGCCTCCCTCCATGGACTGGATGATGGAGACTCAGATGGAGATGATGTGAGATTAATTGATCCGCAATACAGGATGTCATCGAAAGATCAGAAGAGCACGAAGATCATGGCGCTGATGGGGATCGGGACAGTAGAGGAGGAGGATACGATGATGCGTGAGAAAATATTGTCGCGGACATGCGGAGAGAAGAAGAGAAGGCGATGCGAAGCATGGACAGTTGGACACTAGCATGCTATCCGGCTGCATGCTGCAGAGGGGATGGGCGCGGAGACGACAACGACGAGGATGTCAGGCCGTCAGGGAGGAAGAGGATGCTGGACGAGGTGGACAGCGACGACGAAGAAAATGAGTGTCCCCTCTACCTGTCTCGCTGGCCAAGATGTCGAGGCCACCGGCGGCGACACGCGGTTGTGCCACCGTCAAGCCTTCCTCCCATCATGGATCAGCTGCTGTGTCGTCGACTCGTCATCATTCAAGAAAATTGGGGCCGGCGATGGGGCAGGTCGAGGCGGGAATTCATCGAGCGCGCGGGAAGTTGCTGCGAGATGGCGATTGGGAGCGACCGCGGCTACGTACTTGTGGAGAGCGAGAACTCCGGAGATGGGGTTTCCGATTTTTAGTTTTCTGTAATAGGGATACTATTGGATCCCGTTTTTTCCACCAAACTCCAAAAAACTATGATTGGGTTTCATTTTGGGTTCTGTTGGTGATGCTCTAATCCCCTGTTTCTTTTCAGTCTAGATTGGTTAACCCTTTCACCCGTTTATTGCATGTTATCTAAATAGTTATGAAATTTTTTTTAAAAAAATGTCAAGATAGATCAATATGTAATATATCACTTCACAAACATGCAAATTAAAATTTGACTTCTACAAATTGTAACAAAAATAACAAACAAAACTCAAATTACTATATGTATATTTGCAGTTAAATTTATTATTTTTGTTACAACTTATAAAGTTGAATTTGAACTTACATGTTTATGGAGTGATATATTACATATTGATCTATCTTCTTAAATTTTTTTAAAATTTTTTATAACCATTTAGTTGACATGCAATAAATGGGTGAACGTCCACCCGAGTGATTAGAATCCATCTCCGCCCTCTATTCTCTGGTTTGTATCCTGATCACTTGTGTTCTTGAGTGGATTTGATAAGCTGTCACTTGAACTTAGTAATTTGGAGCTTCTAGTGCTTGGTTCGTAACATCAATGCACAATCAACGATAACATGCCTCTCTGGCCGTGTTCGATTCAATCTAGCTCGGTCGATCAGTTGCAGAGGGCCAGCCCCAAGGGAGAAAATGTGCTGCCCTAGTAACATGCAACATCCGCTGGCGTCGTCGAAGCCGTGGATTTGCCATGCCATTCTCCATGAAACGGCCCAACACGCCGCTCGTAGCGAACCGCATCAAACGAGCAAAAAATGCGCATCACGCCCACACTCCGAGGGAGGAAAAAGACGAGGCCGTGCCGTGCTCTTGGGCGTGGCTCCGCTCCATACCTCCAAGTCCAAGGACGAAATTCCTCTCTCGCCGACGACGACAAGCGGGTGCACGCCGCGCGTAAGACCGTGGATTTGCAACGACATCCTCCATGACACGGCCCAAACACGCAGCGCGCCGCGCCCGCGCGTAGCGAAGACGAAAAGCCTGCGGAGGTGGGGGTCGGAGTTTAATTCTCCGAACCCCTGTTTTCTCGCATCTTTTCGACTTTTCGTGGCAACATGGAGGTAGAGCCGTTACAAATACCACCACGTAAGATTTTCTTCATCGGTTTTGGGTACCATCACTTAAATTCGAGACGATACAATGCAAAGGTGAAAGGTGGGGGTTCGGAGTTTAATTCCCTGAACCCCCTGGCCCCCCCCTTTTTTCTCAATATCATTGCTTTTTTTTTTCTTGGCAACATGAAGGTAGCTGCAAATAAAAATGGCCACAAAAGAGTGATATAAGGTTTCTGCACTAGTTTTGGGTATCATCGCTGAAGTTCGAGAGCAAATTCAAGACGATATAACCTCGCAATAAAAAAAAAAGTCAAAGACGATATAAGAAGCATCTTATCGAGACATCTGAGAATACCTAACATCGTGGAGACGCCCTCATACCTCGGGGTGTTGTATTGGTTGTCTTGGTGTTGTTTCCGGGTTCCATGCCTACATCGATGGGAGTATGGGACACGGAAGAACCAGACCAAAAAGTTTGGAACCGATCAATCAAACGGCTCATCCTACTGCCACTCTGACAGTAGCATCAATCAGGAATTCAGGATCAGCATCAGTAACCAGATGTACTATAGAAAAGCTAGTAGTAAAACACATCGTCCAGAATCCAGAACATAGCAGGAAAGAACAAACAGTACAGTACACTGCAAACGCCAACGAATTGCTGTCTGTCACATACTACAACATGCACGGATGCATCACACTTTCTGAGTCTCAGTTTTTCATCAGGCATTGTCCAATATAATCGCCACTACTTGATCAGACTCCATCCAATCCCGTGTTCTTTCTTGGTTTCGATCGGTAGCTGCAGAGACGCACGAGATGATGCAGACAGTGATCTAGAAGGACGGAACTGAGAATTCCGGCAGGAGCAGGAAGAAGTAGCCGGCCAGCAACGCCGTCAGCGCAGCGCCGGCGGTCGCCGCCGAGGAGCGGCTGCCCCCGTTGGCCGCCTGCACAGCGCGCGAGTCGGTCGTCGCCGTCGAGTTGTCCTTCGCTGCAAGGAGAAAGTAACAAATCAGAGTTTATCATCAGATCAGAGACGACACGGCAGCAGTTTGTATGCAATGACACTGACCAATGCCGATAAATTAAGCAGCAGAATTGTTAACAGCTGAAGCATAAAGATGAATTATATCTTCCCAATGAAATCGGATAGTGGTCCTTGAAACATTTCATAGTTTCAGATCATCAGTTTATCTTTATAGTCTCAGCCCAGGTTAATTCTGAACTGTACAAACAGTTTATCAACTATGATTACCATGAAACACAGTCAGTTTAGTTTAGGAACATGGCAAACCTTTCCAAGAAACATTTCTGGTTGTTTTTGTCTCAGAGCGTGATGATATCAAAACGTTAGCGTGCTGTGTTTGGTGGGTGACATTACCTCACGCCCGCACACCTTTCGGCGAGATCAACTTCTCACGTTCACATGACAAAACTACTCACTCACTAGTCACTGCCGTAATTTCCACTATGTATTCAGTAATTTGTACGTGATTTGCAGAGAAATTAACAGTGAAGACAAGACAGACACGGGAGGGAACAACCGAATAAGTAAGGCTGACCTGGAGCAGCAGGGGAGCCCTTGTCGCCGCCGGGGCTGAAAATGGCGGCGTCTTTCGAGTTCGGAGGAATATGAAGGAGCTCTGCAACATGCCACAATAATTTTCTCGCATTATTCAAACAATGTATAATTGTATATATTAGTTGCAGCTTCAGTTGAATTGAAACTTGAAAGGAGAAAAAATCACACAAAAATACTTGCGGATCAGGAAGAAAAAACGGCCGGACCATGCGTTGCCCGTGTGGACGGTGGACAAGCCAAACTAGGAAAAAGAAATAGGCCGACAGCCAGAGATGGCGTGGTCACGGACCGCAAGAAAACAAAACAACACACAAAGCGTCCGTCTCGCCGGGCGTGCGCGGCGACGTCGACGGAGAGGTGTAAGATGGACGACGTACGGGGGCAGTGGGAGACGTTGGCGTGGGTGGCGCCGCAGGCGGAGGGGAGGGCGAGGGCGAGGGTGGCGTTGATCTTGATGCCGAGGTTGGGGTCGTCCTTGTCCTTGACGAGCACGCACAGGCACTTGGGGCTCTTCCCGAGCACCTGCCGGAGGCCGCCGCAGCAGTCCGGCGCCGGCGCCTTCGCCTCCCCCTGCACGTACTGCAGGCACGGCGCCAGCCCCACCAGCTGGTCCGCGCACTCCGTCCTGTCCGCGCTCATGTCCCCCCTCACCACCCCCACCACCATCGCCGCCACCACCACCATCGCCGCCGCCGCCGCCGCCATCGCCATGCCCAACTCGAGTGTAGCTGTGTTGAGTGTGTGCGCGCGCGCGAGTGTTGGGTGGGTTGGTGAGGGGGAGTTATAACGGGCGAGGCGGGTGCAGTGTGCAGCTGTGGATGAGTACGCGCACGGGACGTGCCATGCACAGATGCACCAGGGCGTCAGGCCGTGTCGTGCTCGCACGGGCTACGTGCAGCGGCCGCACTGTTCGGCGCTCGACCGGTGCACCGCCCCGTCCCGTGGCGTCCCCGGTTTCCGTGGCGGTGTCGCGCTGCCAGCCAGACCCTGCCCAGAATTACATAGCAAAACGGCCGAAACGACACGCGTAGCGGGGGAGCAACGCGGCGTCAGGCTAAAAAACGTACGAGACTTGCAGAGCTCGTGGGTTTTCTTACAACTTGGCGCCGTGGAAATGTTCACGGCAAAGGCGCCCAGTTCACAACGCGGCAAAGACGGTGGGGGCAGAGGAGGAGGGGGGGATTGATGCGGTCGCGTTGATCGTTTGACGAGTTGCGTGGTTGGGGAGTTGGGGAGTTGGGGTGGATGGGTGCAGCGCTGCACAGCAGCAACAGCCAATAACTCCGGCATTCATGCGAGGCAGCAGAGGAGCACTGTCGCGCGCTGCGGCCGGCCTAATGAACAATGGTGGATCACCTTCGCCTCTCCATGTGGATTACCTGCCATTCTGCCAAATGCCTTCAAGCCTGACACAATCATACAGACAGGAAAGTAACGGGGGTTATTCAGTTATTGTTGTTGCTGGATCTCGCAAAGAAAATCGTCCCGTCCCGAAATATATCTATTCCTGATTATAAATATGGAGAATAGTATTAATGTCCTAAAATATACTACCTCGGTCTCATAATATAAAAAGATGTTGTTTATCTATTACATGGATAAAATCCCTTATATTATATGACAGAGATGATAGCTATTTCTAGCCATAAATCTAGTAACTTGAAGTGGCATGATCCAAAGTCGTTCCGTTCAAAATATAGTTATTTTTTGCTATGAAACTAAAGAGTAGTAGTAACGTACTCCTTTCGTCCTAAAATAACTCAACCTAACATAGCATGTGACATATCCTAATACAATCAATTTAAACAAGGGCTATTTGTTATACTAGGATCCTATTCTAGGTTAAGAGCCTGTTTGGAAGAGTTTGAGATTACAAGAAACAACTGGTTGATAACCAATTTCTGAGAATCAGGGAAGCTGTGTTTTTTAACTTCTGGCTTCTGGTTTTAGTTCATTTTATGAATTCAACAACTACAGTTTCTCAGAATATGAAAAAAAAAAGCTGAACTGTTTGAGAAAGCTTCTCTTTCTAAAAAAATATCAAAAAATCCTTAATTTATTTTAGGACGAAAAAATAAAAACTTTCATAAACAGTCCTTAACTTTATTTTAGGACGAAAGAAATAAAGCATAGTGAAATGGCCCAGAGTACCATAGGCCAGTACATTAGTGCTGTGCAGAAACCCAAAACAGTTTTCTGGCGCCTTCCTTTCCTCTTGCAGTCTTCATCCTGGATGTAAAGAGCAATTTCTCAAGAGCGACGTGCAGCGTAGAACCAGGTGGCAGACGGTAGTAGGGTCGCGTAGCAAAGTGGCAACAGCAGCTGAGTTCATGAATCATCATTGCACCGGAACAGCTCAAGATGAAAGAGATCCAAGCCTAGTGTGGCTACTAACAGACCAGTAGCAAGCCATGTAGTGCAATCTTTAACTTCTGCGTACCAGGGATGGCAGGAGCAATGAATCTGCCTATCGGCAGGATATTAAACATGCTACAGTAGAGTTTGGCATGAAGCTGCTGGCAACCAAAGTAAATGCAAGCATATCAATTCGGGTGGTAGTAGTAAAAACATTCGGGTGCTTCCACCTTAAACTAAATAGGAACAGTGAAACACTCTTGACATCCAAATGTCAGGACCCATTGATAGCTGAATTTCTCTTGCACAAAGTATGAACATCCTGTTTTCTTCAGATCGGCCCCAGCAATAAGCTTTAGGAGATTCCTGGCAACTGTTTTGGGAGTGTTCTTACCTTCTGAGAATGAGAAACAACAAATAGGTAGATTGTTGATAAACAGTATCAAAAGGACAACCTGGGTTTCACTCAGTAGCGCACACAAATAAATATATATACATGAAGCAGCATCGCCCTGAGAATTTTTGCAACAAACTAAACCCGTAATTTCATTTCCTTCAAGATAACTGTACTTCAGTTGGCAACTATGGCTCTTAGACAACAATCAACGTTTCCGAAAACTAGCACCGACCCCATGTGACAGATTTACATGTCAGCCAAAAAAAAAATGAGACGTACACAATGGAAGGGATCATTTCCAGCTTGTAAGAACTAGATTCCATGGTAAGGAAAAATTGTAGACAGACTCAAATTGAAAAAAACTAACAGTGACACCAAAGATATTAAATATTTCTCTTTGCGTGGATATTTCACCTATAGAAAGTCGCAATCCAGCTAGAGCCACTAAAAAATCAGGGCAGAAATGTAAAAGAGTAATGAACATAACAATCCTCCCTTCCTTAAGATTGTTAATCTTACTTCCCCTGAGGGTATGTTCCCTTGTGTATGTTGGTAATCACGCCGCTAGAGCACCTCCTAGTGAACATGGATGTACCTACAGACAAAATGCTTTGTCAGGACCTATAGCAACAGCAGAATTCTGCACTAAATGGTCATCATGAGTGCCCCAGCTGTCAGACTACAGATTTTCAACTACTAACAACTCACAAGCTCCAGGAGGCAAAACAATTCATGCAAAGTGAGACATGGGAACATATGTCGTGTACTTGAAACTAAGAATTCCTGCGTTTGTTTATTAAAGTTGAGGTACAAGCATCTATTGATTTTGGTGAACGGCATTACCATTCAAGGAATATTGATGGGGCGCTCTATTATCTAAAGAACATGGGTAATTTCAACCAAATCAATGGTATAACTAATCAATGATTTTAGTACTTTGCTCATACCTAACGTATCATCGTCTAACTCTAGGCTTGCACCGAAATTCTGCTAAGAGTGCTATATGATCTGATGACCATTCAGGTGAAGGAAGCGCTGTGTCTTTCCGCAAGCTATCCTCATCCAGAAGTTCCAGCAACGACTCCACTGTCAATGAATCCGCTGAAATGGCAAATACAATGCAAAGGTAAATCTAGTAATATTTGCATATTCCGAACACGCTAAAGGCAGCATTTCAACAAAATTTGTCCACAAACCGGTGTAAAATATGTAATCAATGGTCCCAGTGAAATCCCTCGTGCAATTTGTGAAAAGTGGTTCATTTGTTGCAGGGTCCATTCTCCTCCTCTGGTGCTCCAAATCATAACCAGCACCAACCATCCTTGCAAATGAAGAGTACGCACTCACCTGTAAAACAAGCAAATCCTTTGTTCAGAGCCATAACTAAAAAATATGAAGTAGATTAAGAGAGTCGCCTTGGGTTCACTATACCAGAGGAAGCTGGTGTGTCAACTTGCTTGCTGGTCGCAAAATTCCAAGAGGATCTATTGCTAGATCTGGATGCAACAGATCAACTTTCCCCATTGCAAGAAGCCCATGTGGAGTACTGCAACGTTACAGTGCACATTTGCCATTTAGAATCTTCACATAGTAGGACATAAGGAGAATAAATCCAAATCCTTAAGTAGATGAACAAACCTTCCAGGGGTTGCATTGAAATCTCCACAGACCAGCATTGGAATGTCCGCACTGACAGCTATTTTTTCTAATCCTTTTAGGAGGGTGTTAACCTGAAAGAATTTCATAGAAGATTACAATTGTCAATTCATGAAAATTAAAAATACTATAAAATTCTGCAAACAGAGTTATGATTTGACCTGCCATAGCTTGACATCTTTTAGGTCTTGGTGAACATTGATATGTGTATTTGCCTGAAAAAAAAACAGGTCAAGAAACAAATGAGATCCCCATGGCACCAAACATGCTATTACAAGAGAACTAAGCATGAAGTAAGATCAATGCAAATATACTTGATACAGTCTACTTAATGCAGGTCAACAACTCAAGGTATATCATAAAAGGTGTGCAAAACCCCCTCCGATTATCGAATAATTAAATGACCCAAAAAAAAAGAGGGATCCAACAATAAAAATACCATGGATACAATGGACATGTAAAGCATGCATCTTGTTCTCTCGCATCATAAGCATCCTACAGGCTACAACTATGGGTAAAAAACTTTGGTAACTGGTGTATGGCATTCTATTGTATTTTTCCTGAGTCCTGACTCATGACAGAATCCTCTGATGCTACATGTTCGTCAACAAAACCTTACAGAAAATCCATGAAGAAACATCCTTCATCTAGATATATGGTTTAATAAGTGACATCTCACTGAAATGGATGTTCTTCTGTTGATTCAGAAATAGTACAACAATTACATTTGCAAAGATAGACTCAGAAATATCTTACCACACAAAGGAGCTGTCTTTTGCTAGGGTTATCAGCCCCATGGCTACCAAACTTAGCTTCTAAAACTGCAATCAATGCAATGTTATCCTGCACAGTCGAAAAAAAGAATTGACACATGATAGTAATTAATATAACAATTAACAGCACAGCTCGTAAGACATATTTCTTGTTTTTAAATTTGGGCATACCTTAATCAATCGAGTTAAAGCCACTTTTCTTTGAGCAGCTGGAATAATTGCATCAGTTAAAGACTGTGCAGCCTTATTAAACTCAACCTACATTGAAGTTCAGGAAATATTATAGGAATGGTATGAAGAGAACTGAAGACTATAACAAGAACCCTGCCATTGAGATACCTCATATTTTTTGACATGTGAAAATTTGTCCCTTCGAAAGAAAGTAGCACATCCATCAATTGATTGAAGATTCCCAGTGTACACCTATTACATAATTTATGCACAAACAACGCATCAAGCAATAATTACGAAGTCAAACAAAATAGTATGCCAAGTTGTTTATCCAACCACAAAATAAAAGGCATACCTCAGTTGTCCTTTTCTTGAACAGTGCCTGATACCCATGTTTGTCAAGCTCCGGCGCAAAGAATTCTTCAAAGTGGTTACTTTGTACCTGAAAATAGTAATGTTTAAATCATAATAGAATTCTTCAAACTTGATTATTTTGATCCTGAAAAAGGCACATGATAAAGGTGGGGTTTCGGTTCGGGGAATATTATACTATCCTAGGACAAATCAAGAGAGCAACCAATAATAGTGATCTAGATATTGTGGAACTAATGAAGCAGGACACAACACAAGAAAGACTTGAGGACAGTATCATGAGCAAAGCAAGGTTTAGTAGGAATGTAGGATAAATAAATTACGAGGGTGTTCTATTGCAAAATGACTGAAAATGACACCAAAGTTTGTTAAGCATATCAAACATATTTCGTGCACTTTACATATGTAAGTCGGAAGAGGTGGATGTGCAACATTCAGATCTTTCAAATATTTTATATATAAAAAAAGGGATAACAATTAAAATGGCATACCTCCTGAAGGCAGATGATATCTGCATGGTAACCAATTATTTCACGCAGCAAATTTTGTCTTCTGTAAGGCCATGAAAGTGCCCAAGTTGGGCAATAGCTGTATGTATCACTTGTTGCATATGTATCAGCAAGAATATTGTAAGACAGCACTGTGAATGTCCCAAAAGAAGAATTTCGGCTGTCTAGATCAAAGTGTCCCATTACATCAGCTGAATTCACTGGTATCAGACGACGTGGAGTGGGTGTTGGAGCAGGAATTACACGAGATGTCATGATTGAAGTTGGAGTTCCCACAGTCGACCTTGTTTCTGAATCCACTGCTATACATTCAAATCTTAGGACATGCCCAATATCATCAGCAGTTGGCGTATACGTTCGTGAACGTCCCACTTCAAACCAAGTTTCACCAGAGTTCTTTTCAGTTCCAGTGGGATACACAGGTGTAGGTCCATTATTAACACTTGAGCTCTGTCCAATATTTGATGTTGAGCCAGATAAACTGGCATTTATAATCCCTGCATTGCCACTACCAAATCTGCCAAATAACTCCTCCTCTTCGTTGCCATTTTCAGTTAAAGCGCTCAAAGCACGTTCATGCAACACCCTGTGGTGTTGCCAGGCATCTGAGAAGCACTTAGCAGAACAATGGTAGCTCTTAGCAACTGGTATTTTTGACTTCAAACACCCCAAGCACTGTATTGTTGCCTGTTCTGTTGGATGCACATTGCAGACAGCGACTCTTCGATCACTTTGTATGCGGTACCTTTATAAGGAAGTAAAATCAGTGGCCACACATGTTATTATGTAAAAAGTTCAAAGATTAGTTTAGCTGAGGGAATAGTGATATTCCATGTTGCAGGGTTGTGGCTACATATGCAGAATCCACAATTCAAAAAAGGCTGATTGAATAATTCATAAAGGCATTTAATCATTTCCTAAGTGTCACCAAATGATAACCAAAACAAAGCTCCCAATAATAGCAACAAGGCAATTATAATAGACTATTCAAAAGAATACTATAAAACAAGAGGAATTTCATTATAGGCACTGACAAACAGAAATTTCATCATGCTCCTTCCGTTTTTTAATAACCAACAACGTTGACAGAGCTCTACTATTTTTTTACTGCAAATTTTTCAACAGAACTTTGACTGAGCTCTTAAGGATGCTCGTTTATTGCCACAATCAAGAAATGATGCAAGTAAAACCTTGACCGTGGATACATTAGCAAAAAAAACAGTATTTGAAACCCAGAAAGTTTCAATTAATCCTGAATGACATAATGTCGACACAGCACAACAAAAAAAGGGTCCCCTAAAATTTTTACCCGTTGTCCATCTACCAGTCATCTAGCTATACCTCATACCAGCTAGAGTGTTAGGGTTATCAGGGGCATATCACTGTAGACAGTACCACTACACATTATGCAAAACGCCAAACATATTAAATTACTGATGACGCCATGCATAACTTAATTCATCTGCCATGGGAATGAGCAAATGGCGATACTTCTCATTTGAGTGTCCCATGGATGCAAACTAGCATTTCGTAGGCTATTTACACATCTAGTATCTACTAGCTAGAATGCAAAATGTCTTGTAATTCTGTATTTTTCTAACATTCTGCACTGTAATCTAAAAACTTGTAATCGGCTAATCACTATTATTACATAAAACGTATCTATAGTCGTTTGTAACTTCAATTAAGTAAACATTTCTACAAGACTACGAAATTTGAATCATTTGAAGGTTCAGATGTGAGCTAACTCACCATCTATACCGCATAAAGTGTCCATCCAGAGGGATGGCCTCAGGCACATCTTCGGTGGAGATGCCGCCATCGGGGCGCCGCAGGAGCACGTACGGCGTGATCTCGCAGCCCACGATAGGGATCTCCGACGGGAGGTGCACCCGCAGGACGGTCAGCATCCTTCCCTCCTCCCCTCCCTCCTCGCCCTGCAAAACCCTAGCTTCAACCGCACGACCCTCTCGTCCGACTCCACCTTCGCTCTCGAGCTCCGAAATCTAGATCCCCCACCACGAGGCGGATCCGCCATCACCTGCCCACCGCCGCCAGCGTTGCGATTCCCCCAAAGTCGAACCGAAGCCTGGAGCCGCCGCCCGAAACCGCGTCAAATCTCGCTAGGGGAGCTCACGGCTCGAGGAGATCCGGTGGAGTGAGCTTACCGGAAGGGAGGATCCGTGCAGGGTCTAGAAACTTCTGGAAGGTTCCTGAGGCGCGAGGGAGGAAACCAGATATGGCTAGGGTTTTGGGACTCGGAGGCGCTGCCCCTCCTCTTTCTGTCGCTGACTCGCTGAGCTGCTTTTCGTTTTTTTCCTGTTTTCCTTTTTCTTTCCCTTTTCTTTCTTTATTATGGATTTTCTTATTTGGGTTTGGCTGTTAGGCTTGGCACATCTAAACACATATATATAGAGCAGTGGATATATGTAGAGCATTCTTTATCTGATGCACAGTATTTATGTTTATTAAATTTTGGTAGACCAACTTTAACCATCCGCTACTATAAATGTCATATCCGTTTGAATTAATTTATCATATCCTATCAATCATTCTGGAGCATATTTATCATGTCTTTAAAAAAAACATGAAGACAAAGAAAAGACAAAAAGAAATACGTAGCTCTAATAGTTATCGAACTATGTCTGGGCACATTTGGTCAAGACTACAACTACAGTAGCACCACACAAAAAAATACGTGGTCGCTGCAGTATGTGCGTTGTAAAGCCATAGCCGAGCTATACCAAACCAGTTGTGTACTATATAATGTTAATCTTGGTGGAATTGTGACGTCAGCATAAATAGCATTAGTCTTAGTTAATATTAACTGAACAGTTTATTATTTTGAAAGTCTTTGACATGATTGATGAATTTGTGAATAAATACTCATGTTAAGTTTAAAGGTGACTATGTGAAATTAAAAGCATTTATATTATTTTATAACTTATATGCATATTATTTTTTCTAACCCTACATATGGTCATCGGGTGATAAGCTAACCCAAAAAAAATTCTATACTTAAAATACACGTCCTATAAAAGTAGAATATGAAAAAAAAATTCAACGAAATGATATATATATATAATCATGTTTTCCAAGCGTTTCGGTTATATTAGGAAAGTTTGATATTTAAGGATTTTTAATTGTCTAGCCTTCAAACTATATATCATGTCCCTATTTGATGTCATACATATATTAATTAGTTTAATTAAACTCCATGTTAGCTTCCAATGAAAAGAACGCTGCGTAGTATGCCTTTTCATGAGGGGAATGGTAAAAAAAAACCTTACAATATGACAAATATATAGTAGGGAGAAAGTATATAAGGTATATACTAGTACTACTATAGTTGTCAGTGGTAGTAAGGGGTGAACGTCCTTCGGAAAAAGGCCTAACAGTCCATTTCGAATACAGCCCAATCGAACTTAAGGAGCTGGTTGGTTGGGCTCTTTTTGGCCCGTATCTGTTAGCAGCGTTAATCGAACCCGTTACATTTGTTTGTTTTAGGTGGCCTGCAATCGAATACCTACAATCAGATCTGGGCCCAATACAAATCCGTTACTGCTCCAAAACGAGTGGTAAGGCTTAACGATATGGAGTGGAAGCGACGCTCGTGTTGTCGACTCGTTGTGACCTAGCCTAAGCGTCGCCGCTTCGCCTTCCCCATGCAGGTCATCGGCGCCACTCGTCCTACCCTGCACGCCTTACCATTGCTGCTCCCCCAGCCTCGCCGGTGTTGCTCCCTCTCCACGCACTCGCCACCACCGCTACTCCCCTAGCCCCATGCGCACCGTTGCTGACACCTCAAGCTTGGCCACCTCGGCAAGGCCAGCGGCCTTCACCACCTCCAGGAGTTTTGTCTCTAGTCCGTCCATGGATTCAACCCTAACCAGTGGCTTGACTTCGCCTAGCTCTTCAAGGAGACCGACCTTATTGTTCATCGACATCTCTTCAAGGAGGCCCCGCTCCCCTAGCCAAAGATGAGATACACAGTGAAGTTCCCTAGAAGTTTCTCTTGCCATCAATCACTGCGTTTTCGTCGTTTCTGCGATCGATCACTCAATCACTACTCCTTGTTGGTGAGAACCCCCCGCTGAAACCATTTTTTCTTGTCCAACTCTACAACCTCTCTGAAATTTACTAATAGCATCTTGGGCCAATCCATTCTTTTAATCAATAGTGGTCAAGATTTATGATGATATGCTTTAGTTTGATGTAATTTTGCTTGTGATTGATCTTGAAGTATGAATTAAGGGATGGTTTATGTTTAGCAAAAGTTATTATGTACTCTTGTTCATTTGGATGGCAGCTTGATGTATTATGTGTGCTAGCGGGATATATTTTGGATATAGAGTTAATTGTTTTGATTTAATTTTTTGTAAACTACCGTTAACAACAGATTTTCGTAATCTACTCGGAGAGGAAAGAGAAAACCGATGCAGAGAAGAAGGGCTAAGTTAAAGTCGGACCAAGTCTTATATCGAACTCGGTGAGCGTATCGGACTGAAAGAGGCTATAGCAGAAAGGGTGTATCGGCCGATACGGATTCAATACAGCCATCGGCCGATAGAGTCAGGAAGTTGATAGAGTTAGCATGGGCTTGGTCTGGGCTCGAGATAAACTTCAAGGTGGTTGCCAAATAGAGATGAGGCTCGGTTTTAGGCAATTGTATCTTGTAAATTAGGTAGGTTTAGATCTAATTTTTGGCAAGAGTCTGCCGCAAAGACTTATTTGTTAGTTAGAGATAAGATCGTGTCCTACACGGACCGTGTTGTAATCTCGGGTATAAATATCCCGGTAGTTTGTACATAGAAGCTCTCTCAATCAATCACAACAAAACAAACACAGTTTAATCTACTTTCGGCGCATCGCTAACCCTCGCAAGAGGTTAACTCCCGGCGAGTTCTTACTTCCCCAGAGCAGAGGTAAGAACTCGTACCCGACGATCTACATCGTCGGGACTAGCGTGTCGTTTTAGGCACATTAAGCCCTGGCGATGTGATCGTTGTTTATTGTGTGTTAGCTAATCTTGATGTGGTTTTCTAATTCTATCTCGCCAGCGGCTAACTCGTTTTAGGGTTTATTGCCGACGATTACCGAATTAGCTTGCTCGTCTAGATTATCTAAGGCATCTACCATCCCCAAAAGCGATCGACGACTTGATTTTCTTTGTGTTAATTCTCGATCTACACTCCGAGTTGCTATCGACCTTAGTCGTGTTTTGAGGTTTAACTCAAAGACTGTTTTTTGATCGTAATTAAGGATAGCACCGGGGTTTTAGCCGGTCTTACCCAATGCATGTGATCATCTATGTTCTTGCATGTATTTGCCACTTATGCAGGCGGATTGGTGAATATAAGTAGATTGGTTACAGGGTATTCTCAGGATCTCTCTGTGATTGGTGTATTTATATTGGCCGATTGGCTCGTATAAGCTCGCACTAGAGTATTAGCTAGTGTATTTATCTTTGTGCAACCCTCATCGGTCGATTCCATTAAATTGTTATAAGCATATTAACATGGGCCGATGGGATTAGATTTATTTTATCAATTCCATCATATTATTACCTCAAGTAAGCTGATATAGCTTTGCCCTATCGGCTAGGCTCCCGCGATGCAACATCGGCCTATCGGCCGATCGGCCATCGTTTCTAACATGGTTTACCTGTTTATTCTTGTTGATTACAGATCAAATCAACTGACACGCCCTATACGCACCTAGGCAAGCCATTGGACCTGCACTGGAGTTAAGTAGACCTCCCAGGCCGCCGTGGAAACGTGGAACCCGCTTTCTTGTTGGGCGGGTCGAAATTCTACGCCAACACGCTTTTGGCACGCCCAGTGGGACCACAAGAACGCAAGTTTCGCGACAACAAGAAGACCACTGCAAGATGTCAAAGCAGGGTGAGATCTCCGAGGAGAACATCGTCTCCGTGACCGTCGACCAGCTCAATGAAGAGCAGAAAATTGAGATGGACAAGCTGGTCGAGCAGTTCCAAAATATGTACCTGCAGACATACTCTAGGACTCGACAAGGCACCCTCATCCAAAAATCTAAGATGGTAATGCCGAGCCATGGAGATGGAGCCAGCACATCGACGGCGACACACGACCACGCCGTTAAGACCGAAGAAAACGCTGCGCCGATGTTGCAAGACCGAATCGACTCCGTAGTTCATTCTGCGCTAGTCAACCAATCTGGGATCCTGGTGAACACATTGACCAACACGGTCAAATCAATCTTAGATGGTTCCATTCATCAGTACAAGCCTCAAGGGCCGATTTTCTTGCCAGAAAACAAATTCCCTGCTTATCGGACCTTGAGGACCGACCTGAGCATGGCTCCACAGCCGACGGCGCCGATCCCACCTCCATCGGCTCAACCAACATCAACCTTGCCGCTGGTCCTCACCAGGCAAACGGGAGGAAGCCCTCAGCACATCACGGAGGAACAGTATGCACAATGGACGAAGGGGAAACAACCGGTGATCGAGCCGATGCAGCAAGTTCCAGTCAACCCGCCATCGGCCAGACAACCTCAAATCCCCATGACTGGCAACCCTCCGCAACCAGCTGCTTACAACGCGCCACAAGGCTACCACCAGTACACCACAGGGCAGTACGACGCACAAAATCCAAATCATCACTTCCAACCGTACTCCCCCAGGCAATATCGGGCAGAGGGCCTGCAACAGTCTTACCATCAGGACCTCCCACATCAGCCGGCAGGATACTGGGCCGACATGATAGCCGAGGTGATGCGAGATCAGTTCGGCTTGAAGCCCAAGGAAAGTTCCACAGTGTATCGGCATCCATATCCCGAGGAGTTTGACAGAGTGCCACTACCGAACCGATACAAGATCCTGGACTTCTCCAAATTTTCGGGGCAAGACAACGTCTCTACGTACGAGCACGTAAGCCGATTCCTAGCACAGTGTGGGGAGGCATTGGCCATAGAGGCGTTGAGGGTGAGATTTTTCCCCCTGTCTTTGTCGGGGTCAGTGTTTACATGGTTTTCCTCTTTACCCTGCAATTCCATCAGAGGATGGATAGATCTAGAGAAGCAGTTTCACAGATACTTTTACAACGGCGTACAAGAGATGAAATTGTCTGATCTCACTGCCATCAGGCAACGAGTTGATGAATCAGTCCCAGAATACATCCAAAGATTTAGGGACATAAGGAATAGGTGTTACAGCCTCAATTTGACCGATTCTCAATTGGCCGATTTGGCATTCCAAGGACTATTGGGGCCGATACGATAGAAGTTCTCATCTCAGGAATTCGACAGCCTAGCTCAGCTAGCGCAACGGGTATCAGCCCATGAACAAAGATTCCAGGAGGCGAAGAAGTTTGCAAAGAAAGTCAATACTGTTTATCAGTACGCCTCCGATGAAGACGATGAAGATGATGCGGATGTTGACCTGGCCGAGTGGGCCCGGATGAAGAAGCCGACAACATGCCAATGGGCCAAGAGGGGCGACAAAGAGGACAAGTACGACTTCAACATCAACAAGGCCGATAAAATATTTGATCTACTCTTGCAAGAAAAGCAGATCCAGTTGTCAATAGGTCATGTACTGTCATCGGCCGAGGAAATCAAGAAGAGAAGATATTGCAAGTGGCACAACACATATTCGCATTACACCAACGAATGCAAGATCTTCCGACAGCAGATTCAATCGGCCATTGAGCAAGGCAGGATCAAGATTGATGAAGCCAAGCGGCCGATGAAGATAGAAGGACACCCACTCCCAGTTAACATGGTGTGGGCAGACAGGGCCGATGGCAATAGCCATCGGACTGGCAAGCGACCTCATCAGACCTCAGTGGGCCTGATCAGAAAATACCAGCGATGGTGGGAAGAACAAGCGCAAGACCGTGCCGATCAAGACAACTCTTACGACCCTCATTGGGAGTGTGAGTTTTTCCGGTTTTGCTGGAATGAAGGGATGAGGTTGCCATCAATCCAGGAGTGCCCTGCATGCAATGACATAGACGACTCCCACCAGGGCAGCTCGAGCAAACAAGTGCATCGGCCACGCAAGCAGAAAAAGTTTGTGCATGAAAGACTAGGGCCGATGCAACATAATCGTCGGACTGAGCACGACGAGCAAATCCAGAACCCCCAATGGTGCCCAAGCGACGTGTTTAGCAAGACACAAAAACGGCGGGTTCAAAGATTGAGAAGAAAGGAGCAGATCCAGGAGCAGCAGGCGACAACAGCCCATCGGCCCGCCAAGACCAAGAAGGAGTGGAGAATAAAACCCCCAATTGTCAAGGCCGATGAGGGCACCTCCAAGTCAATTCGAGCTCCTGCGTCTGCAAAAGTTAAAGGGGTAGCATCAGCTTCTGTTAACATGGTTTTCATATTACCAGCAGAATACAGCGTACGGATGGCCGATGAAGCAGTAGCTGACGACGAGACAGAGCAACCTTCGGCTAGGCTGCAGTTGTCACCAGACCAGGCCGTGTTCGACAAGCCAGCCGATACCAGCCACAGGCACCTCCGGCCGTTATACATCAAAGGCTTCATCAATGGGCGGCTGATGACGAAGATGCTGGTCGACGGCGGCGCGACGGTCAATTTGATGTCATATACAACTTTCAGGAAGCTTGGAAAAGTACCTGAGGACCTCGTCAGGACCAATATGGTGTTAAAGGATTTTGGCGGCAACGCAACTGAGGCAAAAGGGGTGTTGAACGTGGAGCTCACAATGGGCAACAAGACAATACCTATCACCTTTTTGTCATTGATGGAAAGGGTTCCTATAGCCTGTTGTTGGGACGAGATTGGATCCACGCAAATTGTTGCGTCCCTTCAACAATGCATCAATGCCTTATTCAGTGGCAAGAGGACCAAGTCAAGATCGTGCAGGCCGATAGGTCAGTGCATGTGGCCAATGCCGATCTTGCGGTTTGGGAGATGGAAGGAATCGACTGCCTGTCCGGACGAGTGTGGGAGGCCGATTTCTTAAAGGTAACTGACTGTAACATAGAGCCTATCGAAGATCAAGACAAGCAGTTGCTTTAGCAAAGAGGGGACATCCACTGCCCAAGATGAACAAGCTAGTCCCTACACAGACGATGCGGTGGATGAGTTAGATGGCAAATTGGGACAAGGTTTTACGTCGGCCGATGAACTTGAAGAGGTTGATATAGGAATAGGTGATAGACCTAGGCCGACGTATGTAAGTGCTAACCTGCCAAGCGATTATAAGAATAATTTGATAAATCTTTTGAAAGAATTCATGGATTGTTTTGCATGAGAATACCATGAGATGCCAGGATTAAGCCGATCGATCGTAGAACATCGGTTACCTATCAAACCAGGCTATCGGCCATTTAAACAAACTCCTAGGAGATTTTAGGCCGATATGCATGAAGCTATCAAAGCAGAGATCACAAGACTTTACGATGCCAACTTTATCAGACCCTGTCGATACGCGGAGTGGGTCTCCAACATAGTTCCAGTTATGAAGAAAAATGGCAAGCTCAGAGTGTGTATTGATTTTAGAGATCTAAATAAAGCAACACCAAAGGACGAATACCCTAAGCCGTTGGCCGATTTGCTAGTTGATGCTGCATCTAGTCACAAGATTATCAGCTTTATGGATGAGAACGCTGGTTATAATCAGATTTTTATGGCTGAGGAAGATATTCACAAGACAGCATTTAGGTGTCCAGGGGCAATCGGCCTATATGAGTGGGTCGTCATGACGTTCGGTTTGAAAAACGCTGGAGCTACTTATCAGAGGGCCATGAATTATATTTTTCATGATCTTATTGGCTCTTTGATTGAAGTTTACATCGATGATGTCGTTGTGAAGTTAAGAGAGTACGATATGCACTTGGCCGATTTACGCAAGGCACTAGAAAGAGCAAGGAAGTATGGTCTCAAAATGAACCTTAACAAGTGTGCTTTTGGCGTATCAGCCGGTCAGTTTTTGGGTTTCTTGGTCCATGAAAGAGGAATTGAGATTACACAGAAGAATATCGACGCTATAAAGAAGATCAAGCCTCCGACGAACAAGACCAAGTTACAGTCTCTGCTCGGCAAGATCAACTTTGTCCGGCGCTTTATATCGAACCTCTCAGGAAGAATAGAGCCGTTTACTCCGTTGTTGAAGATAAAAGACGATCAAGAGTTTACATGGGGTGACAAGCAGCAAAAGGCGCTAGACGACATCAAAGAGTATTTGAGCTCCCCACCAGTTCTAATTCCTCCACAGAAGGGAGTTCCTTTTAGGCTATTGTTAACGACGGATTTTGGTAATCGACTTGGAAAGGAAAGAGGAAACCGAAGCAGAGGGGAAGGATTGAGTTGGAGTCGGACCAGGCTTCGTATCGGACCCGGTAACCGTATCGGACTGGGGAGGTGTTGCTATAAGAGCGTATCGGCCGATACGGATTTGGTTTGGTTGTGGGCCGATGCGGGTTGTGAGTTGACAGTGTCAACGTGGGCTTGGTCTGGGCTCGAAGTAAGCTTCAAGGAAGTTGCCAAATAGAGATAAAGCTCGGTTTTAGGCAATTGTATCTTGTAAATTAAGTAGTGTAGATCTAATCTGTGGCTTAAGTCTGCCGCAAGGACTTGTTTGTTAGTTGTAGATAAGATCGTGCCCTACAAGGGTTCTGTTGTAACCTCGGGTATAAATATCTCGATAGTTTGTACATGTAATCTCTCTCTCAATCAATCACACAATCGAATCAATCTACTTTCGGCGCATCGCCAACCCTCGCAAGAGGTCTTCTTCGACGAGTTCTTGCTTCCTCGGAGTAGAGGTAAGAATTCGTCCCCGACGATCTGCATCGTCGGGGCTAACGTGTCGCTTTAGACACGTTAAGCCTCGATGATGTGGTCGTCGATTATCATGTCTTGAATAATTTTGATAGGTATCTTAATTAAGCCTTGCCAGCGGTTTACTCGCTTTAGGGTTTATTGCCGACAATGGTTTAATTCTTATGCTTGGCTAGATTGTTCAATGCAGCTGCCATCCCCAAAAGCAATCGACGACTTGATTTTCTTTGTGTTAAGTCTTAATTCACACTTTGAGTTGCCATCGACCTTAGTCCTGTTTTGAGATCTAACACAAAGCCTGTTTTCGGTTGTAATTAAGGATAGTACCGGGGTTTTAGCCGGTCTTATCTAACATATGTGATTGCTTTATGTTTCTTGCATATGTTTGCCACTTATATGTGCAGATCGATAAGTATAGATATGTCGATCATGAGGTAATCTCAAGATTTCTTTATGGTTGACGTGTTTATACTGGCCGATTGGCTCGTATAAGGTTGCACTAGAGTACTAGCTGGTGTAGTTACCTTTGTCATCCTTATCGGCCGGTATTATTAGTTGAGGTCTACATATCAATGAAGGCCGATAAGATTAGATTCATGTCTTACTTATTTTCTAAGTGAGCCGATATAGCTTTGCCCTATCGGCTGGGCTATGACAATGTGTCATCGGTCTGCTGACCGATCGGCCATTGTTCTCTGACTTGGTTTACTTGTTTCTTGTTGATTGCAGATCAAATCAACTGGCACGCTCTACTTACGACTAGGCAAGCCATTTGGACCTGCACTGGAGTTAAGCAGATCTCCCAGGCCGCCGTGGTAACGCGGAACCCGTTTGGTTGCTGGACGGGTCGAAATTCTGCGCCAACACGCTTTTGGCACGCCCGGTGGGACCTCAAGAACACAAGCTTCTCACCAGCAACAAGAACACCTCGAGATGTCGAAGCAGGCCGAGATCGTCGAGGAGAACGTCATTCCCGTGACCGCCGACCAGCTCAGCGCAGAACAAAAAGCTGAGATGGATAGTCTGGTCGCGCAGTTCCAGAATATGTACCTGCAAACATATTCTAGGACTCGGCAGGGCACCTTGATTCAAAAGTCCAAGGTGGTCATGCCGAGTTCCGGAGATGGAGCTGGGACGTCGGCGGCGGCCCACGATCACGCCGTAAAAACTGAAGACACTGCAGCGCCGACGTTGCAAGACAGGATTGACTCCGCAGTCCACTCTGCGCTAGTCAACCAATCAGGGATTTTGGTGAACACCTTGACCAATACGGTCAAATCTATCTTAGACGGGTCAATTCACCAGTTCAAGCCTCAGGGGCCGATTTTCTTGCCAGAAAATAAGTTCCCTGCATATCGGACCCTGAGGAATGATCTGAGCACGTCTCAGCCAACACCGCCGATGCCATCCTCATCGGCGCAGCCGACAACAACATTGCCACTGGTCCTCACCAGGCAAACTGGGGGCAGCCCTCAGCTCATCACCGAGGAACAGTACGCTCAATGGACCAAGGGGAAGCAACCGGTGGTTGAGCCGATGCAGCAAGTTCCCGTCCACCAGCCATCGGCCGGACAACCGCAAGCCCCGGCGTTCAATAGTCCTCCACTTCAAGCTGCATACAACGTGCCGCAAGGCTATCAGCAGCACCCTGCGGGACAGTATGGCGTACCGAACTCAGATCATCATTACCAGCCATACTCCCCTAGGCAGTATCAAGCAGAGGGTCTGCAACAATCGTTTCAGCCAGACCTCCCACATCGGCCCGCAGGATATTGGGCCGATATGATAGCCGAAGTGATGCGGGATCAATTCGGCTTGAAGCCCAAGGAGAACTCTACGGTGTATCGGCACCCGTATCCCGAAGAATTTGACAGGGTACCATTGCGAGGCCGATATAAGATCCTGGATTTCTCCATGTTTTCGGGACAGGACAACGTCTCGACATATGAGCATGTCAGCCGATTCTTAGCACAGTGCGGGGAGGCATCGGCTATCGAGGCGTTGAGGGTGAGGTTTTTCCCTCTGTCCTTATCAGGGTCTGCATTCACATGGTTTTCTTCCTTGCCTTGCAATTCCATCAGAAGATGGATAGATCTGGAGAAACAGTTTCATAGATACTTCTACAATGGCGTACAAGAGATGAAACTGTTAGATCTGACTGCCATCAGGCAACGAGTGGATGAATCGGTCCCTGAATACATACAAAGGTTCAGAGACATACGGAACAGATGTTATAGCCTCAGTCTGACCGATTCCCAGTTGGCCGATTTGGCATTTCAGGGATTGCTAGGGCCGATACGCGAGAGGTTCTCCTCGCAGGAATTTGACAGCCTCGCTCAGCTGGCACAACGAGTATCGGCCCACGAGCAGCGATTCCAGGAGGCGAAGAAGTTCACGAAAAAGATTAACACTGTTTATCAGTACGCCTCCGACGATGACGACGATGAAGATGGTGATGTCGACCTAGCCGAGTGGGCCCGGATGAGGAAATCAACAACTTGCCAGCGGGCCAAGAAAGGAGATAAAGAAGATAAATATGACTTCGACATCAACAAGGCCGATAAGATATTTGACCTGCTGTTGCAAGAAAAGCAGATTCAACTGCCAGTAGGTCACGTATTGCCATCGGCCGAAGACATCAAGAAAAGGAGATATTGCAAGTGGCACAATTCCTATTCACACCATACAAATGAATGCAAGATCTTCCGGCAACAAATTCAATCGGCCATCGAGCAGGGCAGAATTAAAATCGATGATGCCAAGCGGCCGATGAAGATTGAAGGCCACCCGTTCCCAGTCAACATGGTGCGGGCGGACAGGGCTGATGGCGGTGGTCATCGGACTAGCAAGCGGCCTCATCAGACCTCTAAGGGTCTGATCAGAAAATATCAGCGGAGGCGGGAGGAACAAGCTCAAGACCAAGCCGATCAAGACAACTCCTACGACCCACACTGGGAGTGCGAGTTTTTTCGCTTCTGCTGGAATGAAGGGATGAGGTTGCCATCTATCCAGGAGTGCCCTGCATGCAGTGGTGTAGAAAATTCTTATCAGGGCAGCTCAAGCAGACAAACGCATCGGCCGGCCAAGCAACGGAAATCCGTGCATGAAAGTGTTGGCGCAGAATTTCGACCCGTCCAGCAACCAAACGGGTTCCGCGTTACCACGGCGGCCTGGGAGATCTGCTTAACTCTAGTGCAGGTCCAAATGGCTTGCCTAGTTGTAAGTAGAGCGTGCCAGTTGATTTGATCTGCAATCAACAAGAAACAAGTAAACCAAGTCAGAGAACAATGGCCGATCGGTCAGCAGACCGATGACACATTGTCATAGCCCAGCCGATAGGGCAAAGCTATATCGGCTCCCTTAGAAAATAAGTAAGACATGAATCTAATCTTATCGGCCTTTATTGGTATGTAGACCTCAACTAATAATACCGGCCGATAAGGATGACGAAAGTAACTACACCAGCTAGTACTCTAGTTATACGAGCCAATCGGCCAGTATAAACACATCAACCATAAAGAAATCTTGAGATTACCTCATGATCGACATATCTATACTTATCGATCTGCACATATAAGTGGCAAACATATGCAAGAACATAAAGCAATCACATATCTCAAAACAGGACTAAGGTCGATGGCAACTCGAAGTGTGAATTGAGACTTAACACAAATAAAATCAAGTCGTCGATTGCTTTTGGGGATGGCAGCTGCATTGAACAATCTAGCCAAGCATAAGAATTAAACCATCATCGACAATAAACCCTAAAGCGAGTAAACCGCTGGCAAGGCTTAATTAAGATACCTGTCAAAACTATTCAAGGCATGATAATCGACGATCACATCATCGAGGCTTAACGTGTCTAAAGCGACACGTTAGCCCCGACGATGCAGATCGTCGGGGACGAGTTCTTACCTCTGCTCTGAGGAAGCAAGAACTCATCGAAGAAAACCTCTTGGGAGGGTTGGCGATGCGCCGAAAGTAGATTGATTTGATTGTGTGATTGATTGAGAGTGAGTACATGTACAAACTATCGAGATATTTATACCCGAGATTACAACAGAACCCTTGTAGGGCACGATCTTATCTACAACTAACAAACAAGTCCTTGCGGCAGACTTAAGCCACAGATTAGATCTACACTACTTAATTTACAAGATACAATTGCCTAAAACCGAGTTTTATCTCTATTTGGCAACTTCCTTGAAGCTTACTTCGAGCCCAGACCAAGCCCACGTTGACACTGTTAACTCACAACCCGCATCGGCCCACAACCAAACCAAATCCGTATTGGCCGATACGCTCTTCATAGCAACACCTCCTCAGTCCGATACGGTTACCAGGTCCGATACGAAGCCTAGTCCGACTCCAACTCAATCCTTCCTCTCTGCTTCGGTTTCCTCTTTCCTTTCCGAGTCGATTACCAAAATCCGTCGTTAACACATGCCCCCCAATTCCGCTTCATTATATAATGTGGCGGAATTAACTCCAGGGAACTCATCGACTTTTTGCTAGGTCTAACCCGAAAACCGCACAAATCCAGATTCGAACCCTTTCGCCGCCGATTCAACAAACTCCTCGTGTTCTTCAACTCCGGCGACCCCTCGGCGTCTCGTCAACATCGACCCCCTTCACAGCGACCCCTCCAACAACAATGATGGCCTCCGCCCCGTTTTACGCCTCCGAGATCCCTGCGGTAAGTCAATTCCTTCAAAGTCCGCATTATTACCTTTTCCGCCGATTTCTCCAAGTTAGGTTTTTACTTTCTGCCCCCCTCAGGCCTTATATTCTTATCGTTGTTCTCACGATTTAGGTCTTCAAAAACCAAATCTTGATTCCCACCGACGATAAATCCCATCGCTTTCTCCTGGGCCCCATGGGCGACTGCGACCCAACCTGGTTAATCAACGCCGAAACAGACAGAATCCCTTTCAGGCAAGTCAAGCCCACTGTCTCGGCGTGGAAGCACACCTTCAGGTCATGGCCATCAAAGCTAAACGGATACAGGACCTGGCACAAAAGGATTGCTGCCGTCAAACAAGTTCACTGGGACGAGATTGGAATCGGCCAATGCATAACTCTGTCCCTGGCCGATACCAAGAAGAATGAACCACTAATGTCAGCTGCCAGCTACTTCTGGTCAAGTACCTTGAACGCCTTTATGTTCAAGCAAGGTCCGATGACCCCAACCCTCATAGATATCAAGGTACTCACAGGATTGGATATCAGCTCCGAGATCAACCCCTTCAACCTCCTGGTAAACAGCAGCCACAAGTTGAAGACCAAGAAAATCGGGGGCTGGTCCGGATATATCTCTGAACACATGGAACAGGGATCGGTCTCAGAGCGAGAACACGTAGCTTTCCTGACATTGTGGTTGGAGAGATTTGTCTTTTGCGGATCGACCTGTGGCCCCACTACAAACTGTCAACACTTGGCTCAAGCTTTGGTCGACAAGAGACAAATCCCCTTGGGCCGATACCTTCTAGGAGCTGTATATCGGCTACTCCATGTTTCCACACAAGACTTGATGCTAAAACAGACTGTGGCTCATGGAGGACCATGGTGGTTCATTCAACTCTGGTTAACCATATACACCAACACCATGGTTGATCGGCCACCTCTATCAGATTCTCGCTTCCCATCAAAATATGCCGATCACGAAGACCCCAGGAACAGAAGATGCATGTCCTACGGGGAAGCAGCCTCCGTCTACCCCGGCGCAGATCAATCGGCCGATGACATGGCTACATGGTTCATCCGTTTCTTCAACGGCCCTCCATCAGCCAAGATGGATATATTTGTCTATACATCGGACCGAGACTTCGAGCTTCCAGATGATCTGCAACTGAGCTTAATAAATGATGACATGGAATCAAGGGAATTATTCATGATCGGCCTCACTCCATGCCTGCTCCCAGTAGGCGTCTTTCAGGGAAGGAGCACCAGCTTGTCCTATGAGTTTTACACCCCAATGACAGCTGCTAGACAATGCGGGCTCGGACAACTTCCCATTAGCTTGCATCTTCATAAGCTCCTAGAGAGCAGAGGCACAGTCTCATCGGCCCTGGTTATGAACAAAACAATGGAAATCGAGCTCCCCAATCTTGGTGACTGCGATCGGCTGCATCTGAATGCCTTCGTGCACATTAGCTTCCAAACTTGGTGGCAAGAGTGGGCCGCTCACATCTTTCATCAATCGGCCAGGTTCTATGTGACAGAACTTATCCAAGGCATCAGCCCTCAAGTCCCAGATGAGCCGATTCCATCTGTGAGCAACAGTGGACGGAAGATCTTCTACGTTCAAGCCATAGCTCCATCGGGGTCAACCGTCCTGGAATCCATCATCGGCCTCACTGCCCCAAAAGTGGCGTCACTTCTCCAAGGTCCGATGCCTAAAGAAAACCCCAAGAGAAAAGCGCCGGCCAAAGGCAAATCACAGAAAGCCAGCAAGAAGGCTAAAACCGATGACCAGGCCGACGCCGAAGAGCTAGACCCCTCCTTGGAAGAATTTCTCGAAGAACAAGTGATGGAGGAGGAAGTCGATGCAGCAGCGGCCAATGCACACGAAGAAGAAAACCCGTCGGTCGAAACCACCCAAGAGCCATCGGCCAAAGCTGCGGAGATCCCACCGGCCGATGACCAAGATGATGCCCGACAACAAAAAAGAACCAGACATGCAGTTCGCAAGGTCAATATAACCCCTTCTCTGTGTTTACATAATCTCCTTGTACTGTCACACTTTAACTTCATATCCTTTTCAGGCTGCGGTGTCATCTGTGTTAAAGGAGAGAACTCAATCGGCCCCTTTGCCAAGAACCAAGAAAACAACTTTGCAACGGCGCGAATGAGCCAAGGCACGATTGAGGACCCCTTTTCCTTCTCCACCACCCTCTCCGACTGTCTCGGTAAGAGTTGATTTTTTGCATTATTTTTCTAATCATATAACCCTATTCACCAATTTCCTGCTTTTTCAGCCTAGGGCTCCATCACCTTCACCACATCGGCCAACCCCCTCGCCTACTATGTCGACACAGCAAAGGAAGGCCGATGCAAGCACCACCGATGCTCCAACACAGGTAACCACAATTACCCTAATCCCCTTTCTGCCGACTCCTGATTAACAAGGCTAACCTCAACCCATGTTGATATTTGCAGAACCTAGCCGATATGTTCTCCTTTGATATCGGCCAGTTTCTTGATGATGAGGACAAGGAACTACCCAGCACAGCCAGGGCACCAATCTCTGATGATCTGAAGAACCGGCTGACCGATATCGCCAATCGGCTGGAGTCCTCGCTGGAGTACTTGGTGGAAGATTGCACCTCCATCAGGGCCAGGGTACAAGAAATTCAAGACGAGCTGCCTGAAGACCTAATGGGGGTCCTAACACCGGCCATCTTCTTGGAGCAATACCGATTCAAGCTCAACAAAGCCATGGAAAGACTCGTAGAGCGACGAGAGCGTGACCAACTGGAATCGGTCTTATCCGCCAGCAAGGCCCAAGTTAACGCTGACAAAACCAAGCTGGACGAGTTGGCGATAGAGCCGATTGTCTTGAGGCACAAACTTGAAGAGCTCCGTCGCCTCGAGGCAGAGCTGGTATCGAAGCTGGAATCGGCACGTCGAGAAATCCAAGAAGTCGAAGCCGGAATAGCTGCATCCCCTAAAGCCATAGAAGATCAGACGGCAAAGCTCAAGGCATCGGCCAAGTACCTCGCGACCCTAAGCAAATCACTGAAACCGATCCCAGGGACGATGGCCGATGACGCCCAGGCTATTGAAGACGTCGAGCAGATTTGCCGTAAAGCCATTGCTGCTATTGCGGACTTCATAGGGTGATGTAGCCTAACTTATTGCTTCGGAAATCCTCTCACACTTTATCGGCCGTGCAGCCGAATTTGTCTTGAAAATTCCAGACGCATATATCTCTAATATATAAACAATCCCATTATAAACAATCTCATCGGCCAGAGAGCCAAAGTTAATCGCCAAACTAAAAAATCATTGAAAATTCTCATTATAAACAATCTCATCGGCCAGAGAGCCGAAGTCAATCGCCAAACTGAAAAATCCGTGAAAATTCTTGTATATATATATGCCCCCCAAATTTTGGAAGATGAGGGTTCATATTCTGAAATTTTGAACTAAGGACGATAGTATTTACCGGCCATCTAAAGACGATGCTTGACTGCATCGGCTGTAATCATAAATCGGCTAGAGGGCCGATCATGAGTCAATCCAGATACTGGGATAATATTGTTTCAAGTATTTGCCATTGAGAGCTCGTCCATAAATCTCGCCATCTAATCCCTTGAGCAGATAGGCATTATGAGGAACACATCGATGAATTCGAAAGGGGCCTTCCCAATTAGGTGACCATTTGCCGAATTTATTATCTCTGGAGCCAATCGGCATTATTAATTTCCACACAAGGTCTCCTTCCTCAAACGATTTGGCAACGACCTTCTTATTATAATGACGGGCCACTCTATCTTTATCACGCTTGATTTTCTCTAAGGCCCGTAATCGAACATGTGCCAAATCATCCAATTCATCAACCATAAGATTATGGTACTCATCGGCTGTCAAGTCGTCTTGCAAAGCAATCCTTCTTGAGCCGATGGCGGTTTCCCACGGCAGTACAGCTTCATGCCCGTAGACCAGCTGATAGGGAGGCACTTGGATTGCACCATGGCAAGCCATCCGATACGCCCAAAGAGCATCGGCCAGCGTTGTATGCCATTGTCTCGGCTGTTCGTCAATTTTCCGCTTGATTAATTTGATTAAAGACTTGTTGGAAGCCTCTGCCTGCCCATTAGCCTGCGCGTAGTAAGGAGAAGAATTGAGCAATCTGATGCCCATGCTGTCAGCAAATCGGACGAACTCGTCAGACACGAAGATTGATCCCTGATCTGTAGTTATTGTCTGAGGTAACCCAAACCGATATATGATATGCTCTTTGACGAACTGAATAGCGTCTTTGGAATCAACCTTCTTGAGAGGAACGGCCTCAACCCACTTTGTGAAGTAATCTGTAGCCACTAATATATACTTGTG